>CAJQUW010010014.1:600000-1140000 GCA_907163375.1 Prostheceraeus crozeri
GATCTATTTTAGAATTTGATTGTTTGGAATATTTTGGCTGGTTTCGGTGTATATTCACTTCTGGTGTATATTACGGTATCAATCCTTCATGAAATAATTTGACATTACATAAAGGATTCTTCCTATCATATAAAGATATCCACAAATACAAAGGTCTTGAATTTAAAATTGTCTGCTTATTATGTATGCATGTTTGAAAATTGAAATTGAAAATTCAAATATGATCCCAATTATTTTTGTCATTTCTTAGTTCTGCATCTAACCAACCATTATTGAAAATTTTCACAATTATGTTGCTTTTAGCCTCAGTGTCTCGATAAAGGTTCACCGAATTGGGTGTTTCTTCACCTGTAGAAACTGAATGCTAAAATGTGCGATTTTACTGCTTTTTGAGTTGAACTGAAAGTTTGAATTATTTGACCTTTGACTTCATCTAACGACAATGATGCAATCTCAAAATGATTCGTAATCATCGTTTTTTTATCCACCTTGAGCAGATCTTTCAATAGAAAAGGGTAAGTAAAGGGTTTATTAGTTTTTGCTGTCATTTTCCATTTCAAATAGTGACCTAATGGAAATTTGTCAAAAATTGGCGTTTCTTGACCCTTGAACTTCATCTCATCCAGGCAAGGTTGGGCAAAAACTTGGGGTCAAAACCCAAATCCAAGTTTAAGGAAATCATGTAACTCAAATGAATGAAATCAAGTAGACGAAGTGCATTCTTTGTATTTTGTGTTGACATAAAGATTCTTCTATAGGCAAAAATTCCTATTGGGCGCATAAGAAGTGTGGTATTAGTGGAAAACGATTTATTATTGCAATAATTGTAATTGACAGCCTAAGTGCATGTATTACGTCATAAAGTTTTCTTTTCATTTAACCTACACTGATAAACTGACTTATTGAAGATCTTTGATTTAATTATGAATGAGTTAGACATTGCTCATAGCAAAGCAACTGTTTTCATTTCATCATTCAGAAATATAAGCAAACTTGATGAATATTATAGCTGCGCAGTAAGTGCATGGTTAAACATATTTAGAATACGAAATCGGAATGAATTTATTTTTGGATAAATGTCGGCTATCGCAGAAAGTTAAGGGTGCGAAGATAACTGCGAAGATATAAAATACACGGAATATGTAAAAATTCAATATGCTCAAATGCAACAAAATACATGTAAGCTTGCAGTACGTACAATAAGTATGAACTTTCAATGCGCGGTATTGTCAAGCCCAGAATGAAATAGCTAATAATCACAAGTATTTCATTTTTGAAATATTCTTTGAACACAGTGGAAATTTAATAAAATATCTAAATTTTATGTTCTTATCCTGTAGCTCTCCTATGATTCAAATCAAAATATTGATTTTTGTAACTTGATCTGCATACCTTCAGCATTAATAGATAACCCAAATTTTGTATCACTTACTCAAGGTCGACCCAAAACCCAAGGTCCGACCTTGTCCCCGGGATGAGGGGAAATAATGCTGTTTTTTAGTCCCATTTTAGTGCCCTTTCGATTGATGTGTGGTTTTGGCAAAGTTGGTATAATATTTTGGGAGATCAGCAGGGGGATTTCGGGGGTTAGATTTTGTGTTGGCTAAGAATCAGATCTTTAGTCCAGTCGCTACCCGAGTTATCACACCTTCGAGTCTAGAGGCTTGCTATTGATTTATGCTAAAATGCCAGGCCAATGCTCCCTGTGTATGGACTGCATGTCAAGTTCTTTTAATGTGATTTCCATTGAGAATCCTTGATGCTTTAACATCAAGAATCATACAAAATCTTCTGGGAACAGGTTCAAAGAAACCATTCAAGGGATTCGTCTGTCATCTTTAAATGCAAATGACATTGGATTTGTTGCATTAATCAAGCTTCTTTATAAACAAAACATATCAAAAATAATAATTGCGTCCTGTCTTTTGACAGTCTTCGTTTGTCAATTAAGCATCACATCTAGATGGAAATTACATTTATTATATTGCTTGAATTCTCACTAATTCATGAATTCACGATTGCTATTACTTTCAGATACTCAGTCGTGTTAATTTCAGATGCAGTCAATCAGATTCTCACATCTTTGTTGAAGCTGGCTGCAGTTCCTCCAAGATTGTGACCTTCTTGCTTATTTATGGTCTACTGAAATATCGTTAATTTACGGAGCCTCAAAAATTCACTTTTCATATTCTTCTATGTGAAAAGGTTGAGTGACAAGCTTCTCCGAACTTCAGATTGCATTATGCACAGGTAGCTTTCGCAGTTTTATTTTTTGTTGACTAATACACTTTTAATGTCTGGCCATTAAAGTCGCCACGAAACGAACGATCGCGATCTATTTGCGACAGAAAGCTTGTCGCCACTGTCCGGAACGAAAGACTCCTCAAGTCTTAACCAATCAGAGTACAAACAGCAAACTTTGGAGACACTTTCATAAGGCATTCAAATATTCATCAACTTCACATTGCTTGTGCCGCTTTTATAAGTAGGGGTATGCGCATGCTTGAGGCAAAAACCATTTCTTTTATTGAAATGAAGTTAATCAATAAAAGCGCATTATCTTTTATAAGTGAGAATCAAAAGGAGCACTATATATTCAATGTTAAATTTCCAGTATTGTGAACTACAGTGCTGATCATAAAAAACGGACCATCTAGTTTTTGATGAAACTCAATCGATTCTCATGGCTTTCAGTCGCGCCGCACAACCACATGTCATACCTCATTCGAGAGCTTGTTTCCTCAGCTTCGAAATGAGCTATGGTAGACTTGCATCCGTTAGTGCATTTTCTAAGTACTGATCAGAAAATAAAGGTCCTCAGCGAATTCCGAAATATATTTTTTAATATATTACATAAATTTTATCAAATTTGATTATTCGCATTAGGTACCCGTAACCAATGGGTATAAAACTGATTAGAGTTACACTGTTAAGGAAAATGGATGAAGGAAATTAGATGGTTGGTTTGCATTTTTTGAACCATGCAATTCCTCGCAAGCGGATCACTTCATCGAAAAAATTTTCAGAAAACTTTGAGATATTTTGTTGCGATATCAAATCGAAGCGATCACACAGACGAATAGTTGAAGCTATAAGCAATGGGCTTCATATCATTTATATTAATATTTCTTTGCATTTTATGCCAGCTCAAAACAAACAGGAGTAGTAAGGAATCCTCCCAACTGCGCACAGCGCCCCCCTCTGGAGCGCGAGTTGGATGTGGTTCTGGGTCGACCGGCCGGGTGTGTCTTGGTCGACCGTCGCAGTTGTTCTTGGGCGGCGGTCTTTGTTTTTGGTGTGTAGGATTGGTTGTAGGGTTATTTTGTGTTCAGATTTGGTTTCCTGATGAAATTCTGCGTCGACATGTTGTGTTTCTTGGGTGTAGGTGTGGTTTAGGTGTGTTTTTGCGTGTTTTTGAGTGAGAAACTGGCTGTAGCGGCGAAACGAAGCCTCGTATGTGAAAATGGACGGCGGATTTGGACTTTTTGGCCAATTTTGGGTCTAGGGGACTTGATTTCAAAGTCGTAGGCCAAACAACGAAGAACTTCGACCCCCCCCTCGGCAGCGTTTCTTCCAACTTTGGTTCTAGAGATCGTAGAAAGTCGTGCAATAGCTCGTTTGAAAGTTAAGAGTGCTACAAATTGATTGAAAAGCACAGTTTGGCCCTATCTTCCTTGGCTGAGGCTTGAGAGTGACATTGAGACTTTTGGTCATGTTAGAGAGCCGTCAGAGGTTGCGTTTTGTGTTTTGGACTCCAGCGGGCGAACGAAGCATCAGACGAAAAAACTAAGACCAGATTTGAATTCAGCGTCAAATTGTGGATGACCAATGTCTAACCCCATCTTATCGATTGCATATTCACAGGATATATAAGTACGAGTTCGGGAGAGGAATCTCACTAAGTTGAGAAACTGACTACAGGTAAGTCGTCTCTCTTGAGGTCCGATATCGGACTTCTGACTTTTCATTGCTGATATCAGCTAAGAAGTCAGACTTATAGGTTAGTCAGTATAGCATGACTGACTATTTGATGATAGCAGACCGAAATCTTCAAACGGCTATAACTTTGCTTCTACAAGTCCTTTAGACTTGATTCAAAAAACGTTTGACAACTCATGATGTGCTGTAGGTGTCAGACTACTTATGAACTTTTTATGAGCAGTACTAAAATTCTGAAAAATTTAAATTCGTATTTAATGATGATGATTAAAGTTTTTGAATAAAAAGCAGTCGTTTATGAGTCTCTGAGACTTGGGACGTTTCCTCTTGTAAAAAAATCCATCGGTTTCCATGTCAAAATCGGGGCCCGGATACCAACACAGTGACATGACGCACACTCTGTCCGCCCGAGGTTGGATTTGTGGGTCGAGGCCTTGGAGCTAGGATAACATCCCCTCTGAGTAATGCCTGTAACGGATTCAAGAGCCTCGCGCCTAGACGACTGCTATCAAATGTTTTTGGACTTAGTCTTTCAATGCATATCAGCAAGTAGTATCTTATAAACACTTGCTATCAAATTTTTAATCTATCTTTACGGAATCGTCACTATGACCAAAATGATTAATGCGCGTATGCTCATCGGCAAGTGTAGCTGCGGCCGTATTGCCAGAGGCAGCGAGTTAAAGAAACACATCAAAGAGGGGACGGTTAGCGAGCATGTGAGGAAAGTGTTGTTGAGGGTGTGTGTGCATCATAAGGTAGTATGTGAGGATGGGAGTGATGTAGAGTTCATTAGGAACCATAACCAGTGCCCTAGTGGCAATATTAGTATGCAGGGGTTTAAGTCGTGGTTTGAGGGAGTTTTGTTAGATATGGAAGAGGTAAGAGTGGCAGTGGCGACGATTGAGGGTGCGGTGGGGAAGAAAGGTGTTACCAAGGCGACTGATGAGGGTTTGAGTGAGGAAGAAGTGGAGTTGAGGGGGGACATCAAGAAGCCTGATGTTGATGTTGATTTGGATGACGTGTTGGAGGAATTGTTTGGGAACATTGGTGATCTTGAGGAGAAGGAGAAGGATGAGGGAAAGGAAGTGGGTAAGCCGTTGGCGGCAGGGAACACGAGGGATGAATATGTAAGGATGAAGGATCGATTGAGGGCGGTTGAGGAGAAGAATAAAGTATTAGTGATGCGGAATGAGAAGTTGACTGCGAAGGCTGAAGGGCATAAGGTGACAAGAGAAGAGTTGGAAAGTATGAGGCAGAAGGAGAAAGAGTGGATAGTGGAAAGGAGTGAGCTGATGAAGAAAGCAAGTTTGGTGAGTAGTCTGCAGGCGAATTTGTTGAGGAAGGATGATGAGATAGATCGGATGCGAAGCGTGGTGAAGGAAGCAGAGGCAGTGAAGGGTGTGAACAAGAGGTTGGTGGCTGAAGTGGAGCGATTGCATCAGCGTGAGAAGTGTAGAAAAAGAAGAGTGTATGAAGTCCATCTTCCCTCTTCGAAAATAATGTGTGCGACGCCGCAACGATCACAAGTGACACAATCAGATGCAGCAATGCTACGAGGGCGACGGAGTCCGATGTCTCCATATGAATATGGACATCACTGGCGAGCTTGAGGACTTCGTCGTCCGAAAAGTCCGGAAGAAAGTGCCCAGTAAGTTACTTCAACATGATCATTTCCTTACCGCATCTAAGTTCTTTTCCTTTCAGAGTTTTTACATCCCGAGAACGCCCCAAACGGCTCTTTTAAGAGCCACACGGAGCAAGAGTGATAGTACCTCCTCCTGGTTTGCTCTGGACAGACTTCGGTCTGACTGAATCTATCACATAATTAGAAAGACTGAGTCATGTCTTTGTATCAGAGGGGTATATAAACTCTTGCCTCTCTTTCATTTTCATTCTATACTCCGTCATGAAAACACCTAAAACGACAGTCAGCTCTCCTGACAAGCCTCGGCTTAGACCGAGAAATTTATTTATTGAATTTCTAGAGATGGAGAAGCGAGAGCGAGTCTATAACAATCTTGCTCGAATTGGCTCATCAACAACTGACGATGATGCCAATTCAACAGAGTGGGGGTATAAACCGCCCTCTAACAGTCAGCTTATAGTACAGGAGGTCGATGCCGCTGACATAGAGAGATTACAAGTCTCTCTCAGCGAAGTCGGCCAAACCTAAGTCTATTCATTTCCCGAGAACGAACCAACGGTCCTTTTAAAGATCACCATGGGCAAAATATGATAGTACCTCCACGTGGTTTGCCCTGGACAGACTTCGGTCTGACTGAATCAATCATACAAATAAAAACTAAAATCACATAGCTGCATCTGCTATCAGTCAACTTAAACGTTGCATGTTACGGAGGATTTCGGTATAATTCTTCCTGTTGATGGGCGATCTCTCTTGAGACAGCGGATGATATCGTAGTGATAAGTGTGGCAAGGGAGTGTGTCATATTTTAGACCGAAACCTCTGGGCAACTCATGTTGGGGATTTGACACAACGTAGCACTTTGAACGCCAATCGGTTGAGTCTTAGCTATCTGCCACAGGTTACTTTTAAATTCTCCATTGCGAACGTTATCTGAGAATGAGCCATGAGTTCTTTTAAGAACTGCCTCTATCATTGAGGCTAAATGATGAAGAGATGAAATGGGAGGTCACTCTTACACCACACGTATGCAAAATCACTTTCTATCTTCTCTAATGGTGCGATCTCTTTTGATAGAAAAGTAGACCGATAATAAATGTGTTAACTAACCCCATATCTAAATTCCTCCATTTATTTCCATTTCTAGATAAATGCATTGCAAAACAAAGACATGTAGTATGTAGGTTTATTTGCAATTGAAGCACATATACTTCATAGCGAGGAAAAGTCAAGTGGAAGAACCTTTAAGTCATTGTAGACTTTGTAGCGCCTTGGTCGTTTTGGAGCATCGGGCGCTCTTCTCACGCGCGTTGTTTTTGGTGTAAAATCACCATTAGTCCACACAACTTGCACAATCTTGCCTTTATCACAAGTCTCCTTCTGATCGCACTCTTCATCCCACTCGTCGACCACTTCAAAGATTTTGTTGAAGATCCTAGTGTGGGAGATGTACGTTCCATCATGAAATAGATGAGAATGAGAAGTGTTTCAATTTTCTGACTTTTATATGTTTTTCAACAATGAATTCCTCAACAACCAATCAGAATGATTCTAATTTAGATGAAGACTACATAAGTCGGAAGATTGTAGTACTCTTATTCACATTATACGAACTAGCACGTCAAGATGACAAACTCAGAAACACCATGTAATTTTGTGATCGTCAATGAGTGGTGTGATGAAGACAAGTGTGATCAGAAGGAGACTTGCGAAAAAGGCAAGACTGTAAGAATTGTCTGGATAGATGAAGAGTGGACACCGAAAACAACGCGCGTGAGAAGAGCGCCTGATGCTTCTAAACGTCCAAGGTGCTACAAAGTCTACAATGACTTCAAGGTTCTTCCGCTTGACTTTTCCTCGCTATAAAGTATATGTGCTTCAATTGTAAATAAATCTGAAGAACTACATGTCTCTGTTTTTTATGTTCAATCCTTTTATCATTTATCCTCAGTGATAGAGGTAGTACTTAGGAAAAAAATGATTGTATCTATCATCAACTGGCATGATTTATACTGAACTGTTAAATGATCAGATTTTCACTATGATGTTGATGATTATGTATGCTACATTACCCAGAAATAAGTGAAAACAGACAGATGAAGCAAATAAACATTTATTAAGAAATTTACAAAAAATTCAAAAGTTCCTCGGAAGTCACATTGGCCCATAAATTCTCACAATCACTGCAGTTGCACTTCAACTGCCTTAATCGTTCCTCTGCCGCGACCAACACACCATAGATGTAATTCCATTCCACTTCATTCCGGGGTTGGGACTATGGACTGTGCCATCTCCGTCTATCATGGAGAAGGTTAATGTCAATTTCCGTTTTTACATCTTCCTGATTGTAGAGCAGGTATTTCCATCGCACATAAATCATGCTCCGTTAGATCTGGTAATTCAAACTTTGGAATATCATCTAGCCTTCTCTGCTTCTCCACTGTTGCCTTTTTTGGAGCGGGAGGGCAAGTTGGCATGCTTGATGCAGACACTGGTAATTGAGTTGATTGTGAATCCATGACTTTGAAATGTATGCCATAAACTTAATTTCTTAGTCCTTAAGTATAAGCAAGCAACCAATCAAAATGAGTAGCCAATGAATGTTGAGTATGGGAGTATATAAAAGGAAAAAATAGAATAGATTTCATTCCATATTTGAGATATATTAACACTAAGTGATCTTTTCTCTCCACTCAAATATAATGTAACGTTGCTGACGTATCCTATTTTTGTTTGAGTCAATTACTACATTCTGACTATCAAAGTATCAGATTTTGACTTAATTTCGTTGAAATGGTAGGTTAAGGATTTCATCACTCATCCCCCTTAAACGTTAGGTTAATAGCATCTTTCTCAATTTCAGGCATCTACTCCATCATCAAAGCGCTTCCTTCTCGAGGAAGCTTTACAACTGTTGAGTGAAGGTAGGTTGTGAAAATAAACTATGACTTCAATAGAGATGACAGAATAATTTCTCCTCCAGATGATGACAGTTCCAACTCAAGTGCGCAGTCACGGGAAGCATCCAAAACATATGCTGATTGTGGGCATATCTTTACGAGGAAGCGCGATCTCACCCGACACATCAAACAACGTGTGTGTCAACCCAAACCATCATCAATCTCCCAAGGTGAGGATGATTCTATTCAACATGTCTCCTTTACTTGTGGCTTTTGTTTCCAATCTTTTGAAACAGGTGTTGAATTATCTTTACATAGACATCACCACACACACACAAATGATAGTTATAGGAACAGCACCTCCTCTATTCGACTAACTGAAGTATCGCTCAATATTGTAGTGAGAAATTACCATATGGAATCCTCAGAAACTATTGCTGATTTTCCGGAGTGGTTCCATCAAAATTCAACATTGATAGATGCGCTCTTTCATAATTTAGAGAAGTTTAGAATAAAAGCGCTCGTCTACCTTAAAAAAAATTTGTCAAAGTTGATTATCATACTGGTGAAATAGTACAGAGGTTGGTGTTTTACATACCCTCCTCTCCTGCTACAGAGGTAGTCGATAAAGAAGCTTGGTTAAATTTTCACATCCAAGGACTAAAATCAAATATTGATAAATTTAACGAGCGCGATAGTGGTCTAATTTTTGATGGCATAGAATCTGCCAAGTTTAGAATTACTCTATTAGAAAATTACTGTGGTCGAGGCTCCTTCAATCTTCCAAGACGTTAAGAGCTAAGAATGAAGTCATTTCTGTTGATTGTGAATCACAGTGTTTTAAGTATGCGGTATTGTCTATTCTCCACTATCATGATGTACAGAACAACCGTTTCCGTAGAAGCAAATATCATGAATGGGAGAATGAATTGAAGTTTGATGACTGCAATAGCGAAGACATGAAGTTTAAAGATATACAGAAATTTGAAAAATTAAGTGAAATTAAAATAGCTGTTCACATCTGACAAGGGGGGCTTAAGGGTGTGCGCTACAACAACCGTTCATCAACTTATGATCGGTTAGTCAATCTCCTGCTAGTATAGCAAAATGATAGTGAAAATTGGCATTACTGTGGTATTTCTAAAATGACTCGACTATATTCCCACTTAACATCTAAAAGAGGAAGGTATTTCATATGTGACCGTTGTATGCGCCCCTTCTGGTCAAAAGATAAATTTGAAACACATTATGAATGGTGTAAGCGAGGCAAACTGCAAATAGAATGCATGCCCGAAGACAAAGACTTTTCATATAAAGAGAAAGGTGATGAATTAAGTCCTCTTCGTGTCATCTATGCTGACATCGAATGCTATATTGATGATAACACCCATAAAGCGGCAGCCACATCATGTTATGAGGTATGGCACGATTACCTCAAAACTAAAAATAATAAAATGCACGTCTGGCAAGGTGAGGATTGTATACATAAATTCTTACAATTCCTCGAAAGCGCTGCCAAATTTCAGCAAAAATATGATAGTGAACTCCAACGCAGATCATTGAATATGTCAGCAGATGATCAAGTAAAATTTGAAAGTTGTAAAGTCTGCCCAAAATGTAATGAAACGTTTGATGAAAATAAAATCAAGAAAGTGCGCGACCATGATCACATCACTGGTAAATTTAGAAACGCGCTATGTACAGGATGTAATTTTTCACTGAGACTGAAACGGAGTACTCTACCCGTTATTTTTCATAGCTTCAAAGGTTATGACAGTCATATGATAATAAAAGGGGGTTAGGAAAAATGAAATAGTGGAATCTAGGAGTAATATCTCAAACGAGAGAAAAGTTCATGACCATGACAGCAAAAGTAGCAGTTGACAAAACTGGAGAAAATAAGACAGTCTATTTTGATATAAAATTTTTAGATTCCTATCAATTCATGGCTTCATCACTAGCATCTCTCGTTCAAAATCTTAAGTCTCTTCCACTAACTCAAAATTTGAAGAAACAATATCCTAACTTGACGGATGAAGTCATCACACGCAAAGGAGTGTTACCATATGCATACTTTGATAACATTTCTAAGCTTAGTGAGACTTCTTTTCCATCAATAGACAAATTTAAGAATGATTTGACTGGTGTAGAATGCAAGGTAGAAGATTACAATCATGCTCAAGTTGCATAGACAAAATTTGACTGTCAAACGTTTAGCGATTATATGATCGCCTATCTAAAATTAGATGTATTTTTGCTGGCTGATGTATTTCAGGAGTTTCGACGAGTGGCAGTAGAAGAAGATAAATTAGATCCTGTTCACTTTGTCAGTCTTCCAGCCATGTCATTCCAGTCTGCTTTTAAAATGACTGGAGAGACCATCCAACTTTTGCAAAATACGGAGATGTATAATTTATTTGAACGAGGAATTCGCGGTGGTCTCACATTTGTAAATAGGCATCAAATAAAATCAAAAGTAGTATATGATGATCAGATTCATCTTAAGTACTATGACCAGAATAATTTATATGGTAGTTCACTGTCCAAACCTCTACCTCACTCTGAGTTTAGCTGGTTGGGTGATAATGAAATTCAGCATTTCTCCAACCCTTCAAACATACTAGCTACTCCAGATGATGGTCATTGTGGATATTATTTTGAGATAGATGTTATCTATCCAAATAGTATTAAGAATAAAACTGTGGATTTTCCACTTGCACCCGAACCAGGCGAAGTGACTGAAGATATGTTTTCAGACTTTATGAAACAATTTCATAAAGATTTAGAAGGGAGCGGACAGCCCAAGTATAAGCCTTGCCGTAAACGTTTGCTTACTCAATTTGATAAAGAAAATTATTTAGTCCACTTCTCTATCTCAAAATTTTATTTAGAAATGGGGATGATTTTAAAAACAGTTCACCGCATTATCAAATTTAGACAAAAAGCCTTTCTGAAACCTTATATTGATAGTAACAGACAGAAACGTGCAGTAGCCCAAAATAATTTTGAAAAGGATTACTACAAATATAAGAATAATAGTCTTTTTGGTTAGACGATGGAGGACGTTAGAAAGCGCATTAACTATAAACTTGTGAATCATAATGATAAATTTCAAAAGTTAGCGACATCACCTCTCTTTATTAATAGAGATATTATAGATGATGAGTTGGCTGGTGTTAAAATGATGAAATCAGAAGTAGAGTTGTGCAAGCCCATCTACATTGGACAAGCTGTGTTAGATTATTCCAAGCTTGATATGTATCAACTTTTCTACAGAATATTAAAGCCATGCCCTCTAATTAAAGACGTGAGTTTGCTGGGTGGTGATACCGACAGTTTCTTTTTAAGTATCGCTGCTCAGCAAGAGCTAAATTTCAATGAAGTAGGAAAATCTTTAGAAAAATATTTTGATACATCAAATTATCCTACAGATCACTCACTATACTCTACTAAAACTAAAGCAAACTTAGGATGCTTTAAAGATGAAATGGCAGGAAAGGAAATTAAGGAAATGATTCTTCTTCGTTCTAAAATGTATTCTATGAAACCAAAAGACTCCAGTGACAGTATTAAGCGCGCAAAAGGCATATCTAAATCGATTGTTGTAAATATGAAACATAGGGTCTATAAGATGGCCTACATAAATAAGAACATAACGTTTGTCAACATGACCATCTTAAAATCAAAGACACATGAGGTAAAAGCTCATACATTTAGGAAGCGAGCACTTTCAGCGTGGGAGGATAAGAGGTGTTGGATAGGACATAACATATCTCTTCCACATGGACATCCTGGCACAAACATATCACCACCCAACAGAATTAAACTCACACTACCACATTCACGAGATGTGGAAATAGATTCATTCTTAAATCAGCATTTTGATGATGTTTTTTGTTGATATTCATTGTTGCTTTGTGTATCGCTGTAGATTGCACTTTCTTGTGAATATATGCCTACAGTCAGTTCATTCCCACTATATCTGTGAAAAGACTTTCCCACTTTGTCAACACTTCTTCACAACACTTTTTCATACATATCTTTTTATTTCAATAAAATTTTACAATGACTTTATTTTGCTTTCCGAAACACTAAAGTTATGAGGGATTTAGTATCTTTCACATGGATGCTAATGTAACTCACTATGCTAACGTATGGCACTCATGTAAGCCATTTGTAACTTTGAGAGAAATAGACAGGATAGTTTGTTTGATAACAGGATGGTAGAAAATAGGTCTAAACATCTTTTCAACGATTCCATAGGAAGCGTCTTTATCATGAGTTAAACTACGTGAAATGTATTCTTTTTTTCTCACCAACAGAAATAGGTGAAATCAGATCACTTTGAATGTAGAGATGTTGTTCATGTTTATCAAATGTCATTGGTATTCCTACACCAATCGTGCATGAAGTAGCAAACTTATCTTGTAGCAATGAAAAGCCAAAGAGTTTTTTCAAATTGTTGCTCAATTGACATTGAATGTGATCACCCAGCTTCAGAACAGCACTTTGATTTTCAATTGAAAACGGAATGTGGTGTGTCTTTGCATCATATCTACTTTTCAACACTTGCTTCAACTTGTGTTGTATATATGGATTTATGACACGAATAAAGTTTTCAATTGTATTGTATAGACGCGGCATTGCATTGATACTAACTTTAGTTTCTTGATAAGATTGGTAAATTTTCTTGATGCGATCACCATAGATGTCCACCCACCATTCATCATTAACTGAATCAGCTTTAGTGTGATATTCATGAGAAGCATAAACCAAACCGCTTCCAATAATAGGCGATACATGTCTTATGAAATTCATTTCCTTGGGTAATCAAGTTTGGCTTCAACATCACAGAAATGAAATTCAAATTGATCATTCTCATCTCTCCATCTATTTCTCATTTCGCAAATGTAATTGGCAAAATATAAAAGATGTGTACATCGCTCCATTATGTCATTCATTCGACGCGAGCTCATGGCATTGCTACGCAAATCTTAATCAGACACCATCTTCAACACAATGTCACACTCCATCATAAAGACTTGGAAATTGGATTTCCTACAATATGTTGAGATTGATCATAAACGAAACGTATGTTTCAAAGATTATACTGGAAATGTAAGAAGAGTATTTGTTTTATCGTATCAACATTTTCAGTCTCTAAATCATATTATGAAGGACTTAAAATACTTCTATATGAAAAAACATTCACGCATAGGAAATCGCATATGGTTGCGACTCAACAAACAGCGAATTCAAATCTATCATTCACAACTTTCTACCTACTTCACATTTCATCAAGGCAGTTTGGAAAAGTATAAAAGGAAGATACATCGCTCTATTTACTCATTTCTTCATCATGAAACGTCATCGCTACACCATCTTTAACATTCTCCGACGCATCAGACTCTACACGAAAATCGATCTCGCAACATTACATTAACAAATTCCAAACAGCAAGCATTATCCGGGTCGACCTCAAATGTTAGTGGTGAAGATGAGCAGTTTACGGAATCTTCAACTCTTCCCAAATGGAACTGTTCAGATTCTCGGCGCCCTTTCTCATTCATCAGCGCGGTTAATGCGCTTAGAGCTGCAGAAACTACTACGACGGATATGGAAGAGGGAGAAGTGTGTGGTGTCGAATCTGACTTCGGACAATATGGTGATCTCTACTCAACTGAGTGAAGATGTATCGTTTTTAAATATTCATACCAGCAGTTTCAATTTGTGCTATGAACCAGAACTTTTTCCTGCGGCTCTCATTAGTTGCTGATTGCCTGTACATGTTGCAATCTTTCATAATAGTAAAGTTATCATTACTGGACTGAAATCTGAAATGCAGGAAGATACGATCCTAGACTATTTAATTGAGTATGTACATAACCAACTGATTGTAAAATAAATACAATTTTTATTCCAACATGATGCTTTTTATTTCAAATAATTATAAAACATGCAAATCATCTTTTCATTAGAAGATGGATTACATGAAAACTTTTGAATAACAGATTTAAATTGGTGTACATGTAAACGTTTTAAAATGAAGTACAATACGAAAGCACCACAAGTTGATGAAAGTGGATGTTGCAGCATGCGCTTATTTCGTTGATATTGACGAGTATCCTTTCTCAACCACTGGTGTGTTGGTATATTCGGAGGATGAGCAAGAGAGTCAAATAGTTCACCACGTCTGTCTTTTCCAATAAAGATAGCTTTCCAATGCTCACCTTCTAAATTCTGTGAATGAGTGTTCAATACGATAAAGATGTGATACTGTTTTACAGTAGTCGGTACGGCATCTAGCGAATAGAAATTATTAAAAGCTTTCAACGTAGCTGCATCTGCATTACGCTGCACTTTAGTCTTTACATCGTCAGCATTCAACCAACTCATTAGCGATTATAGTGAAGAATCACGTCACGATACTTAGTTATTCCAATATTTGAATCAAAGACTGCATAAATTAATACATTGATCGTTTCCGTTAGCGTTGTTTTGAACTCCAGTTCCAAGCGAATATTATGAGGAACGTTAGCTTGACGATAAGGTGCACTAATATCGCTGTCGGCAGTCAAATCAAATGCATAAATAGTATATCCATTTTTAAACTCTTTCATTGTGAGTCCGTTGGTATTGTCTGTGTTGCAAAAGCCAAAGACATTCATGTAATCAACGTAACTACGCAGAAATTGATAAGAAGTAAAATCTGGTTTATAGGGTGGACCAGGATGACTAACACCATTAACACGCAAAGCAATTTCACTTAAATTTTTGTGTTTGAAGTTGAAAGGATTCTTCTTGACATTACCATTGAATGCATCATTTTCAACCATTGCTACCATGAGGAGCTTTGGCGCTTCCGATGGAAAAAGACCATCTTTCATAAAACTCTTTTGATCTTTAGGAATAGTAAATGTGAGAAGCTTTGTATGTTGAATGGAATAAATGGCATTGTTGCGGTTAAGACCCTCAGCATGTCCTCTAATTACACTTGGATTAGCCACCACTCGACGAATGTATACTGTAATATCTTCCACATGAATTTTAAATTTCACAACTGAAGCAAATGCATTCAACAAAAATTCAGACTTATTCAATGTAAGTTTGAGTCGCATACTGGTATTATAGAGTAAAAATTTTGATTGTCTGAAGAAGTCTAAATTAAGTGGACCATATAGCTGACATACTTTACTATCTTTAATCGAAGCAGATCGCTTTACAAAACCAGTGTTTGTCTCACTATCAAATAGTGCTGCTTGATCTCTATACCATCCCATTGCTTCCATATGACTGTTTTGAGCTGCTGGATGAAACTGTGATAGAGCATTCAAACATGCTTCATAGGGATAATCGCTTTGACCACCTTCCACCTGTTGCTCTCCAATAGTTAGAGAAACATCGCGAAATAATGTAGCCAGCGGTAAATTGTTCAGACCAACTTTATGTGCATCTTCAATTTTAGTTCCATCTTCTTGTTGAATTCTAAACCTCACATCAACCATCGCATGACTCAAATCAATGTAATCATCGCTAGCGCTAGCCTACAAATTCAATAGGAACAATATTCTCAGCTGTACTAGGATGATAATCTACAATGCTTGAACTAAGAATATCTATCTGTATTGCTTGTTGATCAAACAAACAAAAGCCTGAAGTTTTGCATTCCATGATTAGAAATTATGACGACGTCGTCGTTTAGCACTTGATGAAAGATTACAGCGCGCGCGACGTTTGCGTGAATGCCTGTTCTTAGTTTTGTTTGAAGCTCGCTTCTTACCACCTCTGCCCTGTTTTCTTTTTCTTCTAACGTTCATTCGTTTAGGTGCTTCCCTTTGTTGAGTAGCATTAAAAATTTGCTGTAATGTTCTTAAACCGCGTTCTTTCCCACGATTTAGTAAAGTACTCTTTACATTTTTATCACTGGTAATATCATTAACAACATCACCAGCAAAGCCAACAGCATTATTGAAAAAAGTTCGTTTTAAAGATCTTCCGACAGTAGTGTGATGTACTATTTTACTTCATCGTGGATATCCAGCCCATTGTAGTGAGACTACGAATATTATTCCTGAGGAAAATTGGTGGAAGAATCATGCTTTAATTAAAATCGTGTGGGAGTAGATGTTAGTCGGTCACCGAGTTCTTTCCTGATCTGCCGCGTGCTATGAGGTAATTTAGGAAAGAACTCGGTGACCGACTAACATCTACTCCCACACAAGTTTACAAGGACTTCCAAGTAATCATTTGTAGTAGCTGTTCAGTCAACTTCTAGTTAAATTCTGTTGTATCCATAAACAAGTTGCTTGATATATACAGGCCGGCCATAAAGTCACGCAGGATGTTCAAAACACCCTGTTCCCAGACATTCTCACCTATACAAATCCAAATACTGTGAATATATTCTCCTTATCATGGCAAATTGTCTGGTATCTCGCGATACCCCCTTGTACAAAGAACTTTGATAAAGATCTGCCTCAAAACAAGTACTGTATTTACGTCACTCAATCTATCTCCTAAGATATAATTCAACTCTTCATTCTTATTCAATTAAAGTTCTAGCATCTGATCCAACTGTCATTTTTGTGAATTGTGTGGAACTGATTTAATTATTCACTGCGAAATCAAGTCAGTGAAAGTCAGATTGAATAGTCATCACTTGCGGCGAAGAACCGATCGAACACGTGTAAACAAAAGAATGGATTTACCGATCCGTATAAAGTTAGTGAAATTTTATTATCAATCCAATTGCTCTCCAAAACAAGCATTACGACTTTTTCGAAATGAAACTGGTATCAGGAATCCTCCTTGTTGTGAAACGACAGTTTCACGTCTCATCCAACGTTTCGAAACTACCGGCAGTGTTGAATATGAGCCCCGATGTGGACGCCCAAGAGTTTCCGATGCCACAGTTCAGAAAGTTGAAGAAACTTTGACGGATTTGAAGAAGCGACACTCGCTAGGGGTGTGTAGCTCTACAAGAGTCGCAGCCAGCACTCAAGTACCGCAATCGACTGTCAAGAAAATTTTCCATGAGAGATTACATGTTCGACCATATCACATCCAAAGGGTCCAAGAACTTAAGGAAACTGACTATGAAAAGCGTTTACAATTCGCAAACCTCTTCACAGAGATGTGTGAGCGTGATTCAAGGTTCTTTGATTCGATCTTGTGGACTGATGAAGCTCATTTCTATTTGAATGGTTGTGTGTTTACCAGAAATTGTGTTATTTGGGCCGCTTCTAATCCGCATGTGACTGTCTCATCATCTCTACACCCAGAAAAGATTACCGTTTGGGGAGGCTTTACGTCAACAATGATTTTACCACCGTTCTTCTTTGATGGCAGTATTAACGGTGGTTCCTATCTTGCTATGCTCCAGAGTCATGTTGTTCCATTGCTGAAACAAAGGCGAATGCTCTCTAAGACGACTTTCCAACAGGATGGAGCGCCTCCTCACATAAAGAGGTGCGTGGCTGATTATCTTCGGCAGCAGTTTGGGACAAGAATTATCAGCCGATGCTTTGATCGTCCATGGCCTCCACGATCGCCTGATCTGTCACCGGCGGATTTCTGGTTTTGGGGTGCTCTAAAGCACAGAGTGTATCAAAGGTGTCCGACGACATTGGATGAGCTTAGAGAGGCAATTTGTGAAGAAATGAGCTCCATTTCCCCGTCAGAATTGCGCAGAAGCTGTGAGAATATTCTGGTTCGTCTTGAAGAATTGAAACTTAACCAAGGTCGTCATATTGAGAATTCATAGACTGTACACATTTTGTTTGACTACATTTATTTGTTAACGCTACCAATCAATATTTCGAATAGAATACAAGTTGTTTTTCTTATAAAAACTTGCTCTGGAACACTATTTCTTGAATAAAGAGTTGAATTATATCTTAGAAGATAGATTGAGTGACGTAAATACAGTACTTGTTTTGAGGCAGATCTTTATCAAAGTTCTTTGTACAAGGGGGTATCGCGAGATACCAGACAATTTGCCATGATAAGGAGAATATATTCGCAGTATTTGGATTTGTATAGGTGAGAATGTCTGGGAACAGGGTGTTTTGAACATCCTGCGTGACTTTATGGCCAGCCTGTATATATATATATATATATATATATATATATAAACCGTGCATCTTTATTCCGTTTAACTTGTTTTGATCTTATCTCTACAGCAGCAGCAGGCAGTGCGGGAGTTAGCAAAGGGACTTATTAGCAACCAGTGATATCGAATACTCAGCTACGTTCCCCTTTGTTAGCACCCGGCCCGAACCGGATCTTGGAATCAAGTCTGGTCGTGCCCGTTACACCAGGAACCATCGCTACATCTAAAAACAACCTGCATATCTAGCCTTCTCCGATACACCGATATCCTCTCTCGAGGCCGACAGCGCTTAAGGTCACGTGAGATAGGACTAAATATTCGGGGTACGTTCGCGGCCCCGTTGAGAAGTTAATAAAAATTTACACATCCTTGTACTCAGGACATTAGAAAGCTTGGGCTCACCAAGCGCACTTCTTAACACCATCAAGAATTAGACACAACATCGCTTTTGAAGAGTCTCGAATACACCAACCACAATAACGAGGTAAATAAATTAGTTATCCGACTTTGAAGTATAACAAAAGTCCCAAGCAATACCAGCTTGGACAATACGTGTAAAATACTAGCGGGAAATGGTTAGCAACCTGGTCCGGAGGACATCTCAAAATACGTAACGTTTCGCCCCATAGAATAATGGAGCGCTACAATTGGAGGTCCCATTTTCTGCCGCGCTGCTGCTCTTGTCACTTCCATCTTTTCATCCTCTTTCCGCTAGTTTTCCAGGCAAGAGAATCGAAGTCAATTAGGATAGGATTGTCTGATGAAACTTATCAGGTGGCTGCAGAGAAAGCACTATAGTTTATGAGCCTTTCGGGATATAGCCTGTGGCACTTCTGTTTCTTGACTATTATTGTCACGTGTGCATTGAGATATTGAGATATTGTGAGCCCGTTTTGTGATTATTGGTAACTGGCCGGTTAAGTTGTTATATTGATTGTACTTGATTAGTACGGGTTTTGTGGGCTCTGTCTCAGCTGTATACTGAGATGTTTGTTTTGGAAATTTGGAAATTGAGTTATTGGCGCGTAGATTTTTTCCCCCGTGTGAGGGACGTTAGTGGGCAGTTGAGGAAGAAGCTATCGGTAGCGTTGAATTTATTGATATTGTCCTGCCCGAGTTGTGTTTCAGGACGTGTTGAGTCCTTGTCTATTGCCAGGTTGAAATCTCCTCGATCCTCATATAAGTGGGTGCGTGGGGCTTCAAACCCTACACCAGCTATTTCCAGTATATCTTTCGTCAGACATTTATACAGTTCAGTTCTTATAAGCACTTAGGAATCATACTTGATATTGGAAGTCCTTGTATTTTCTTACATATGTTAGACACCATTATTTCGTACGTTCACCACCGTCGATCGTTTTCGACATACGTGTGTCTTATATTACTATATATTGTTAATAATTCCGTTTATTCTATCCGAATACTCGGTCTGTCGGTCGAAACCGATTTTTACTAACTATATGTACTAGTGTCACTTATTTCAAGTTTATCTGAATAAGTGATTTGTCGGTCGCATCCGATCTTTAGTACTCAAAAATAGAACTATAATTTTCCTATTGTCCTGTATTTTCGATCGTGCGAAGTCGTGTTTACCTGTAATTTTGTTGTTTTTTGCTAAATTCTCTTTCAGTTGGTGACGTCCACGCATACTTTTGGGTTGGGATAATTCGGCATTACTCTTTCTAGGCGTTACCAGAATATTAATTGCTTGAGTAGTAATTTTTCGTCATAAGAATTGTTCGTAATCTATTTCATATATATATCAGCCAATATTGTATCTTTATCTGATTTCTACGTTCAATGTCGCTGTCGATTCGAAGTTAGTATAACTACTTTAGATAGTTCTACTGCTTCAACCAGTACACGTAAAGATATCCGTACAACTACTCCCGGGTAGTTTTACTGATTCCCCTCCATCCCCCATACATCGCTGGTCGTGAGGTTATAGCAATTATAGCAGAAAAGACCGTTGTCCCCTATCTCGTCCTACCACCTCCATCCACTGGCAGTTCAACATCTCTGATTAGTTTCAATTCTTCCTTATTTCTTTCACATTATACACAGCTCACACACCTATTTGTTATTCAAAATGGCCAAACGCACCCGCTCCAGTAAGGAAGTTATGGAAGTTGACGTTGATCACACTATATTCCACAACATCTCTTTGGTTTCGGGAAACTCAGGGGGTGCCCTAACCCCTACTTCTGCGCGCCGGCACTCAGCATTACGAAAAACTTCTATGTCTGCAGATTTAACCAACGGTCCACGTTGCTTACCCCCAAATGCCAACACAGCTTTAGCAATCACACCTTTCTCGGGTGACTGCACATACAGAAGCCAATTTTACAGAGTTTATTGATCACCTCGAATTGGTTGGAGGAGCTTTGGGTTGGACAGATTTGCAAAAAGCGCACCTTCTCCCAACTTACCTTAAGTCTTACGCAATGGAAATGTATCGACAAGTTCCTCCCGAAGCGCAAAACAATTATCCATTGCTGATTCGCATAATGAAGACTTTATTGAAAACGCCAGAATCCGAAAAGTTCGCGAGTGTAGAATTACACACACGCAAACAGAACGTAGGGGAATCCGTGGCCGCTTTCGCCACTGATATCCAACGCCTAGTGCGAACTGCATAATTATGTTAATCTTGACCAGAAAGCCAAAGACATGTTAGCTCGAGAAGCTTTCGTTTTTGGCCTGCTACCACAGTTACGACGAGCAGTACTTCAAAAGGATCCTGATACATTAGACGAGGCTATCTCATTTGCCCGCAAACTGCAGGCCCAAGGCCACTTGTTGGCCGATGACGATAATTCTCGAACGGTCGCTGCAGTACAAGCCGTACAAGACCGCATGGACTCACTAGCTCCTGCTATACAAGGCATGAACATGTATCCCAAGGCCACCTATCCTGCCGCTGAACCGTCCAGGCAATGGAGAGCCGCGCCTATGCCACGATACACAACGGACAACAGGGTAATATGCTACAAATGTGGAAAACCAGATCATATTCAAAGACAATGCGGACGGCGAGTGACGTTCGCCCAACTATCACCACGCAGATATGCAAATGGGTGCGATGTAAGGCATAATCACCAGCCTTCAATAATAAGTAGTAACGAAAGACCACATCACAGGACAGACATGTACCGGGCGGCCACCAACTCAATGTCGCCATCATTTGACCATCAAAGACCTCCTGCTAGGAACTTCCGGGTATCCTCACATCAACATCCTCCGGAACCACCACATGGCGCTCAACCACGCCACCTTTCTCCGCCACCAGACCTACAAAGATCATCTTACAGCCCATCGAGGCGTTCTTCTGGAGAATCCATTTTGGGCATCTCTATGGATCTCGGCAGGCATGCAACATCGGAAAACCATAGCAATGCAATTTTCTCCGACGATCTGGAAGATCGAGTACAAACGAGAGACCCTTCCATCCTGGTCGCAGGCATAGCAATCTCGTCTCACCACCCTGACCCGATGTTCTCTATTGCCAACCAACAGGATCAGGAAAGGGAAGACTCCACTACAAAAATTGTGGATCTCATGCAACCTACCGAACAGACATCAAGTGATGCCCTCCCAACAGCGTCTGCACTTCCACTCGCTGAGTTGATAATAGACATCCAACAGTCACAATCAGCCCAACAAACATCGAGTGATGCCTACTTAGCAGCGGCTGCCCCCCTCACAGACGTCGATGTCACTATGGACGCAGTACCGCAACCTCAAAACGCTGAAACTCAAACCGATTGTCACAACAGTTCCGCCTATCTTCATTGGCCTTTGGTCAACAACATTCTCATTCCTATGAGGTCCGTTTCATCCGGCCGTCCATTCAAGGGAGTAACCACTGGTATTTTCCTATTAATGCTAACCCTGCTTTGGCTGTGCAAAGCCGGAGCGAGTGGAAACCCAAATCATCCCAACCCTGTGATCTGTCAAACGAAAGCAGGGGCCTCGACATGGGAAGTACCTGATCCACCTCCTTGTGAGTCCGGTATCAAAAGGAATACGGCCCCCATCAACCGAACACATGAGCTATACAAAGTCAATATGCTACAATATGAAAGTGCAGGCTTCCATTGCATTAAAATAAAGCATATATTCAAAACCCTAATCTATTTTTTGGAGACGAGAGACTTCTAAAGAAGAACATCGTACATATCCCTGTATCGAATCTAGAATGCCAGCAAATGATAAAGGAAAAACAGTACTCAGTCGGAAAATTGAAAAGCATCCAGGGAGGATGGTCAACGTACATACCTGCTGTCCCCGTCTTTGGAGCAGCGCCTTTTGAATGCTGTAAATGGAGAACTCAAGTAATCATCAATTGTTTTGTCGTCCCAATATCAGTGTACAAACGCCACTCGTCAAAATCAATGGAAAGTTCTGCTGGCATGGTCAAGCATTGTCACTATCAGGCTGGCCACTGCCACCTTAATGATTTTTCTCACATTATTTGGAAACCTTCTAAGGAAGAAAAGTGCAAATTTCTCAAGTGGAAGATGGTCGCCGATGAACAATGGGGCGACACATGGGTGTCCAGCGATGGCAACCTTGCGCTCACGTTTCCTAAAGTAAAGTCAACTTACAGGGACTGTAATAAAACAACTCTCCTTCGGACTCAACAAGGGATATATGTGAAGGAATGTCATTGGAGCCAACAGAAAGTTCGGGGCAAGAGAGGAGGTACTACATCGGAAGTTGCCGCGGCCCAGCTACAAGCCTTACAATTCAAACTTACTAATTATGTCCGCTTGGCATTTAACATGGCAATTCAAGCGTCGTGCAAGAGCATGATGTCGCTGGTCGGCCTTCTCAAGGTTGCAGTTATGTCTCATCCGACTTTGGCAGCTCGGTCATTGCTTCAACGCCATTACCTTCACGCGAAAGCTGTGGGCAGAATATTTGAAATATTTCCTTGTACAGAGGTCAATAACTTCACGATCCTCTCAATGAAGACACGTTGCCTGAGCCGAATACCAATCCTTCATGTTCTGATTCAAAATCAACCTATTTTAGGTTACTTGGATCCAATAACAAATATCGTACATACTACCGCAGCTAGGCGCCCATGTCATGAAATAACCAACGTTTCCTTCTGTTACAAGCAAACATGTTGCAATTACCATTACAAGCACGGATGTCACCCTCTACCTCCGGCGCAGAAACTACCGATTTATCCATCCAATTTCACCACGGTCCCCTTACCTCCTCACACTATTTTTCATGACCTCGTGGTCTACAATTGGAGTGCTACACAATCTCCAGAAACTATCAGCGACCTTATGGGAACTCTCACCATGCATAAGGAAATACTACAACGGCTTGGGATTACACCCAATGACTCTGTTTCCGACAACACTCAGTCCTTGATCAATAACATCGCTCATAAAGTGTCCTTTGGTTTTTTTCTTGGCTTCGCGGCCACTGCGAAACAGATATGGATATTCCTTGTGTGTTTATATGTTACTATTTCGGTCTTCATTCGGATTTGTACACACTGTGGACGTCAATTCACAAGACCAACATGGATATCCACTCTGCCATCCCTACCATGGTACCGCTCCAACAGAGGACCGAAACATCACGATAATCAGGCTACGGAAGTGCCAGCTATTGAAGAATGCGTCGCTATGATAGCCCTCCCATCAGACAGCTCCTCATGTGAAGAGAATAGCTGTGAACTTCCCCTGACAACAGATATGAACCCGCCGTCATACTCTACTGAACTTGAACCAACCGCACCAATGTACCAAAGTCCCCTGCCGGACAGACTCACGCCCGCCACATCTAGCGCACAATCACAGAGCGACACCGATCTTGAAACAGGAAACTATCTGCCGCAGTCGACCATATCATATAGATCATATCATATACATAGATCATATAGCACAGAGGACATCGTTGCTGCGTGTGGGCAACAGGAAAAGTCTGTGATACGCATTCCCATTGACAACAAGTCTGCCGAAGCACTTTTGGACACGGGGGTGGGAATAACCCTCATTTCGGAGGATTTTACACGACAATGGAATATCAAATCCAGAGCCACGTCAATGTCCGCTAAGAATGTTAGCGGGGGAGATTTGAAACTTGTTGGTTGTGCAACAGTGGTCTTCAGTTTGGCGAAACGTGAAATCCCCCATGATGTGGCCATCATGAGAGGTTTGCAGTTTGATGCTATTCTCGGAGTGGATTTTCTCACCAAACTTGATTATTTCACCATCAATTATAAAAGTAAAAAAATTGAATTCCCACCTCCAACCAACCTCACAGTATGCTCCGTCAAGCTCAATCAAAGCGTTACTATACCACCACGAGCAGAAATGAAAGTCGCGACATGTCTTACTCACCCACTTCCTGCACAAACAGTCTTGCTTCAACCCAAGAACAGCAAGACATGTCTTACTCACCCACTTCCTGCACAAACAGTCTTGCTTCAACCCAAGAACAGCAACCGACTGTCGCAAGTGCTAATCGCCAACGTGGTTGCTTCACCACAGGAACAGCATATTCCAATCTGTATTACTAACATGTCGCAGGCACCCGCCAAGTTTCACCGAGGACAACTTCTTGGAAAAGTAGAGGCCTTAACCAGACAAGATCTCATCATCGAAGACAATCAATTGCAATCCAATTCAAGTACTGACAAAGAGAAGTTCTTATGTCTATTCGAAAAACCCACCACATTATCCAGTTGCCAACAAGCACAACTCAATGATCTTTTATGGCAATATCAAGATGTTTTTGCACAGCACGAATTTGACCTTGGAAAAATGGAAGGAGTTGAACATAGCATTCTTATAGGAATCAACCCTCCGTTTCCCCAGCGACCAAATCGTATGCCGGAATCTCAAAAAGTGACAATAAAAGAACATATTAACAAGATGTGCCACCACGGTATCATCCAGCCAACAGCCAGCCCCTTCGCCTCACCAGTTATTCTCGTAAAAAAGAAGGGTGGTACGGATAGATTCTGCGTCGACGTTCGACGACTGAATGCCATCACCAGTAAAGATTACTTCCCGTTACCAAGAATTGATGAGACGGCCAATTGTCTAGCAAATGCGAAATATTTTTCAACTCTGGATTTGGCATCAGGTTATTGGCAGATACCCATTGCTCCTGAGTCCAGACCAAAGACCGCATTCACTACTTTCGCGGGAAACTTTGAATTTTGTCGACTCTCATTTGGACTATGTAATGCTCAAGCCACATTTCAGAGAGCAATGGAAGTAATATTAGCTGGACTACAAAACGAAACTTGCATTGTCTACATTGACGACGTTATTTGTTACTCACCGGATTTTCCTACTCATTTGCTGAACTTGGAACAAATCCGGTGGAGAATGTTAAGACATGGCGTTAGGCTAAAACCCAAAAAGTGTGATTTCCCTAAGTCAACGGTAAGGTTCCTTGGCCATATCATCACACATGATGGCATGAAGCCTGATCCAGATAATACGAAAAAGATACATGAGTATCCTACCCCAAAATCTACGAAAGACGTTCGCCAATTTTTGGGTCTTGCCTCTTAATACCGGCGATTATTCCCCAATTTTGTGAAATTGGCGAGCCTTTTCCATCAACTAATCAAAAAAGACAGTCCCTATGTATGGGAAACTGAACAGTAGACATCCTTCACTGAATTGAAGGCGCGCTCGTGTAAAGAGCCAATACTTGCCTACCCGGATTTCACCAAAACGTTTATGTTACATACTGACGCGAGCGGGACAGCCCTGGGTGCTGTACTCAGCCAGGGTTCGGGACGCAAAGAACGTCCAATTGCGTACGCGAGCCGGACGCTGAACAAGCACGAACGGAACTACGCAATTGTAGAATTGGAGGCTCTGGCCATTGTCTGGGCGTGCGACCACTTTTGCCCATACTTGTACGGTAGACCTTTTACGGTGGTTACCGATCACAGCCCCTCCAATGGTTATTTACACACCAAAATCCATCATCTCGCCTCATTCGATGGGCACTTAAATTGCAAGAACTCGATATGGTAATCAAGTATCGACCGGGTAAGAGCAATAATGCCGATGCTTTATCGAGGATCACAGACACCGTGGTCGTATCAGCGGTCAATCGAAATGACAGCACTGACCTTCGCATCACCTCTGACATAGCAAATGTACGAACAGCACAACAAACCGACCCACTTCTTAAATGCGTAACTCAAAAACTGTTAGGCAGGTCGGTTGATCTCCGAAATATGTCCAAGTTGGATCAGTCCTTTGTTCTGACTAAGTTTGGTAGCTTCCGACTGCGACAGGGAACATTGTACCGTCTGACCGACAAAGGTACTCTTACGTTAGTTTTGCCATGTTCCTACCGATTGCAAGTTTTCCTAGAATTTCACCACGGCCAATTTGGAGGACATTCATCGGCGGAAAGGACCCTTTCCCATTTGCGCAAATTCTACTATTGGCCAAAAATGAACAAAGATGTTCGAAAATGGATAAGAGAATGTACCTCTTGCAACGCTAAGAATGCACCTAATCGCAAAGTCAAGGTCCCGTTGAAATCTATACCGATTCCCCCACCGTTTTATCGGTGGGTTGTCGATATCACAGAGCCATTTCCGAAAACCCATGTTGGCAATAAATATATAGTTATCTTTGTCGAATACGCCACAAAGTGGGTAGAGGCTTTTCCCATTCCCGACCAAAACCGCTCAGACAATGGCGAAACTTTTTACGAATGAAATTATTTGTCGGTTCGGGTGCCCTGAAACATTGCTTTCGGATAGGGGCGCTAACTTCATGTCCGCTTTGATGAAAGACTTATGTCGCATCACAAATACCAACAAGGTGCTTACCACTGCTTACAACCCGAAATGCGACGACCTTGTCGAAAAAATGTGCGGTGTTATAGTACGCATATCACGCTACGTCAGTTCTGACCAGAAAGATTGGGACGACTTCATTCCTGCCATGCTTTTCGCATACCGCTCGTCCGCTCATGCGTCCACCAAAGAGAGCCCCTTCTTCCTTGTTTTCGGAAGAGACCCCCACCTCCCGTGTGATTTGGTTTTGCATGACCCTCCTAGGGATGACTCCAACACCACCGTATCTGACTATAAACACCGCCTATGTCGCCGCTTACCCCCTGTATGGGAAATGGCGCGTGCCAACAACGACGAGGCCAAGAAACGTCAGAAAGCTCAGTACGGCAAAATTTCTACTGATCTCTTGGATCACATCACAGTTGGTGATCGCGTTTACGTTTTCACCCGCAACCCAAAAAGGGACTGTCCAAGAAATTACAAAAATTATGGCGCGGCCCTTACCGCATCCTGGAACTTACCGACACAAATGCTTTAGTTGCGCCTATAAATGAGCCTCGGGGAAAACGCCAATGGATAAATTTAAACCGCTGCAAGCTAGCAATCCAGCCACATACTCCCAAACTTCCAGACACGAGTGCACCACCGCTTGATCTATTTTTTGATCAAGCGCCACCTGCCGACCATACCGATCGCCTTCGGTACGTTATACCTCCCTCTAACAATCCACCGCTAACAGATGGGGATCTACTCACTAAAACGAAAGAGCTATGTGCAACAAAACTTACTTCTTCGGACACTAGCGGAAAGGTTACCTCCGCCGCTTCCCCATCTTCCAAATATCCCCTGCGTAATCGACAGCGACATTTTTCCCATTAATCAACAACCAGAACACCCCTTATTTGAATTAATGTTTTTGTGAGCGACTTTAGTTCCGTAGGCACGGTTCCAGTCATCGGTAGATGTTTTTACAGTGTTTACTTCGTTGTTCTCGCCATTTGTTCATTTATTACAGTCATTCCTCACCTTGTCCCTCTCTCCGATGATTCAAAGTTCTCGTTCTACTCTCCTATGTGTCTCCAGCCACTCAATACCGGTTCATACATATTCAAACAAACTTTTATCTCCTTATTTTCAGGCAGTTTTAATCTTCGCCATACAGGGCTCAATGTTAGGGTCCGGCGAGGTCCTAGTGGACAAGCAGTCGGGGCCGGTGGAGGTGGCCTTACTTTTTTCAGAGCGTGACAGGATGGGGCGGCTTACCCCCAACCGTCTTATCACGTCTCTTGTGCGCCCTTTGGGCCCAATTGCTTGGCCAGAGCTGGTCAAGACACACGGCCTAGCTCCGGAAGATCTAATGGATGCTCCGCAGTGGCCAGAGGTCGTCGAAAAAGCGACTCGGCGCCTCCAGGATGTCGCGATCACGCACATCCTGGTAAAGGGCATGGCTCCCTTAGCATGGGCCTGGACGATTCCGTGTCTAAAGAGCGTGCCGGCGTCGAAGGTGCCAATGCCCTCATGGGAAGAGAGATTCGAAAACCAGTCCCTCTTGACGGCACTGGCCATGTGGGAAGGCCAGTCATACCTTCTCCCCTGTTCGGGGTTACATTGCCATTTCAAGTCACATTGGCAAGAACACTCAAAGCGCCGATACGGTGTTTTTTGCGCGTCCAAAGACGCTGCCATAATTCTGACCACCTCTAACCAGGCCTCGCTGCCCTTAATCCCGATGCCGGATTTTGTTCAACTGCCCAACGAGACCCGTCAGCCTCCAACCCCGGCAATGGAATCGGCAACCCAAGAAATGGAATCGGCAACCCAAGAAGTGGAATCGGCACCAGCATCGGCAAACGGGGACGTCCTCTCCATTGCGTGGGAGGAATTGGGGGTAGAAGTCGATCCTTATCCCGATCCGGAACCAGCTGTCGCCCAAGTACAGCTGGAGGAGTCACCTCAGGGCGAACCTGAGACACGGCGGCAGGCCATCGCCAAGACGCGACGCTTCCTCCTCCAAGGAGTGGGTGGCGTCCCGAGCCTCGTGCGGTGGGAGCCACACGAGGTCACAGAGATCCTTAGGGCAGCCGCTTTTATGGCCTACCGTTCTCGGGGTGGACGACGCCGTCGTTGGCCGGCTGTGACGGACAGAATGTTGGAGGTCATCCATCATAACATGTCAAGGATTGGCCCTTGCCGATGTTGGCCGAGAGCAGAAATGAACCCATCCACAGTGTTGCTGTTTGGGGCGCACCTAACCGACGTCCCGTCCCAAGGACTCGCCATCCGGCTTCCTCATCTCCAATTGCGCTCCTGTGTCGGGCTGGCTGAACACCTTAGGGCTGTCCGACCAAGTGGTGCAAACCGCTTTTACTGTGTCGGCGCCGCCCTTATTTTGCCGGTCGGTTGCCGGCCCCCGTTTGACTGGCTGGTGCCTATGACAAAAGCAATAACAGACTTGTTCCCGCGTCTCCCAGTGATAATTGTGGGCCCTATCCGTGTTCATGGGGGGATTTCAGACCGGGTAACGGACAACACTCACGTCTGTCGGCGTGATTTCGGCACCCCGCCCAGACTGTCTGCCGTTTGTGCATATGTATATAATAAATTTCATTAGCTTCTACGACTCACTTTATTCCTACAGTTCATGTATGCAGTATGAACGATGTCACCAACTTTTATATTTTTTTCGCGTATCTTGTAGTAAATCTGATCACGACCAAGCCCATCGCATTTACTTAGTAATGTTTTATATCCCCATCCAGCATTTCGCCGCGCTCGCGTTGTCCTCTTCCTTTCAGACCAGGACGTTGCTTTACAAAGAGGATGGATGTTGTGATGTACAATTTTACTTCATCGTGGATATCCAGCCCATTGTAGTGAGACTACGAATATTATTCCTGAGGAAAATTGGTGGAAGAATCATGCGTTAATTAAAATCGTGTGATAGATGTTAGTCGGTCACCGAGTTCTTTCCTGATCTGCCGCGTGCTATGAGGTAATTTAGGAAAGAACTCGGTGACCGACTAACATCTACTCCCACACGAGTTTACAAGGACTTCCAAGTAATCATCTGTAGTAGCTGTTCAGTCAACTTCTAGTTAAATTCTGTTGTATCCATAAACTTTGCTTGATATATATATATATATATATATATATATATATATATATATATATATATATATATACTTTAATTCCGTTTAACTTGTTTTGATCTTATCTCTACAGCAGCAACAGGCAGCGCGGGAGTTAGCAAAGGGACTTATTAGCAACCAGTGATATCGAATACTCAGCTACGTTCCCCTTTGTTAGCACCCGGCCCGAACCGGATCTTGAAATCAACTCTGGTCGTGCCCGTTACACCAGGAACCATCGCTACATCTAAAAACAACCTGTATATCTAGCCTTCTCCGATACACCGATATCCTCTCTCGAGGCCGACAGCGTTTAAAGGTCACGGGAGACACATAGGACTAAATATTCGGGGTACGTTCGCGGCCCCGTTGAGAAGTTAATAAAAATTTACACATCCTTGTACTCAGGCCATTAGAAGGCTTGAGATCACCAAGCGCACTTCTTAACACCATCAAGAATTAGACACAACATCGCTTTTGAAGAGTCTCGAATACACCAACCACAATAACGAGGTAAATAAATTAGTTATCCGACTTTGAAGTGTAACAAAAGTCCCAAGCAATACCAGCTTGGACAATACGTGTAAAATACTAGCGGGAAATGGTTAGCAACCTGGTCCGGAGGACATCTCATGATACGTAACGTTTCGCCCCATAGAATAAAGGAGCGCTACAGTAGATAAGAGAGGTGCTACAACAGATGTCAGCGCACCAACTATGCTACCTCCACGTTGACGGCGGGTGCCGTTGTAAATTGCACCCACGCCTCTTAGATAGGAGGGGCATGAATAAAACGATGCAGTCGGATTCATAACTTAGACCTTGAAATTACAAGTTATGTCTTTGCATAAATCACTGACGATCGCGTAGATGAAAGATGTCTGCACGACGCATCCAAGAGTTCATACTTGAATTATAACCGACCCATTTAACAAGACACCATTCTTCACCTTGTCGTTTCTTGCTTCGAATGATTTTCTCTACTAAATATGTTTCACTTTGAGTGACAAACTCAATCTCATCACGATAAAAGCTATCGTCAATTTCTTCATTATCGTAATCTTTCAACTTGTAAGTTGTTGGGGAGTGTTTTTTATTGATTCTTGAAACTGTGAAAATTTCTTCTGTCCAACTCGGGAGATAGCCTTTGGCAAAAACACTCTTAACTTTTGATATGCGAACTTTATCACCTATTTTCACATTACTTTTCGCATTATTACGCTTGCGTTGGAATGTTTCACGCACTCAATCTATGTTGTTAGCATTCACATCCGCTGGTCTGAGTCCAATAGAACGATGAATGGAGTGATTGTAGGCATAAAGCGTATCTTGTAGAACCTTTGTCCAATTTTCTGTTAAGTTGGCAGTGAAATGTCGCCACAAGCGATTTTTTAATGTGCGATTAAAACGTTCAACTAGCGCAGCCTTTTAAGCACTCTTTACACTAAACAGCTCAATATCATATCTCTCAAATAGTCTTCCCACATGCTGATTTTCGAACTCTTTTCCTTGATCACTCTGAATTCTCTTTGGAATACGACCCTCTCGGAAAATTGACTGGAATGCCTTTGCGACTCGTTTACCTTCTTTAGTTTTTAAAGGTTGAGCCCACGCACAACGCGAGAAAATATCAATTACGGTTAAGATAAAATTGTGTCCCGAGTTATGTTTTGAAATAGCAGCAACGTCACACAAATCTGCTTGTCACTGTTCATCAATGTCATGAGCAATATAATGACGGGTCCGGTACTTCTTTTTCGCTTGTTTGTGGAGTGTATATGTAGCTTGACTCTTTAACCATTGTTTAACTTGTGAGTGTGGAAGACCGCTCGCTTTTGATAATTTCTTGATAGATGCAAATCCTGCAGGATGTTTTACATCATAATATATTTACTTTAAAAGTTCATCCGATGACGACTGACTCTTTCTCCTTCTTCTCATGTTTTTGCTTTCTTACCTTTTTGCATTTACAGCAGCCACAGGATTTAAGGGATTTACGTTTACATTGCTTAAGAGTCTCATTGTGAGAGCTGGCACAGCAAGTACAAGATACAGTTACATTTACTTCCGGCGGCTCATTACATGGTAAGCAACACATCTGCTTCATATTAATAGTCTAAGAACATGTATTTCTTTGGAGGAGATCCTCTACGTCGTTCTCTTCCCCTTGTTTGCTTGATGGGTGTGGGAGGAGATTTAGAAGGTGATCTCTTAAACCAATTCCTTGGCATTTTCATTTTACTCTAAGCCGGTGAAGTAGATGAAGTAGCATCAACTGCTGAAATAGAATCAAGTTCTTTCAATGTTTCATTATTCAAAGCAAATTTTGGAACATTCTGCTTTTTCAATAGTTTAAGTAAGTAAGAGCAACCAAGTGGGACATAGCCTTGACGGCGCTTTCTGCGTGTTGCATACTGAATCAAGTCTTCATAAAGTGAAGCGTTAATAATGTCCTTTTCATCTGAAATGATTTCACCTCTATCATTCACAGTGAGATATGGTTCAATGCTGTTGAAACGGGACATTGCATGTGCGCGAGATACTAAGGGTGTAGCAGTCGAAACAGAGTCACGCTTTTTATTCTTCAAACTTTTTTAATTCTTCGACAGTTTCCGATTGTAACAATACAGCACGATGTGGATCTTTGATATGCGCATTTTGCTGATAATTTAATTCATTCTTATAAATTTGATTTGCAAGAGGTTGCTTTACTTGCTGCATGGCAGTCAATTGTACATATTCATCCTGAGGAATAACAATCATGCGAGAATAAGAACTCATAGTTTGTAGATAATCATAGGCTCTTTCAAAATATCACTTCGAAATCTAAATTCTTCCGGACACTCCTGTGTAAAATCAATAAATAAGTAACCGTGTGGTTTTTCAGTTGCTGCTTGAAAAATTTCTATTAAGGCTTTTGAACCTCTTGGCGCATCTTTTCGCGCTTAAGTTTTAAATTGACTTCTATCTCGTGGATTCTTAAAAATAGCGTAATAGTGTGTATTCAGGTTTCGTGTGCGGACTTCTTTCCCATCAGGAAACAAATTTTGCGTGATATACATTATAAAACATCTTTTGTGATGTGCTGCGCGAGTGAACATATCTGTAGCATCTTTAGAACTCCTGCTTTGATTCAATAGATCATCCAATACAACGACATCATTGGACTGAATCCTATCCACTGCAATAATTCCTTCATGTCGAATAAAGTTGCGACTTTGCAATTCCTGAAACAGCGACGGTTGATAAATGCCATAACACCAAATCACTCGATTGATAGGTTCCCTAAACAACTCTTTTCTTTTATCTAGCAAATTCAGAGTGAAAACAGTTTTACCTGCATGGGATGGACCTGATACAGTCAGAACTTTATCACATTGAAGTCTGAAATCCACTTTAATACTTTGGGGTTCAATATTTGCATAATTAACGCTTAGGATTAGAGATCCTACCCAATAGGTCACCTACTACAGGAGCTAACAGCGGAAGTAACACTGAAAGGAAACCACCCCTTCGTGTGAGTTTTTCTCTTTCTTTGAAGGGTAACTTTAGGATTGGAGATGAATCGCAATTTTGTAGTATGTCGCTTAAGTAACTTTCGTTGTTGTGGTGATAATTTCTTTGTCCTCAAACTTCTCACATGAGAAATAATTTCTCGAATAAATTTGTCATTAGCATGTCGTATAGCATTATATCGCTGATTTCCTTTCATTCGTTGAAGAGCTCGAATGGCCTCAGAAAATTTTGAAGACTTTCGACTTTTGCGTTTCGCCATTTTTCTCTTAACCATTGTTACAGCTTGATTTTTCCACATTTGCATAGGTGCTAACTTTAATGACAGAAGTGACACTCAAAATGAGCTATATCACAGTGACTACATTAACAAAGTTGAATACAGTATCGTATGAAACAGCGCTGGCAGAAAGTATGCTTACATGTCTTAAAGATGCGTTTTTCACTTCCATCCTTTCGCTTACATACATCGCACATATTTTCACTCTTGCTAGGAACTTCTAAAGCAAGTCTTTTTGAAGACATGGACGTGCTAGCCTTTTCTAAATAATAGACACATGTGCAGAAGGAATATACTTCGAGAGTAAGCAGACACAACTCGAAAACCAATTGTGCTACAATGAAGTACCATTGCATCTTTAAGTTTCTTTTATACAACGTTGAATGTGAATATGTGAAATCGCTTCAATCACTAAACTGCTACCATGATGGTTAAATGCATCAAGACGTTGAGCAATTTTTCCCATATGTCTTTCAAAAAATTCTTCGGGATTATCTACAACTTCCATCGAATAAGAAGCAAAGTGGAAGAAACGATCTTCTACCTCTTCTTTCCCAAAATGGCTGAAATGAATTTTTGCAACTAATCTCGCCATTACAATTCTATTAGAAAACGTATCCATTAACTTCAAAAATAGAGTGCTAGTATCACCAATAACTGATTTGATGTTGATCTCATCTTTATGAAAAGTTATCACATAATCTTGAATAGTTCCCTTTAAGCTTTGTCTATGAAAACTTAATGTTCCACAATCATTTGAGAAAGACATTATCATCCTTCATCTATCCCACCCGCTGCATGAAAATAACATAACAAATGTCTCCATAAAGCATTTATTAAACGACTTTAACAAGCATGCATTACAAATTTTGGGTTTGAAACAGATAAAATAGATACAGTTGGTAGCTATCATATAAAGAGCAATGATGACCAAACATTACTTTAGCAGTGTTGAGATATGGAGGAAAAAAGCATTGATTATGAATGTAGCGACTACAACGAACATTTAAAATAGGAACACTCAATTCTTTAAAACGTTTAGTGACTTCATGATAGTGTTGATTAACTCTACTATCCCAAGGTGGAAGCAGAATATCATTGATGATTAGATTTGGGAATAGTTTCTTCTCCTCAGTAGGATCATTGCAAAAGATACATACAACATTAAAAGCTGCTAACCATCTTTTAAAGTCAATAAGAAGAGCACATTCATTAGAAGGCCATAGTCTTGCAAGTATTGCTGATTAAGTTTATGGATTTGTTTTCTCGCCCAGCTATCAGCGTTGGGATCACACTTGGCATGTTGATGGTAGACACTAACAATTTGATACGACCAATTGTCCACAGCAATAGCACTGAGCTCCTGTACAGGTTCACCCTCACAATCCATAAAGATGATGATAGATGACTAAAAAGGAAATTACAAATTTTACTCATCTGATGAAGAGTCCTATAACATATTACAAAATGATAAAGTACATTGATGCTGTTCACGACAAAATACACAAATAACATGATGGCAGCAAAGAAGTAAAATGTATCTGATAAGTCCACGTCTACGACACTCAAAGCACATGAGCGAATTGTCATAAGGTAGAGATAAGTAAGGACTACTGATTATTCTTCTTTGGCTTGCGTTTAGCGGCAGCATTCTTCTCTGACTTGCGCTTTGTACCGCTCTCGTTGAGGATTTGATCAATAATGTCATGAACGTCTGGTGGCTTTGGTATATATAGGATTGATTGAGCATGCATCGATATAGAGGCTAATTTGTTGTTCTGGTGATGGCCATGATGTATTCCACTGATAGCAAAAACTGATAGCTAATTCCAAGTGCCTTCTGCGAGGTCTTCACATCTGATGGGTGTCACTTCATCTCCTTCCTTTTTATAGTATGAGCACCAATGCGATAGTGGTAAAGAAAGCTTTTTGTCATCCCATATCTTTCTATATGGAGTATCATTGTCGTCTCTCGCCTTCCATTCCTTGCTAAGGGGAGTAGGGATGTCCATATTTAATGTTGCAAACTCTTCAATAATATCGAGTTGGCGACGAATGTATGGATTCATAGGAATGACTACGTAGTCCCCATACTGATTGTTCAATATCTTCACTTCAGTGGAAGGAATCATTCCCGTTTGCAATACTATACTATGATCGTAATAGCGTATGGCTTGTCTAAATTTACGCTGTAGTGGGGTAGGATTATGTACCTTTGTTGTCTCTTCTACTGGCCTCAACATAAGACGATCTGATTGTGGAGATCCTTGTAACGTCTGAACACCAACTTGTCCTGTAAATGTAGTAGATGTTGTAGATGCCACTCAAGGTAGTTAACACTCAGGGAAGGAGAGAAAAAGGTTCCGACTTACCATTTCAGATGGATAATATAATAGGAATGTAGAGGGAGAACGTGCGTCCGACACCTGTGCGACTCAAAGATAGTATGATTGTCACTCTGAAAACCTCATTATTTATAGAGAAATGCTGGATTCTCATTGGATGTGCTCCTCATTGGCCAATGACATCAAGCTGATTCCAAATCTGGTTAAGTTTTCTCGTCCGATGCTTCGTTCGCTCGTTGGAGCCCAAAACACAAAACTCATCCTCTGACGGCTCTCTAACATGGCCAAAAGTCTCAATGTCACTCTCAAGCCTCAGCAATGAAAGACAGGGCCAAACTGTGCTTTCCAATGAATTTGTGGCACTCTCAGGTTTCAAACGAGCTATTGCACGACTTTCTACGATCTCTGGAACCAAAGTTGGAAGATCGCTGCCGAGGGGGGGTCGAAGTTCTTCATTTTTAGCCCTATGACGCTGGAAACAACTCTCCTAGACCCAAAATTGGCCAAAAAGTCCAAATCCGCCGTCCATTTTCGCGTACGAGGCTTCGTTTTGCCGCTACAGCCAGTTTCTCACTCAAAAACACGCAAAAACACACCTAAACCACACCTACACCCAAGAAACACAACATGTCGACGCAGAATTTCATCAGGAAACCAAATTTGAACACAAAATAACCCTACAACCAATCCTACACACCAAAAACAAAGACCGCCGCCCAAGAACAACTGCGACGGTCGACCAAGACACACCCGGCCGGTCGACCCAGAACCACATCCAACTCGCGCTCCAGAGGGGGGCGCTGTGCGCAGTTGGGAGGATTCCTTACTACTAACAGGCGTAGATGTTAACAAAAGGATGCACTTTCATAACATCAAGGCTCCGTCTTGAGGCCATTCCTTTTTTCGATCGTGATGGGTTCACTTGATGTAGCGAATGACTGCTGTCAGATTGTTATGTACGCAGACGATATTGCAATCAGTGCACCGCTTTACAAAACAGCAAACCCGCACATCACCGCTACCCAGAACTCGGTCCTAGAATGGTCACATCGATGTGGACTCCCGCTAAATTTGAATAAGTGTAAGTCACTGGTCATTCCGAAATCTAAAGACTGTCACCTGACATATTTAAAGGATTTAACTTCTGTTGAGACGCTGACAATTCTAGGAGTCACCTTCAACAAGAGTTGCTCATGGAGTAACCATTTTGACAAAATTGCAGCATCTGCGTCCAGACGCCCCTCTTTCCTTTAAGATTGCTTCGACCGCATTTAGTAAATTTTCAGCTGAAGTTGGCACTATTCGCAGACTCAATTCTTTTTCTGTAAAAGGCGCAACTATTCTCAATGTTCAATTTACGCGTACGAGTATTGCATGAGACTTCTACTTAATGACTGCTTACCTGATGAATCTCTTTTGTATCACTTTATGACTTCACTACTCGAAATGTACGATTTTCATTTATCTGGAAATAAACGCACATTATTAGTATTATTTATTATTATAGAATTGCGATTACATCTATATAGGACACCTGATGCCGTGTCTGTCAAATTCAACAAAACATGATATTTGATGAAAATTGCCTTATCAATATTTTACTCTACATCCCATTATTAAAATTCCATATCTTCTCAATTTCCTGTTCATTAATTGCGCCGTGTCAGCAAATTGGACTATTTACGCATTCCACAACGTAGCATCTCTGACTCATTGAGTTTTCTGATGACGCAATAGAAACCGAATTCCATTAATCAGTTAACACAATATTGACCCCAAACCTAAAAACCTCTTTAAGCTAAAACCGATAAGAGAAGTCTAGTGAATTCGAATGTTTGCTCAGGTCTAAGAGTTGTCAGTCCTCAAAAAAGGGACGAGAATTGTCTTTCATACAATTCTATAGAATTTCTAGTCAGAGTGACGTCGATGAAAATGACAAGAGAGCTCTCTCTTATCATTTGAGCAGTCACTCAGAGCTATCCGGAACTCTAGGAAAAAGAGAAGTGGTGAAGATTTGTTCATTCTCTCACTTCAAAGAGAAATTCTGATAACAATTTGAGAGATGAAAATGTTGAGTTTAATAGAAGATATCGAATGATGAGGTCAGACAACGCTTCTCAACACTGACCTCATCCATTGAAATATTGAGAATTTTCTATCAAAGACAACTTCTGCTCGATGTAATGAGCTTGCTTCTATCCGAGGCCTTGCTCAATTTACATACATCCAGATCCATGGAAGTTATATTCCTCAAGTTTTAGCCAGCAAATGGAAAGAGAAGATTCAAAGCCATAACTAGACCAGAGTTGATGCGGTTGGGGCAATAATCTTTCGGGCGACCCGCGGTCTCATAAATTATTGCACAACAAATTTACCTGATTTTTGATCGTCATTTTTTTATTGAAGTTTCTGTTTGCTTTCCGCAAAATCTCATATCAACGCCATTTTGAAACATGTGTTACGAATCCTAAGGAAGATTGCAAAGTGCCTTAAAATTGTGCAGAGCAATTTAAGCATAATAATTCCTTGACAGCCGTAGACGGGGCTAGTCAGTACGGCTCGAAATGGCCCAAACACGCTTGAAATATCCAGAATGGCTAAACAAGCTGAAGGACTGTACAACATGCTGCTTTGCATTTATTTGCGAAACTTAGATGACTTTGTCTGTCATTTCAATTTTCAAAGGGGGTGTTTTGGCACTTGTGAAATATGCTCTCAACAACTTTCTTTCTAACAATATCTTTCTAGCAATTTTTCTTTGCATTAATCTACATAATTAGTTATTTTCTTGTCATATCTGGAGAAATAATTTACAGAGAATTCAGAAAATGCGTCTGATAAATTTCGGACCATTTTATATCCGCAATATGGACATAATGCCTAAAAGTGTGCACTAATCTCCATATTTTTAATGCATGCATCTACCTATATGAACTTGCATAATGTGCATGCATTTTGACTATTATTATTGATTTATTCTGCTTACATATGGTGCGCTGTGTCGAGAATGGTGCGCAAATGGTCGAAAGGCCTGGCTTTAACTACTCTCATCAGTTGGACTGACAATATTTATCATCTACCCGATATACTAGCATCGGCGCTATCCAAACTTGGGCTCTATGGAAATTCAGGATTTGCGTTTATCAAATTGAAGCTTGTCATGGTTTCCTGATATTTTTGATAACAAATACCATGTGGACCACTTGATTTTGATTTTGTTACTACAGATTTGACCATAAATTATGTCAAACTTCAATCGATTCTCCTGACTTTCAAACTCATCCTTCATTAAGCGGTCAGGATTGTAGAAATCGCAAATTTTCAATATGAAAACAAGTGAGCATGATAATGAATCAGACACAATGGGAAAAGGTTTTCTCTGAACATTCTCTTGATGTATTGCTCGTCGAAATCAGTGAAATTTAAGAGACGCTTTCATGTTGCAAATCTATAGCGTAATTTTCTGTTCTTTGTCGATGGTTGAAAAGTTGCTTACATCTTTTGACGCCAGCGAGGTCATTTTCACGCTTTCAACATATATTGTGTCGAGACGTCTGCTCTGCACATGCAGATCAAAGTGTTAATCCAGATGAGTTGTGAACAACAAAGTTTCCATTCGATTCCGATTTCATTTTATGTCATGATGATGATTGAGATGAAGCTCATGAAAGTGTATTTGAAGGGCAAAATTTCTGTTCCTATGTCAGACGGACAGTAGGCTGAAAAGTAGACTAGGCTTCCAAAATCCCACCGTTCACACGTGGAAAACTATTTTTTTCTCTCTTTCCAAAAATGCTGAATCCGTTCTGAAATGAAAGACAAGCTTTCAAACACAGCGGATCATCATTCGCTTGGTAAGAAAGATCCACCTGTTTCTTGGGTTGAAGAGTTCATTTCAGAAACTCAACGGTTTCTTCCATAATAAACCGGGAGCTACCAATACTTTCTCCATAAATTCAAGCACAAAAGGTTTGCTACCGTGGAAGTGTAGATCTTGAATCGCTGAACACGAAAATCAAATTCTATTGTGTCACAACCAGTCTCGTTCGGTCAGGGGTCAACCACAAGAGCTTCGGTGATGAAACAGTGCCGCTGGTGCTCTCAATGGAATCGAATTGTTTACACTGGTGAATAGGGATTGCAATCCCAAGACCCTGACATCCCTTGGTTTCTGCAAATCCCGAAATCCCAGGATTTTGCTCACGAGATCCCAGGATTAGTTTTGGTGTTATTTTAGTGGTAATTTTCAGATGTTTCAATGATTTGTGAGGGAAGCTGAATAGATTTTAGAATACTTTCTGATAATTTCAAAAATGATGATTGTTTATGGACGATCTATTTGAAAAAATAAAATAAAAGTAGTGTTACTACACGATATTTCACTGTCTATCCACACCTCGACTTCAGGCGAGAGTGACATCTCACAATTTATGAAGTGCAGTATGCAAAATCAATAACATAATGATGATGGCTATCGATACTGATTCATGTGGCCTGTACAACGTTCAACGGCAGATTCGCTTCAGATTGAAGGGCAACAATAATGAATAAAATAACAATGTCAATAATCAAGGCATATTTAACACAACTAAGGAATATGTACAATGCCACAAAATATACATATACAAAGCAGAGCCTCAATAAAATCTTTTATTCTTAGAGGCTTGGCACTCAAAACAACTGCATTGTCTCAATGGTTGTGAGCTGGATGTACCGTGCCTATATCAAGACATCTGATTGGTTATTTTTTTGTGTCTCTTATCTTTCCTATCTTTATTTATCATTGTACGTTACTTTTAATGCGATTTTATTGAGGTACTTTTTGTGTATATTTTGTATAGTATTGTACATATTCCTTAGTTGTGTGTTTCAATATCCTTTGATTGTTGTCATTGTTATTTTATTCATTATTGTTGCCCTTCAATCTGAAGCGAATCTGCCGTTGAACGTTGTACAGGCCACATGAATCAGTATCGATAGACATCATCATTATGTTATTGATTTTGCATACTGCACTTCATAAATTGTGAGATGTCACTCTCGCCTGAAGTCGAGGTGTGGATAGACATTGAAATATCGTGTAGTAACACTACTTTTATTTTACTTTTTCAAATAGATCGTCCATAAACAATCATCATTTTTGAAACTCCTCATTGGACGACCCAACATGTTTTCATATTTTCTGATATTTTTGAATAATTAGTTATACATCATTACAGATCAGTTAGTGTGTTTGCATATTTTATTACATGCTCTTAGATAAGTCTCTGATTATTTATTTTATAGCCATTGATGTACGAGGGGCGTACCAAAAGTTCGTGACGTTTGTCTCTCCCATCTATATACGTCTGTTTTGGTGCAAATGCATATATAGATATTATTTTTCATAGTTCTGACAATTGCTATTCATAGGAAAAACATCTTGCTTCCATATATACAAATATTTATTGACATCATTTAAAACATATCAACTCTCATTTTTCAACATAGTCACCTTCAATTTCAATGCACTTTTTCCATCTCTTCTCAAGTTTCTTTACTCCTCCTTCAAACCACTCCGGTGGAAATCTGGCGACTGAAGCTTTCAGTGCTCTCTTGATTTCCCTTTCGCCATTACCCCTGAGTTCATTGGACCGAAGAGATGAAAGTCACTGGACGGTGGGTGAGGAACACTTCAGCTGCTTGATTGTCGTCATCGTCGTCTTCGCCGTGTTGTCTTGTAGAGGACGTCGCCTCGGCGTTGATGGTGTGTCCAGGGAGAAACAGAGGAATTGGTGACGAACCTTATGCTCAGCAGACACCCAACGAGCCCTTGGACAGCTCAAGGCGGTCATGAACGATGCGCTGAAGAGTCCCACGCGACAGATCCTCATTTCGCCCTTCTGAGAACCGACTAACACCTTCCTTGAAAAGAAAAACGTCACGAACTTTTGGTATGCCCCTCGTATCATGATATTATGCACAGGAAATAAGAAAGTTTCTGAAAATGAAAGGTACACCGTCTCAAACCAAGGCAACATGCCCGCTTCCCACTTCAAACAAATAGGCCTCTCCCACCTACACATCCCTCAGCAGGATTGTGCAAGCGGCTTTTCCAACAGCCGCATCCGCCTACGGCCGCCTCTGCCTCTACAGCCCTATCATGCTGTCTCACAAGTGAGCGGCAAAGGAACTGAGCGAACCGACTTTTTTTAATGAACTGATCGGAGATATCCTTTGATCAATAAACCACCAGTACTTTTTTGTGTAATTTTATAATTTATCAGCACCAGTTACAAATCACTGAGGTCAACAAGTTCATCGGTTCATATTTTGTCAGCTGTTAGGATCTTGCATTCTTAACATCACTTTTCCTTTCATCATGCATAATTGATTTTCTGATGAACTAATGGACAAATTATTATAAATCAACGTAATTTTTATACAGCATTTGATTGAAAATGAAATTGCATTCTTTTATTATCCTCAAATTTTTATATATCATGGTTTTCAGCAAAACTATCTTTGCTCAACCTTGTGCGGCAAGTGAGTTGAAATGGATATTAATAAACAATGGGCTAGGCGGTTGCCCTTTACTGAAGCAGTTACTCGCTGCTTTTATTGGTAAATGAGGCTCTAATTTTGTTCCATTATCGAACTTAAGCAATGTATAATGCAAAAATAGGACTGGAAAAGATCAAGTTATTTATTGTTATGTTAAGCGTACAAAAAGCGTACATGTAATTTTTATATATTTCATTACGAATTTTTGGATAGGAGGTTGGGGAGAGATGGGATAGCAGCACATTTCTGCTGCCAGATATCTTTCCATTATACGTATAATAGATATCATTCATATTTCAAAGTCAATACGGTGCTTATTCTATGATTCTTTACATCAAATTTTGACACTTGCATATACCATGAACTTTGCTTATCTCAATCTTTTTTTGAAAATGGCTATGGTGCAAATGGCCAAAATATATTGATCAACTTTTTGTACGCTTTATATAGTAATAAATAACTTGACTTTTTTCAAACCTATTTTTTATTATGAACAACAGTCAAGGCATATTTTCTCAATATACAATGCACTTTTCGTACATGTGTATAATACATGTACGACTGTAGAACAAAAAATATATTGATGAATACAAAGAGCAAAAGGTGGTTGAATTCTACATTGCAAGCAGCCAAAAATATGAGCCGCTGTTGTTCAGAAGCCAATTCATCTTCAATCTGTGTCTCTACTTTATGATTAAAGGACTATTTCATTTGTTAATCAATTCTTAGAAAACCGTTGTCAAAAATCAAAACGATCGGTTTTCCTGCCAGCTGCTGAAATTTCCCGATTACAAGCCAAAAAATTTGCAGCGTTTGTTTTTAGGTTTATTTTTCTGAACAGAGAAACTTCATGCATACTTTGAATGAAGCGCAGACTGCATTCGTCATGAAATTATGTCTAAAATCTATTCAAGAATTTCTCAAAAGGATGTCGAATTTGTCCCATCTCAAACTGCCATAGTTTACCCTATTTATATGAAAAAATGCTATTTACTTGCTTGTTTTTCAGAGCTCCTTGCAAGGCATTCTAAGTTTATTCATAATCACTGCATATTTTGTGTTCAACATCATGTGACTCTAACAAGCAAGGATGTAAACATTGTTGACAACAGAGGAAACAAATTTTGTCCAATCAGATAGCGAATAGGACAATTAACTTTTTCTTGTGATTGAAAACTATGTGTATATATCTCATATTACATAACAACTAGATTGACGTCAATGACACCGTCAAGAGAGCTACAAATTTATCAATTGAACAGTAGCTCAAAGCAATACAGAAGCAAGCTAAAAGAAACAGAAGCTGTGAAGCGTAGAAAGCACGACACAGTTTTGGATAAATCAATAAAGAATACAATTCATTAGCCTGGCTTATTTTCCTAATCCTCAAAAATTTAAAAATGATACTGACATTTTGATCATTTTCATGCTGCAACTTTGAATTCTTAGATGCAAAATTTACGTCGGAAATTTGCAAGGCTAGATGAATTGTAGCGAGAATTTTTACGATCTGATAAAACTGACTGATTTTAAAATGTAATTCCACTTTTTCAAATTCTAGTTCAACTTTTTTAAATGAAATTCATTCTTCTAAATAGTGTTACCACTTCTTTTAATTCTAATTAGTAGGTGTGTATTAAGGACATTTATGATTTGACCCAGCTTCCCGTAGTGAATTTGCATTGATACTACTCTTAGAGAGGAGTATTCATTGTTTTGCACAAAGGCGCATAATGCGAATGACAGCTGATTTATCAAGTAAAAAATATGTGATTGTATGGTAGGTTTGAATATTGACTGATTGAGTAAGAATTATTATAAAAGTATAATCATTAAGTCAACTAAAGCATATTCTAAGACTATGATATTGCTTTGATCTTGAGCCTTGAATTTAATCAACTGCTGTCACTTAAATTGACACGCTCGAATGTAACTACTCCTTATCCATTGTTTCTGCATATTGCAAACAGTGATTGCACCGAGTCAAGATCCGGATCCGGGATCCTGTATGAGATCCAGCGAAGAGCCTTTATGATGAGATTATGATGGTCATTATTGCTGTGGAAAATCCTATTTAACGATAGAAGTTATAAAAGTTATATAGTTTTTACCACCCATGTATCCACATAGTCCAGTCACTTGTCAAATAAGTGCAAAGAGATGACGATAAGCAGAGGCTTTTTCAGGCTCTTTCTCCAACTTGCTTACGCGTGTTCCTCGAGGTGGACATACTCATCACAAGGTGGTGGAGGAGAAACCTGGGTACACGTTGCATCAAATAAACGCTGAGCTTCGTCTACGACTGCCAAACAAGCCTCATCACTGAAGAAATTCGAAGAGAAACAATGAGCAAGTGAAGGAGAGACGATAACTCTGAAAATCTGAATGACTCAGTAATTTCTCCTAATCATATTTCACCTTTTCATACTTGGGTGGTGTAGTATGACACTTCGGTGCTCTATTCTGATACAATTTTGATGTGGATACATGGGTGGTAAAAACTATAGAACCTCAAACTTGTTTTTCTCGTTACTCACTTAGAGTTGGGAGTGGCAGCCAAGAATGCGAATATAAATCTTAGTAGAAATGTTTTATCAAGGAATATCTGTAGCTCGGTATTGAATGACCATCTATTAATGTGCAAAAAAGATGAAGTAACTTTTTCATTCTTTATTCATTCTAATTGTGATGCTACCGTTGTAGACTTGTGACCACTGCACCCGCTTTACTAATCCACAATAAGGAATGAATGGGCATCCATGACTTTCAAAGCTAATAACATAAAAAAGATCCATTGTGCTTCTCCAAACATATGATACTGATCCGACTACCCTACACTTACAATGAACAATAGCTGCAATTACTTATAAGTCTATAATAGTTGGATATGCACATATTAATTAAATAAACGCAAATAAAAGCAAGTTTGCTGTCTTTCCTTTCTTTGAGTTAAACACACTTGTTTATCGTTGTTGAAATTGTTTTTTTGATTGACATTCATAGTAAATGTAAACTTAATTAATTCAGAAATTCAGTTACAGTTATCATGTCTTAAGAAAGAGCACACATTTCTCTATGCTCAGTCTGAGATTGCATTACCGATATTTTAGATGCTAGTAATCACCCATTGATATTTAGTAATGATATTTTGAAAAAAAGGCAATAGCAAATGAGAACCAGAGTGACAACTGCAATCGGTGACAGCAAAATCCTGGATTTCAGATCACTTCATCAGTTTGCTTTCATGCATTATGAAACGCATAATTTAAGCTTTATCTCAGGAACCAGACTATTCAATGTTTCATGATAATGGAAGCGAATTACATGCAGTTTATCACTCTTGATCATAGGATCCAGATCCGCCCGGGAACCCGGGTCTGGGATCCGGATCCGGGATACGGGTGGTTGGAAAAACTCGGGTATTTGCAATCCCTGGTTACAAAGCAATGTTATTCAGTTTCCGAAGATTTTTAATCTTCGATTGGAAATTGTTGTACATATTCCCATCTTATTCCTTCAAGGGAATATAATTATAAGTCCTTTTCCCAGAAGGAGATCTAAAGCTATAACATGCACACGGTTCTATGCAATGTCATTGACCAAAGTTGATTAAATTGTACTCCATGAGTCCAAAAGGTTTCAATCAGACACCCACTGCCTAGGAAGAGAGTTTGCCATAGTCTTTTTCTCCTTCTTGATAGTCGACCAACTCCCTCATACCACCAAGAAATGCGATAAGTATACCGAATAGATGCCATACACTCCTTTCTTTGTTGACTGGATCGTATCTTAAAGGAATCAGGGCGAGGGAAATTCAATCGTCTGCCTTCATAAGAATAGTAGAAAAGGTTAAAATGGATGAAAACTAAGATCTCAAACTAGAAGGAAGATTTGAAATTTGAAGCCAAGAAGAAAGTGAAAGGTCTAGGAAAAAAGAAAAAAGGAAAACGTGTACAATGAGGACGACTAATATGAATGAAAGACTAATCCGCCAAAATCATGTACTAATTAGCTAAATTTTAATAAATTCTCCGATCAAAAGATTTTACCAAGTTTACCATTTTCGGTAAGAAGCATGGGGGAGAATGCGAGCGAGCGAGAGAAATAATGATAATAATAAGCATTAATTTCTTGAGGAATGAAGATCACAAAATTACAATGGTATTCACATATGAAGTAAAATGGCATCACAATATTCACGAAGACATGATAGTAATGACAATTCAGATAAGACATGAAATTGATTCGATAAATTAACATTTAAAAGAAAATTGCGTGCATAAGTAACTGAGATAATATAATATTTCACAGCTTTGAGTTGGTTCAAGAACATGTATAAGGGAAAAATGAATTCGACCGTCTCAATGTTGTTGATATTGGGAGGGAAAAATGGTTGGTGTTACACAGACGCTTCGGAGTCAATGTTGACGAGGATGAGAAGAAATTTCACACTTTTTTAGAAAGGTACACATCATGTCATCGCGATGAAGACTTGCATCAAACATAAAGTTACATAAAACATAAACATAAACAAAATTACATTAAACATAAAAAACATTGCAGTCATCTCTTACACAAATGATGCGATGTGCTCTAGTGATGACTCTTTTCAGGTTACGCAAGATGGACACCGGCAGTTTACCAAATAGTTAGAGAAAAGAAGAAAGAGAGAGATAACACATTTCTAAAAGAGATAGACGATAATGCGGATATGTAATTCTGGAACCATTGCTATTCAAAAGTAATGTAGAATGATTTACAATTTCCTTAAATATTTTCAATTGATTTCGTCTTTGGCTTGATTCCACACAATTTGTAACGGTCTAAAACGTCGCATAATCGATATTGTCAAATGGAATGAAGCATTAGAGCTAGATTGAAGATCTTCCAACTTTACCTAGATTTGTTTATCACACTACTGTGTGCGATTACTAAGTGTGTCATCACACTTTCATTGTTTATGTTGCATGAGTAATATGAAGGATAAGTAGATATATGGCACAACTCGCATAGCATCATCATCAAATGCTTCTCATAATAGTGTTGAGTTTTGTAATAAGCAAAAAATCCGCATTTGGTAATAAAGTCATTCGCTAACGGTTAGTGTTGATCCCACTGAATAAACTTGTTCAATGTGTGAAAATAAATGCGAATGAGATGCTATTCTATATCTGCAACATGTTCACGCAAGTTTGATAATTATTAAATAGCTACTGCAGAATACAAATGTACATGCATGCGAGGAGAATATAGTAGAGCCTCTGTGGTATACTGTATCTGACATATGCTTACAATTACAACGATAATATTAACCTTCACAAGTTCCAATACAGCTCAATGAAAAATGCAGAACTATTCCAAATTTATTTGATCTTTCTTTTACTCAATACGGCAACTTTCACATTCAGTTTTGGTATATTGTTTGCAAATACACTTGATGCACAAAACACAGACATCTGATGCTTTCTTTTCCTTTCACTTCCATATCTCTACATCGTCCTCTCTTTCTCGTTTGAGTGTTGATCACGGCTGCAGCACAGTGTATATGGTAGAAGCACTTCCCCAGCAGTTCAATGGCCTTCACAACTTGTGGCCACTTCTTTATGTGCTCGCTATTTGATTTCCTAGTCAGATTTTCGGCTCTCCACGAATTGTCTGATTTTTGAAGTGATTAGTTCGAAGATGAAGCGAAATGTTGCAAGTTTGTCATCTCGATTTCGTCCTTTGGAATCATCGAAACGGAGTCTCTTTCTATTTGCTTGAATCGTTGTTCGGACATGGTGAGAAGGAATAGTGGTTGACAGTCCGACAGAGACCATATATGTGATATTATAACTTTGAAGTCTGTCTATAGGCCTATTGCGCTTTCATTGCACCCACGTATAGCATTAGACCGGTCGATGCTTACATTTCAGTTATCGTCGATCCTACTCTTCTTGGATTCCGGATGCATTGTTATAGAAAACCTTTTTCCCTGAAGGTTCGTGTAGATAAAATATTCGAAAGCTGTCTCGCTTCATCCATAAAGATCACAAGTGCTCTTGATTCATCTTTATGTCGAATGCCTTCTTCACATTTGGAGGAACACGACTGACATTCAGTATTACTTATTAAGAGATCTATCACTTTTTCTTCATTGTTTGATAAGACATCCAATTGTGAAATTGAAAGTGTCGAGAAGGCTAAAATATTGGGTCCAACTTTTGATCACCAAATGACATGGCATTATCATGTCGACGACATCTTAAGTCGTGTGAGGAAAAGGCTGTCTATGCTTTATTCTCTGAAGCAAGTCAATGCCCCACAACGCATAATGTGGCTGGTATATTGTGCACTCATCAGATCGGTGGCCAGTTACAGTTTTCCCGCATGATGCAATGTCAACAAACGTGTTTTGAGCAAATTGTTAAGCTTGAGCGACGTGTTTCCGAAACATTCAACATTTGTTGATAAGATCAACTTCTCTGACTTCTGTGATTTGTTGGCAGCTCGACTAGCACGAAAATCATTGTGTCCTGAACATCCTCTTCATATTATTTATGATAAAGCTCCTCTGAGATTATCTGCCCGAAACGGTAACTCAAAAAAAGGTCAAACCAAAACAAAGCGTTTTCAATCTTTTTTTATCAAATATGCCTAATTTGCTTGTTCTGGTTTTATCTTGTATTTTTATGTAGATTCTATTGTCTTTGTATCTTCCACTTCTGAATCGATGTTGAAGTGCAATAAAGCGATATATTATTATTATTCCATTTGGAACTCGATGCATGTCAGTGGAACTATTAACTAGCGGTGAAGTTGTTTATATTTACTGAGGCACTATTTTCAAGTTCATCGTCAGACGATTCGTCATCAGAAAGATTTTCTTCGATAACATTGTCGTCAATGACAAATTGTTGTATGTCGTACTCACCTGAGTCGCCGTCTCTGCCAGTGTCTACAGAGTTGGCAACATGATCGAATCAATGCTGAGGTCCCTTCCCGTCATTAAAGTTGTCAATTGCGAAGTCCGTCATCGTCATTTCGATTGATGGCTTTCAATGCTGCCCTCTTCGCATCTTTATGCGGTTGTCAGCTCTTCTCAAATGCAACGGAAGGAATGGCCATACACATAGGCTTCTACACAAAGAAATTAACAATACCATAGAAAGTCTACTATTAACTACTTCTATGCTTCTACATGCATGGATTTGGCCTGCTTTACACGGATGCGCAGTGCATGCCCAATCACCGTGTCGTCCAATCACGTTGCATGAACGTATTGTTCCCCAATAGCATCCGATTGGTTTTGGAGTCTCTGAATGGGTGTAGAATGCAGCAAAGAAGTGATATGTCATAAATGAAGAATAATGGACTCATATAAATGTCTAACTTTCAGGCCTAGAGCTTTGGCATTGGCAATCATCAGTTTCTGCATGAGGCGAGACCGAAAATTAGATTTTCAAAGAGTGATGTACTTAGCTGAGTCGGAGTCCCATAATTTTGGCTGGAGTTGACAAACAAATCTGCAATTTGTGCCATTCCTAGCCGCACTGATGTGCTCTTGCACGGCGAAACGCAGCATCTACAAACACAGCCGACGATTTTCGAGCTTTGATTTTTCAGGTCTGAAGACATCTTTATATAAATATAGGATTAGTTGTGAATTTCTTGTAGCCATTTCGGAATACATCGATTATAATGTATCATGTGCCACATGTTTTGTAAATGGAAAAAGACAATTTGAAATATGTTATGAGGAATACTTAGAAAAATATCAATCCTATTAACCATCATTCACCTGCTTTCATGTGTGACCTGTAGCTAGCCTTTATAAATTTTCCCCAAACCGGCAAATTATTACAGTAGCTGCGGCATCTGTTCTGAGAATTAGACACTCTTACTTTAGTCTAATATCTCCAACATTCGTACTAGCAATTGTCTCTTAATATAATCATGCGAACATAAGTAGAATCTTCCTAAGCCTTATTGATGTTCTGGCAATTTGAGTGGAGCTGTGATTTGCTTCTACGGTAATTCTATTTCCTCATTTCTAGAAAATCTACTTAACGAAACTCTAGTAGAGCCTTTTCGTCTAGACATTTTGGGAAGTTTGGAATCGAATACAGATTGGAAAATTTCTTGATGTAAAAGCATTTCTTTTGCCACAAGCGAAACAGGCTGTTTGATTTGAAAGAAGCGACTGAGGAAAGTGACATTATCCAAGTAAGTAATTTATTTCTTCCCATCCTAGTTATCAGCTGTCTTCTAAAATCATTGGAAGTTACTGAAGATGGATTAGCTTGCTATTCCCTCTTCTAAATCTCCAGTCTCCAGCCGATCAATGTCAAATGAAATAGGGATTAGGTATAAAACAGCAACGTTTAAATTGCTTTCTTGTCAATAGTCTGCGAATCATTAAAAATGTCAAAATCATGTTTTATTCCTCAAGATTGCGTGACAAGTGTTTTTGTCCTCTCATATGAGAACGAAATATCCAGAGCTGGTGAAATCAACTGACTATGAATAAAATTGAGTTTTGAGGTTTCGATATCATGACAATGAATTGAACTTTTTATCATTATTTCCCTTTCATTTTCAAAATGTAGATTGCTAGCAAGATGTTGAACTTTATTACATTAAGGAGATCTGTCATTCCACTGAATCGCTCGCACTATAAAGGAATATGCGAGATACAGAAATCCGATTTTGGTTAATTTAGTTGGACTGGAAGGTTTGTTGATGTGGTCTAAGCAATCTACAGAAAAACATATTTCGTGAACATCTACAAATTACAATAACTTTTCAGAGAAAAAGTCACTTCAGAAAAACTTAGCAAACCTGGTATGTGGAGCATTATAATTTTCCAGTCAAAGACATGCGCCTTTTCCCAGCATGCCGACATGTGTGATCTTCAGTAAACACGTCTAAAGAGGGATCGTCCGGTTCCACCTCTGGTGATAACTGACGAAGAAGCGATAGGCCGTATGCCTTGTGCAGTCTACACCTATTCCATTGAAGATTATGTTCTGAGTGCATCGAAAGTGCGAAGAATTGCAATTGTTTTTGCTGTAACTTCGTCAACAAAATGATAGGACTTCGTGCCAATACAAATAACTTAGATGATCCCTTCTTTTATGTAATGATGGTATACTAACCAAAAACAGTGAAAATTCGATTCGTTCAGAAGTTATAAAGGAATGAGATAATGAATCTTCCATTAGTTTTTATCTGGCCAACATTCCCTATTTGTGAACACATACTGCGGATGCATTGTTTCTGTCTACGGATAGTATTTAGTTTAAATGGGCGGTAAATTTGGAATAGGAGATATTCACTTTGAATGGCTCACGTGATTGACCAGCACTCAAATTGCAGAGGAGCAAAGAACTAAGTCAAATGTTGACCTGTCATTCATTTCAAACAATTTTGCAAGTAGATGCCATAATTTTCAGTCGATTGACATGTCAATATTTCTCCATGATAAGCTCGTCAAATGGAAATATCACTCACGTCGGCTGACTCCCAAAGAACTAAATTCACCCTATGTTCACGTTCGAAATGCTGATGTTCTGCAGAGCTCAGACTTGAATTAACATTTCGTTCAATTGAAAGATGTTTTTCATTGAACTGCGGTTATCACAAATTGACTGCATTACAATTGATTGGTCGAAATTGATCGATTGCTGCACCGAAAAATGCAGTTAGCTGAATACCGTGGTCGAATAATAGCAATTAATCCACAAAAGGCAAATGGATTATTTTGAGGACATTTCGACGCGATGATTTTGATACCCCCCCCCCACAAAGCATCCACCAATTCTGTTTGATTTATTTTTTGAAAAAATGCAGCTCTTGCAACCATTTTTGGATTAATTAAATGGTTCTATCAATCAAATGGTTGAAATTAATTAATTGATTGATTTGTAATGATAGTAAGGCTAGTTGATTTACTGCTAACTTGCGATGCGGTCACCACTCACCACGGTAGGAAGACATAGATTTTTTCAGTGACTTCTTTGAACTGCTACTTCTAGTTCTCTAGAAACGGATATTAAACTGCCAAGTGACTTGAAAGGCTTTATGGTCTAATGCGTTCGAAAAAAGGCAAAGTCAAGCTCTAGAATCACGGAGTAGTTTTTTCAAGTGGTGATGATTAATAGTTGCAATTGATATAATTGGAATTAATTGACTGCTGAACCCAATTTGAAATTTTATTTTTTGATGACTATTGTCTTTGACCCATTCATCCCTAGGTAGCAACTACCTCTGGCTATCGGTAATTCAAAGTAATGGGCAAAAGACCGTTCCAGGACAGGACAAAATTCTCAAATTTTTTGTACTTTTAAATACGACTAAATTTAAGAATTTTGGTCATTTTTTCAGGTTTTAAGACCTAAATTCATAAATTTAGTCCATTTAAAAAGTACCATTTTTGAAAAATTGGTATTTTAAAAGAACGACTAAATTTAAGAATTTTGGTCATTTTTCAGGTTATGAAGACCTAAATTCATAAATTTAGGCGTTTTTAAAATACCCAATTTTTCAAATTTTTCAAAATTTCAAATTTGAGAGTTACATTTTTTCTCTTCAAAATCATGACCGTTCCAGGACACCGTAAAATCATAAAATTTAAGAATCTCAAATTTGAGAATTACAATTTTTCTCCTCAAAATCATGACCGTTCCAGGACACCGTAAAATCATAAAAGTTAAGAATCTCAAATTTGAGAATTACAATTTTTCTCCTCAAAATCATGACCGTTCCAGGACACCGTAAAATCATAAAAGTTAAGAATCTCAAATTTGAGAATTACAATTTTTCTCTTGAAAATCATGACCGTTCCAGGACACCGAAAATTATAAAAGTTAAGAATCTCAAATTTGTGATTATGATTATTTTCTCCTCAAAATCATGACCGTTCCAGGACACCGAAAATCATAAAAGTTAAGAATCTCAAATTTGTGATTATGATTATTTTTCTCTTGCTCAAATCATGACCGTTCCAGGACACCGAAAATCATAAAAATTGGTATTTTTAAAAACGTCTAAATTCATGAATTTTATCCATTTTTCAGGTTTTTAAAATATCAGATAACTAAAATTATGTGTCTAAAAATATTTCTTTAAAAATGGAAGAAACAAAAGTGGAAGAAACCGCAAGAATATATCCTTCATTATCACAATTAAAAACAACTGAATTGAATAAAGAAAAACACAAGGATAGAGTACGTTATATGAAAAATAAGGAATCTCATTTATTATAAAGATTAGAGCATTATGATAAATTAAGAAAAAGATGGTCTAAAGTTAAGAATGTAACACAAGGAATTGGCATATTCTTAACAATAAGTTTAGGTGCTTTAACAATTGTTATATCTTCTGGTGTTTTAGTAATTCCAGTAGTTGCTACTGCTTTAACAGGTACGGATGTTTTTACAACTTCACTTATTACAATGTTAGATAAATCTTTAATAACGAAGAAACGAAAATCATTAAAAAATAAACATTCTCACGTTAAAGAAGTTTATGATAAACTGCATTATTACTTTCAAAGAGTATGTGATGATAATGTTATTACGCTAGATGAGATTGAAAAATTTGATCAAATAGCTAATGAAGTAAATCAAATATCATTTCATTTAAAGACCGAAAAAGTTCATGACAAGAATAAACAGGATGGCAAAATTTCTAGTGATGGTAAAATTTCTAATGAAGAAAATGATAAAATTTTTTTAGAAGAGCTAAAAACTTGATTAAGCAAAACTTTATTAAACAAACTTAAAACGAAAAGATGTCAGACGCCAAAGCAATAAAAAAATAATTTGTTCAGTAAAATGTTTTTGTTGTATTCCAATGTTACCACAAAATTCAAATATTATATTTTAAAAATGGATAAAATTAAAGCTGATAATCTAAAAAAGAATTAAACAATTAGAAGAGTTAATAAAACAAAGAAATATTACGAAAGAAAATCATCTTCAACATAGAATGATAAAAGCTGGTATTCATTCTGATATGTTTGAAAAAATGCAGCAAACCCAGCAAGTAAAAACTGATTTTGAAAAAACTATGAAACCATTTAAAACTCTTGAAAAAGAAAGTACAAATAATGATTAACAAAGTAATATAACAGATCCAGAACACAAAACTACGTTAGATGACTATGGATTACTAGAATCAAACATTAATAAGTAATTACCAAAATGTATGGAATTTGAACATTCTATTTCATTTATAGATGCAAAAAAAAAATACCTAGATTTTATCTCGGGCAAAAAGAAATATTTCCACAACCTTTTCGAGGTTTAATTTTTTCACCAGATAAATCTCCTTTTAGTTTAGATAGAAATTTTGTTGATCTTTTAAGAGGAGCAGATTTAAAAAATTATGCTGTAGAAGATCTCATAAAATATAAAGCTATGTTAGATAGAGTTAAAGCAGGAAAAACTCTTAAACGTTATAGAGAATTAGAAAATCTATTATCAACGGGAGTTAAAGTAGGAAAAGGTTTTAAAACTGAAACAACTGTATTCTTACCAGATGATCCACAAGAATTACTAAATAGATTAAATATTTTAATATCTGCAATAAAAGAAGGACGAAATTCTAGTTTCAATGAAATTCATGCTATATTGAAAAGACTGTTAGAAAAGAGGATTCATTCTAAATGAAGAGGATTATAAAAGTATAGCTAAAATATGTTGTTGTTCTTAAATTTTTTATAAAAAAATGTTTATTCAAAATTTTAACTAAAAAATGTCTTCGAGACAATTATCATCAGCAGATTTAGACAAAATTAATAATCATTTAGAAAATCTAACAGAGATTTTGGGTTCATCAAAATTTAGTACGACGTTAAAAATTATAACAACTACTTCATCACACACTTGTAATTTAGAACCCATTCTACATTTAGAACAAAATAAAAGTTATCAAATTGCATTGACTAGTTTCTCCACATTTAACACTATTCAAAACGTCATCAGAGATGTGAATGATCAATTTAGATATTCTACTGATAAAGGCAAAACGTGGAAAGTACTAACTTTTCTTCCTGGTTCTTACGAAGCATCAAAAAATAATCAGTTAGTAGAATCCAATAAAAATAAGCATATAAAAATACAATTAATCGATGATAGTGGTAATATGCAAGATCCTAGTAAACTAGATAAAACAATGAAACATTGTGTAATTTTTGATGATTGTGTTAATGATAGAAATCAGTCAGTTCAGAGAAATTATTTCACAAGAGGTAGACATAACAACTGTAGTGTTTTTTATTTAACACAAAGTATGTATTCATTAGACGGAAGTGTTATTAGAAAGAATGCAAATATATTTATACTATTTGAAATAAATGAAAGAAACCTAAGTGATTTGTTAAGAGATTTATGTATAAGAGATAAAGTTGAATTTAAACAATCGTGTAACAATGCTTGGTCAAAAGATTATGAATTTATCACAATTAATATTGATAAAAAAATTCATGATAGAGTCATAGAAGATTTGTTTACTGAGCAATAAAAAATTTTTTTCTAGACTGATCTAAATAATAAAAATTTTTTTCTAGACTGACTTAAATAATAAAAAATTTTTTTCTAGACTGATTTAAATAATAAAGTTTTTTTCTAGACGGATTTAAATAATAATAAATAAACTTTAAAAAGGTAAAGTAGTTATTCCATCAGGTAAAATTTTTCTTTTATCATCAAATGGATCTAATGCTAATTTATGTTCCTCTTTTAAATACATTTTATGTTTCTTTGAATTAAGTCTATAATTACATGCTGTTTTTATTTTATTATTAAAGAATGTATTCTTATAATCTTGAAATGTTATTTGGTTAGCCACTGATATCATTAATAGTTATGTATAGTAATAGTAATAGTAATATTATATTAATAGTGTCTTAATATCATTAGTTGTATCATAAGAGTAACATTTAGATTTTAAAAATATAGCTTCTGTTATGAAATCTTCATTTCCTAACTCATCTTTTACTTTACATAAATCAGAAGGATGAATGATATCTTTCATTTTATTAATTTCTTCATCAAGTGAAGAATTATACGGTATTGTTAACTCTAAGAAAACAGAATCTGTATCTGTAAAGTGTAATTTATAGTTTTTGCTATAAGCAGGTGCTAAATGATCATATATAAAGCTATACATAAATAGCTTAACTAGTTCTAATATACTGAATCCAATAAAATTAAACTTATCATGTTTTACGCTGATTCGACGTAAATGTACGCACATAGTTCATCACTGAATCTAGTAGTTCTTTTATATGTAGGTTTCCTTGTTAAATTTTGAAACCTATCTTTATCATAAACTATTTCAATATTTTGTCTATTACGCACATTTTCTAAAGTCTTACCATAAAATGCATTATTCATTAATTTGAAGAACACGTTTCCAAAATCATCTTTATTTCTTTTAGCTATTTTACGTTTTTCAATATTGAACTCTATATAATTTTTTAACCACCTAGATTTTCTATACACTAGTTTCCGGTGAATTTTTAAAAGAATCATTCCATTATCTAAATACCAATCTAGCATTCTTCCTTCAACAACATACCTTCCTTTATTACTTTGTGTTAACATAAGTTTTTTTGTTGGTCTGTATTTCTTAGGAATTAAAGATTTTTGATAATCTGAAAAATCTTCTATATTGGGAATTTTGTTTTCGGGACAGAAAGGAAAATATTTTGCTTTATCTTTTATTTCATCAGGATATACTAAATCAACTTCATATATATAACCAAAATTACGATTTCCATCATATGTTTTTTGATAATCTAGAATATTACACCATTCCATCTCACCTGTTGGTAATTCTTGTATCATGCGAGAAGAATATAAGCTATTAAAATCATAATATAACAAATAGTTTTCTCTCATGAATTCATCAACTGTTGCTTGACTCTCTTCATTTGATATAAGTCCTTCTATATTTTGATTAAACAATTTTAAATTGATCTTTTTCTTCTAGATTTAAAATTTTTAAGTAACCATAATCATCAGGATTTACTTTCTTATTATAACATTTAACATATCTATTACCTAAAACTGATGAAACAGCACCTCTAATTCCGGATTCAAAAAATAATAATTTATCATATGTATTTTCTTTATAATGTTTAAGTTTAACACTAGTATGTTTTAATCCTGCTAACCATGTTAAACCTGGTGTAGAATAACAATAACATGGATCTATTCCATAATATTCTAAACACATGTCACGAAAGTTTTCAAAAAGATCAGTAAGGATTAATACATCTATCTGAAGATATTTCATTGTATAACCATACATTGTTCTACAATTTAACTCTCTCCAATTCTTTTCAGCTTCTGCAGTCTTCTTCAGATAATTGTGATTGTTTCAATGTTGATTTAAATTTATTTATTGGAGGAAGTTTTTGTTCTTTCATCATTTCATTTACTCTATTTATATCTCCAGTTATATATTCATACGGAAATATGCCTTTTAAAGGTTTTAAATTATATTTATTTAATATTTTACATTGTTCAGGTTTCAAAGTTTTTCCCATAACATCTAATGAATAAGGAGTAAAAAATCTAAATGCATCTAAAATTCTAATACAACCTAATTGCATTGAAAAATATTCTTCTTCTGTTTTACATAGTACATTTATTTGTTGTTGTTGTAATTTTTCAGATGAAAATAAATCTTTCATTATTAAATGGAAATCATATTTAGAACCATTGTAGAAATATAAAGGAACAAAGTTATATTTAAATTTATTAGCATTAAGATTACAAGAATTATGTGCTGCACCTCTATATAATCCATTTAGATGATCATGATCTTTTACCTTATCAAGATATCTACCTCTGCCATTTTTATAATTTTTTGTAAATTCTTTTCCACAGTAATAACAATTTTTTTCATAAGCAAAATTAATTTTTTCTTCATCCGTTAATGGAAGCATTGGTATATTTGTTTCAAGCAATTGTGAAAAACGTCCTTGTAATTCTTCTACTTTCTTTGTAAACATTTCTGAACTATCTTCACCATAGTATTGATAATATTCTGATTTAAATAATTCAGGATAATTTGAATGAATGTACATTCGCCAACATAATGGTTTTTGTTCAAATAAATATTTTTCTTTACTTTGTTCAGGTGCACTTTTTTCATATTTACCATTAACGGAATTTTGTGTCATGTTAACATTATATGCTTCGAAATCACAATAAATAGTAAAGGGTACTTTATTTTTCAAATAATGTCTATTATATATTAAATAATCATCTTTAGGAAAAGTATTTTCAACTCCTTCATTTTGTTGGTAATTCTCCAAATGTCTATTCATTTCTTCTTTAGTTCTAAAGCTCGTCATACATTGGAGACAGGGAAAATTAGCATTATCTGAAGTTTTTGTAAATATAGAAACATCTTTACACAATATAAAATGATCCTGATAATATAATATATTCGCTTGTGCTGATTGTTTTGTTTGTTTTAATTTTTCAAATTTTTCTTGATATATTTCATGTGTTAAATCGATGTGTCTTTGAAAATCTTTTTCAGACTGTTGATAATTTTGATTTAATATTTGTAGCTGTGGCTCATATTCTTTACTATATTGTTCTTTATATTGTTGTTGACATTTTTTAAAACATTCATTTAATTCTTCATTATTTAATTCTTTATTGTCTTTATTTAATTCTTGAATCGTTTCTATCTTATTTTGATATTTATGGTGATATTCTTGTAGTAACATTTTCAATTGTTGAAAATAATCTGTTTTACATTTTTGTAAACTTTACTTAAATTTTGTAATTTTTGTTGATATTTTAAAGATAAAGATGAATAATTGGAATCATAATCATAATTAAAATTACGTCCTTTATAATTATTATGATTAATCATTATTGGTGACAATGTTTTACAATTTGAAATTTTTCAGTACATATTATATTTCCTTGGTAAAAAATATTATGATGCATGTAATTTCCTCTATCATTATAAACTATTTCTGATTGACATAAATTTATATTATTCAAATAAAATTTTTTTGAAAATGAGTAAAATGGAGTAATATTTACAATAGAAACATAATTCACATTTAATTCAAAAACATTTACTTCTATTAAATTTTCATTCTTTTTATGAAACTTTATTAACCTATTATAATCATGTGGAAATTCATCTAAACCATCAGAAAGATCAAATTCATTTATATATTCTTCTTTATTATAATGACTTAGTCTTTCTTTATGATATTTTGCAGGATATAATTGCAGGTGCTATAATACTCCACAGAAAACAATAATCATCTTCATTTTTTATGTTGATTATTTGTGGTGAACTGAAAGGTAAAGGAACATAACTACCACCAGTATTATTTTTATATTTATCAATTACTATTTTCTTAGATAGCATTTTAACAAATCTCCAACCAGATTCACGTAACTGGGCTTCAATTATACAATTTTCTAATTTATTTATCATCGATTCAAATATGGGTTGTATATCATTTACATTATGAATTTCTTGTGAATTTGTAAAATATCCTTGTATTATTTCTTCAGGAATTCCATCAGGTTCATTTTTTGTATAGAGTACTTCTACATTCATATAACATTTGAAAGATTTCCTGAATATATTATAAAAGTTGGATAGAATATCAGAAAAAGTTTCATCGGTTTCATTATGTACAACGGATTCATTAACTTAATATTTTATGTCTGTTACAGCTTCATCAAATTCATCTATTTCGTTAAATTCATCAGTATCGCTAAATAAATATCTTCCATCTGGTACATGTTCATCTTCATTATTAAAAACTTTTTTATATTCCGAATGTGAATAATCATCAAATATTTTTTTAATTTTTATATCAGTAGGTAATGTTTCTGGTAGTTTTTATAATTATTTAATTTTAATATATTTCCTTCATCAACTCGATCTACATTTCGTAAATGCAATTGACTTTGTAACTGAGATTGATAACTTCTTTTTGTTTGCAACTTTTTTTTACATAAGACAACAAAACTTTTCCATTTTTGGTTTTTTAAAGAAAAAATTTGTGTCTTAATTTTAGATATAAACATTCCAATATCAAGGTCTTGAGAGTTATTATATATTATTATATATTTCACGTTCTTTAGTTATTTTATTTTCTTTGTCATATAATGTTTTATCATATAATGTTTTATCAAAAGATAATTTAAATTTATTTTCACTAAATATTGATTCTTCATCAACATCATAAATTACACTTTTTGGTATAGGATGCCATTCTCTTATTGGAATATCTAACTATAAATTATATTCATTATCTGATAATAATATAATAGAGAAAAATATTGGTCTTTGTTCTCTTTTGGAAAATTTAATAACACCACCATAATCTGAATCATTTTTAGTTTTTATTAAAGATGATAAAATTTTAAATTGATTAGATGTAAATCCTAATTTAAATTTTGTAGACCCGACACATAGTTGTCTAATAGTATCTTCAACTATTCCATCATTATTATTTTCAATTCTAAGAAAATGAAATTTAGATGAATTTTGATTATATGAAGTACTAATATCATGTTGAGATATAAATTTTTCTTCACCTACATTTTTATAAATACTAATATTTTTATAATCTTTTTTACCATTTACACCTTTTTCAGATGTTTCAGAATCATCATCATTATTATTATAAGATTCTTTAAAATTATTATTATCAGATTCTTTAAAATTATTATGATTATGATTATGGTCATTGTTAATAGTATAAAGTGTTGTCCACATATAAATTTTTTCTTGTTGTGCTAAACCATTTATATAAGATTTTAGCAAATTAATATTTAAGTTTGAATATAATCCTATATAAGTATCATCATCATATCTTTGCGGCACATCAGAACTTTCTTTTTTATAAATTGTATCTCTATAATACACTTGACATAATAATTCTTCATTATGTTTTTTACTTTCAATATGAATATTATATTGATTAAACTCATCAACAAATAATCTAATTTTTTCTTTCGAAAAAGATTTTAATTTTTTTTACTAATTCAGAAACATTGATATAATTAATTATTTTAGTTTCTATCCAATCTGTATTACTTATTGGGAACACTGCTCTAATGAATCCATAGACATTATTATGTCCAATTATGACAATATTTTCTTTATTCAATTCTTCATATGCAACATCATTATATTTACTTACAATGTCCATAAATTCAATGAATGGATCACCTGGAAAAATACAGTAGTTAGTTTCTATAGAAGGTAAACCTTCAGTCTGTTCTTTGAATATTTCCGCTTGTAATTCAAACAAAAGATTAACATCTATACATGGATTATTATTATTATCAAGACATTTATTTTCAAATCCCGATGATCTCGTCGAATAAAAAGAACAGGATGATACGGGCGAATATAATTTTTTAAATTTGCTTTTTCCATTTTTTTTATTTTTATGTAAGGAAAAATTACTTTTTTATTGTTAAAAAATTATTTTTTAGAAAAAAAATTACTTTTTTATTGTTTAAAAAATGATGTTACCAAAATGTTGGTGGAGGTGCATATATCCCGAATAATCGTGAATCAGAAATAGAAATAGAAAATTATATCATGAAAACTGGAGACGTTTTATCTGGTCCATTGCATCTTCCTATTCTTCCACTACAAAATACAGAGTTAACAAATAAACAATATGTTGATACACAAATCAATGACTTAAAAGATAAAATATATAAACGATGTTTTGGTTCCACTGATGAATGAATTAAAGTTGCTTAAACTTAATGACAAATCATTAAACGAAAAATTATTAAAACTTGATAAAAAGGATAGAGAGCTAGAAGCAGATATAGCAAAACTTTTAAAAAGATTTCAGAACAATCAAAAATTTTAATATTACTTTCTATAAAGTTAAAATCTGCAGTCATTAAAAATAAACAACAGATAAAATTATTGAAAGAACAATTAGAAGATGAAATAGAAGAACTTCCTGAAAGAATTTAAAAAAATTTAAAGCAGTTACAAACTACATTCCAAAAAAATGTTGATGCATTAAGTTCTAAAATTACTCAACAAATGAAAAAGATGAATAGAATAATAAATGAAGTAAACTCACTTAATCAAAAAGTTGATAAAATGAAAACTCTTAAAATCAATTACAAAAATGAATTAAAGAAAAATTTACAAGAACACTCTAAAGGAAATAAAGAACAGTTAGATGCTGTTAAAAGACAATTAGATGTTCTTAAAGTTAAATTGAATGCTCTTGAAACGGCGTTGAAGATGAATCAGCAGAAAATGCAAGTTAATAGAAAAGAAATTAAGGTTCATCACACGCTGCTTGACGCGATAGATAAAGTGCAACGGAAAATTAATAAAGTTATCACGAAATTGTTGGACATTCACACACGTAAATCTTAATCGGACCAAAGGTCCTCAGGTTAGCAACCAATCATAAACGTAAATCTTAACGTAAATATTTTTTTCAAAAAAGTCAAATTTAATCCTAAAAAATGCCTATAATTTATAAACACAATCTTAAACATTTTGCTTCAAATCAAAAAATAGTACATGAACCATCTATGAAATCTGTTTACCATTCTAACAATGTAGAAACAGTTCAAAAAGAAGGAGCTAGTGTAAACAGCGGAGCTGGCATCTTTTCTGGCATAGGAAGTATCGTTAACTTGATTAAAAATAATAAAGATTTGATTACATCTGCTGCAAAAGGACCAGCTGCTATAGGTAGTACAGCTAGTGCAATATCAAATGCTGTTAAGTCTCAAAACGAATTAAAACAACTAGAAGCTATTCGTAAACTAAAGAATGATTCTGAAGAACTAAAAAAATTTAAAAAACTTTCAGAGGAAACAAAAAACAAAATTGCTAACATAGCTGTGGCAGATGAAACCCTTAGGAGTAGTACTCCGTCTGATAGTAAACATGAGAGGAAATCAGGCGTAGCCATAGAACCTACGGTTCGTTCAATTGAAGAAATAAGAGGTAATGGTGTGAACAGCGGAGCTGGTACGCAGTTAGGTACTGGTTTAGCAAAATTCTAAAAATATATTTTAGTAAAACTCTTTTTAGTAAAATTTTTCTGGGTGTGAGAAAAAACAAAAAGTCAAATTATTTTTTATAAAAATGTCTTCGCTTATCGAAAATATATTTAGATTAGTTGATCCTCCGTTCGTCAGTTATAATCAAAAAAAGAATGACTATATAAGAATTGCTATGAATCCCGGATCTTCTAGTAGAGTAAATACTGGAAGAGATTTAATCTTTGAAGTTGATAATCAACAAAGTTATATATATCTACCTGATTCATTTTTACACTGTGAATATTCTTTATTTAGTGATGCTAATTTTACAACACCATTACCAGAAACCGATGATATTGCATTAGAGAATAATTTTTTTCCAAGATTATTTACACAAATGCGTTTAGATGTTGCAACTTAAAATATAGAAACAATAAGTGATTCTCCAGGTGTAATTGATACAATGCTTAGATTTGTAGCAATTGGTGAAAATAATAAAAAGTATGAAATCGAAGGTCGGTTTCCTGATACTAATGATGGTATAATTGTTGATGATTTAACTCACGCTGGAACAGATGCAGCAGGAATTGCGAAAGATGTAGAAAATATTGCAAAACATTTAAATAAAACAAATAATAATGCATATAAAGAAAAACGTGAATTTAACAAGAAAAGTAAACAGACAGTAAATTGGTCATTGTCTCCATTATTCGGATATTTAGATTATGACAAAATATCATGTCAATTAAAACTTAAATTAATAATTCATCGCACAGCAAATAATGAATTAATCTTTTATGGTAAGACTGGAGAAAAGGCATATTTAAAAATTGATGGACTGCAATGGTGGATAAAGCATATTACTCCTAGCTTAGAGGTCGAATTAGATATTGCAAATAGATTAAACCCTAACAAACCAATTCCAGTAAATTTTCTAAAGCGTACTGCTAGTTCAGTAACTTTTTCCGAACAAAGATTTAACTGGCATTTTACTAGAACTGCGAATACTCCAAGATATTTATTACTAACTTTTCAAAGAAATAATTCTCCAAGTTTTGATAAGAACAACAATCTTTTTCATATTAATACAATTCGAAGTTTACAAGTTTCATTAAATCAAACCCGATATCCAATTGATCCATTAAGATTCGATGATACCAATAATCAATTTATGGAAGGATATGATGCTTATAGAAATCTTTGTATAGAATTTGGAATTGAACCACAATTAACTCCTAGAGATTGGAGACATTTATATCCTGTTTTCTGTTTCGATTTAAGTGCACAATCTGAAGATATTAACAAGACTGGTTGTGATGTAGCAATTAATATTGAAAAGAAAGATTCCACAACTTCAATGATGGCTTATGGTTTATTGCTAGAAGATGTAAAATATTCAATTGAAATTCTTAATAGAAAGATGGTAAGGATAGGTTAATTAAAATTTTTGCTAACTTAAAATTTTTTTAGTAATTAGTAATAAAATTTTTTCGTAACTAGAATAGATTTAAAATTCCTAACTTAAAATTTATTCATAACTAGAATAGATCAAAATTTTTGATAACTTAAAATTTTTTCACAACTAGAATAGATTAAAATTTTTCCTAACTTAAATTTTTTTATTAAAAATGTCGCAAGCGAAAAGTAATAATAATAAAACTGTTGAATTAAAATTACGTAACATTGTTGACAAAAATACACCTAAAACTATTACGATTAACAAAAAAAATATTACATAAGTAAACCAATGATTGAGAATATTAAATTACAAGAAGAAAAGAATGGCGGAATTCTACCATTAATTCCACTAATAATAGGTGGCATAGCAGCAGCAGGAAGTGTTGCAGGTGGGACAGCTGGTATTGTCCAAGCAGTAAATAAAAATAAATCAGAGAAGGCAGCATTAGAAAAACAAAAACGTCATAATAGAGAGTTAGAGAAAGTTGCTAGGGGTGAAGGAATAGTAGATAATTTCATTAGTAAATTAAATTTAGTTGATGAAGGAAAACGAGTTCTTAAAAATATTCTCCACAATGCTGATAATTTAATTGAAATTAAAGAAACAAAAGATGGTTCTGGAATATATCAAAGTCCTAGTACGATTAGATAATAACCTCAGGACCTTTGGTCCGATCGGCTAAAGCCTCTGAACAAGGTTCGATTCGGTAAAACATTTATTTTATCTTTTGAAATGAATTCTACAAATTCCGAAAATTTAATCAAATTAAAAATTTCTAATTTAGATTTATTGAATTATCTCTTAAAAGTACATAAAACCTCAAATTGTCAGCACACCTGTCGGCTGAACAGCGGAGGTGATATACAAAAAGCATTGGAAAACTTTCCTGGATTTATTTGGAGTAAATATTCAAAAGAAAAACATCTACCTGGAAATTCATATGCCGGTCCAGGAACTCGATTAGATATAAGACTAGATGAGAATAATTATCCAAAACCAGGTGAAGAACCAATAAATAGAGTAGATGAAGCAGCTTACAGACATGATTTAGCTTATCGAAATCATGACCTAAAAGCTCGACATGTAGCTGATAAGAAGATGATTCAAGAATTAGATAGTATTCAAAATCCTACATTTAGAGAAAAAATTGAAAGAATGTTTGTTAAGAAAGCTTTATAAGCTAAAATATTGTTCGGTCAGGGTTTAGACAAAACTCATAACTCTGAAGCCTACGCGTCTGAAATGTCGAATGACCTAGGACGCTATGCGTCGAAAATTCATAAAGAATACAGAAGGCCTAAATATTTATTGAAAGTAAAAGTATTTAATAAGGATGATATTTGGAGTGCTGATCTTATTCATATGCCGAATGAAAAAGATTATAAATACGCATTGACCGTTATAGATTTATATACACGATACGCTTGGGTAAAGCCTTTAAAAAACAAAAGTGGTCTGTCAGTTAAATATGCGTTTGAAGAAATCTTTAAAGAAACTAATAAAAAGCCAAGGAAATTGTTTGTTGATAAAGGGTCGGAGTTTTAAAACAGAAATGTTAGGCCACTATTTGAAACTGTTTATTCAACTGAAAATGCAGGAAAGGCTGTAGTAATAGAGAGGTTCAATAGAACGTTAAAAAATAAATTATTCAAGAAATTTACCGAACAAGGAAATCAGAAATGGTTGAAGATATTACCAGGAATTGTAGAAGAGTACAATAATAAAGTTCATTCAGGTATTGAAGAGACCGCAAAGAATGCTTCTGACGATCCTGATTTGATACGAAAAAAAATATTCGAATGAGAGTAATCCGAATTTGCAGAAACTTAAGCCGAAATTTAAGATTGAAGATAGAGTTAGAATATTTAAGTATAAGAATAAATTTGAAAAAGGCTTTGTTGGCTATCGGACTAAAGAAATATTTGAAGTTTGTAAAATAAATCAAACTTATCCGATTACTTACGAAATCAAAGATTTAGATAATGAAGATATCAGAGGCCGATTTCATCAAAATGAATTACAACGATGCGACTTTTAATTATCATTATTATTATTCAATTGTAACATAATATCAAGAAATGGTATTCCTTTTTGTAATTTAAATAAAACATTAAGACATAATTGACCACAATAAGTAGTTCCTGGTTTTTGAATTTGAAAAGTATTGTATGTTCCATTTCCAAGTAATTCTTTGACTTCATTTGTTGGGGGAAGTCCATATGAGTCGAACCAATAGCTCGCAGCCTCTGGGCGGTCAAAATAATAATTATATCCATTTTTATTTCTTTGACCCGCAGACCAATGTACTCCTTTTTGATCTGATGTGTGAAGATTTGTTATGAAATTTATAGATGGCTTATTTTTTAGGAATTGTAATTCGTCTCTCATTAATATGTGAAGATTCTTTATTCCCAATTGATTAGCAATTTTCTTTAGATCAAAATTTGTAGTTGTTTGCGTTCCATATAATTTTAAGAAATCATTTATGTTGCTCATTTTAAATGAAATAAAATATATTTCAGAAATTTCTCAAAAGAATTGGCGTGTAGCAGCTGCTAAAATTGTGTCAGCTGATAGGAGTGAAGCAAATCACAGACAATAGCGCATAATGCGGGTTGTGAAATCTCATTCACACTATGAGAACAAAAGAACAAAAGAATCCAAACACAATAGACATATGAGAGAGAGGATAAATGAATGAATGAATGAGCATTTCTCTTCCTTTTAGTTTCCATAATTCATGCGACATTGTTTTGAATGGAAAAATACACCAATTGTCGAACCATGTCGGCACTTTTATCGACAACTATGTCGGCGCTTTTATCGACAACCATATCGGCACTTTTATCGACAGCCATGTCGACAAACTTTCTGACACATTTTATGACACCTTTTCTGGCTACCAGAACAGTTTTGGTGTAAATTTCCATTAGCGTTCAAGGTCATTCTATTAGCGTTCAAGGTCATTCTATTAGCGTTCAAGGTCATTCTATTAAAAGCATACGGGAATTATTCTCATTGAAGACAAACAATTGTTTTAAAGAATGCATGTCATTGTGAATACAATATTCCTGTAACAGACAGGATCGAGAGAGAGAGAGAGAAAGAAGTCACGCTGCTCCGTAAAAGTTTAATTGAGATAACGAAGGATATATTCTCGTCCCAGTCGAGGTTTCTTCCACTTTTGTTTCATCCATTTTTAAAGAAATATTTTTCCCAGACTTATTTTAAATATGAATTAGAGGGTTCATAACCTGGTTTAGACATAAAAATGATTAAAAATTCATAAATTTAGGGATAATTGGGGTTATTTTAACTACTCCTAAAATTACCAATTTTTCTGATGTTGTGTCCTGGAACGGTCATGATTTTGGGAGTAAAATTTCATAATCTCAAATTTGAGATTCTTAACTTTTATGATTTTACGGTGTCCTGGAACGGTCATGATTTTCAAGAGAAAAATTGTAATTCTCAAATTTGAGATTCTTAACTTTTATGATTTTACGGTGTCCTGGAACGGTCATGATTTTGAGGAGAGAAATTGTAATTCTCAAATTTGAGATTTTGAAAAATTTGAAAAATTGGGTATTTTAGAAACGCCTAAATTTATGAATTTAGGTCTTCATAACCTGAAAAATGACCAAAATTCTTAAATTTAGTCGTTCTTTTAAAATACCAATTTTTCAAAAATGGTACTTTTTAAATGGACTAAATTTATGAATTTAGGTCTTAAAACCTGAAAAAATGACCAAAATTCTTAAATTTAGTCGTATTTAAAAGTACAAAAAATTTGAGAATTTTGTCCTGTCCTGGAACGGTCTTTTGCCCATTACTATTCAAATTAAACGGACTAAATATGATAAACTGCATAGCTGCGGTTTAAAGCAAATACACATTTTTTGAGATTTAGGGGCTCTTCTTCCGAAATAGTAAAATATAAAACATCAATATTTATAAACTAATCTTATTCTATTTATAAACAGATAGAACTGTGAATTGCTTTCTAGGTACTTTAGTTGCATTCATATTATAAGTGAAAAGGTCGATGTTCGTATTTTCAGATGTTCATTCACTTCCGAATATTCTGAACAATTCAGGTTACATACATCGACTGGTAGGCCCTGAAAGCTTGTTTTCCACTTATGGGAGCATTATTTGAATAATGGAGGGGGAAAATAGGAACATAAGTGCGTTTATCGAGTAGGCTGCTCGACGACACCGGGGACACATTTATTTTTCATAATTTGTTGATAACTCAGTTGTTTTGGTTCATCAAATTATCCTTAAAAAGTAAAGTTTTGATGAACATTTTTTTTTGATGGACAAGTGTGAATTTATTTCTTAACGGCCAAATAGGAAATCTTTCCTATCTGAAGGTGTAAAATGTTACAATAATTTGTAAAGTAATAGGAATCTATTATAGACTTCCTATATGTTTGAAAGCTATGAATGGACAGTCAGAAACAAAAGACTGCTCCATTACAGATCTACCTTTATAATAAGACCAGAGATGAAACTGGCCGCCGGACCGGAGCGGGCCGAAAAGCTCGGCCAGTTTCCATCTTTGAAATGGACTGATACTTCTTTCCAGGACATTCGCACACCACCACCTTTGAATGATTAAATACCTCTGAAACTCTTGCATTATGCAGTGTTACGCATTTTGGCAGATTTTTGGATGCCATAGATTTTGCCGGTTCAATTGACCCGCATTAAGCGGATGTTTAGCCGCAGCAATCTCTGGTTTGAGAACTTTTTAAAGCAGTGATGCAGCATCGAATCTGCTTGGAACGATATCCAGACAACTACTGATTACCACGGAGACATTATTGCTCAGTTCTACTTTGTTATAGAAACATGTTTCATGGAAATATACACTTCGTATCACAAGAATAGAAAAGCAACCAACAGAAAGAATAAAATGTACCATTCAATTATCAAAAACATGCTCAAATCATATTTCATTGCTTTAAAGTTTACTTAAAGAAACTCAAGGTTTTGACAGCTTTAATCTTTGAAGTCTTCAAGTCTCTTTATATGCACATATTCATATTTAAATTTCAAAAACGCAGCAGTCGAACAAAGTTTCATATTTTCAATCTACAATTATACAAAAAACTCTGCACAATTTCCTCTATTATTTCAATATGCAAAGAGGCTACACCATGTCTGGCAATGTTCGAAGGCCAAGGTTTGCTTGACACCAAACAAATAACTTCTAATGGAATGACTGGCGCCAACACGGAATAGTTTGAAGCAGGTTTGAATCCTCTCATGATCAGTCTCACATCAATTAACTTTGAACATTTCTGAACATCAGCATGCATCTTATACAATTTTGATCCCCAGGAAGAGGAAAAGGTTCAATTTCCGAGTGATTTTTTCATCAAATCCCCTCATCTTTGTTCCCATCTGTTCCACACAATCTTATTTCACTAGTTATACATGGCGTAGTTTAAGGTTGCAGAGCTACCCAGCAAATATTATGCAAAAGGCAATATAAAAATGCAGTGGCAATGTAAACTTTAAGTATACTACATGTAGAAGGTGCACTGTCAATGCGATCGATTCGAAGTATGCGCTACTACACATCTACACCACATGAGCTCCAATATGTTGGGTAATACCATTTTCATTGTATGAATAAACCTTGAATGTGTAGGAGATGAATCTATGACAATTGCCATGTCTTACAAACCCAATCCTGTTTAGAGTGGAAAAGTCAATGAAACCAATGAATATAAAACATTGTAAAGAAGCTAATGTAAGGGATGAGAAGAAAATTATGTAATTATGCAAAAAGCACGCACATTCTCAATGTCACTCCATACATGCACATACATGAATGCATTTACCAGCTATTGGGTATTTGGCTATTTGAATTCATTGGAACTGGGTAACTTGTCCGTGATGACCCGAAGATCTCCATTTTAATTTATTGAGCTGTCACTTTTATCATACATGCAGTGTTTTTTAATAGGTTTACATGTTGGCATGCCGAAATTTTCCTATTGACCGCGTGATCGAAACAAATAGTGACCTAAGCGACCAGATAGACATTTTTCATTGCTGTAAATACACATACATAATAATTGGACTTGCATTGAAGCAATATTTTGCAAATAAGTAAACATACATGTACAATCCGAATTGCAAATTTGGAACATTGCGACTCGCACAACATCTCCTTATGTGTAGGCCTACAATCGGCAGGGATGCCTATGGGACTAGTTTTCTATTCCTGGGCCCTCCACGGGATTTTTCAGCTATCGTCCCATGGGAATCCCACGGGCCCATGGACTTAATGGTATTGTTTTCATCATTGTGTGCAAGTTTGCATACTCACTTCCTAAGGTAAAACTGAAGATAACACTGTTGAATTGAAAGGGGAATTTGAGGCAAATGTTATTGATCTGCTGTAATATACAGGTACGTTATGGTAAGTAAAGTAACAAATAGGCCTGCAAGCGATGAATTCACCTACTTGAGAAGTGGTACCCACGCCTTCTATAGTAGTCTCGTCAACTGCTTCCAACTCGTCGTGCTTCGACCACAAATCAGTTTGGCAGCGAATCATGTTGTTCACGTGCAGCAAAAGTTTCCATATTTGAGTTTCCATTAGAACATAATTGCAAAATGCCTGAATAATCAAAAATCATACTCTTATATTCAAAATAGTGGCTAACTACATCATGTAAATAGAATAATTAAATACTGAGTTGCATCCTCAGTTGATAGATGGAAACAGACATGAATAAGTGCTATTTCATCCAATCAGGAATCATCAGCAGGCCTAGTTTACATCTCTCAACTTCGACACAACTCCCTAGTTAGAGTTGCAGCAATGCTCGGGTCAATTTGAGATTTGCAATTATCAAGTTAGTGAATTTCGACGGGCATTCATTAATAACTTCATCTAGCTGACCACATAGTCTGACAGGAAAGCTGAGCTCTCGCGCGCCGTCATGATTTGCTGAAGTACGGACGTCATCGCATGAACGATGTCAACGTGTAGCGCTAACATGGTCAACGCTACAGAACTGAGCTTCCGTTTTATTGTGACTCAATATTGATCAAAATCTTTGATGCTTTCTGCATCTAGTAATAAGCACACAGGAAATGCATTTACGCTTGGAGTATCTCTGAAATTCATGTGTGCATCAAGTCAATTGTGACAAGTTTAACCTGATGGAATTCCATTCGATTATTCCAAGCAAGAAAACAAGGAATACGTTGAATTTTTTCGAAAATAAAGGACGAGTGCATCCTTTTCGATTGTCTACAAAGTTGAAGGAATTTAAAAAATGTTATTATGAAGTGTGGTGCATGACAGTATCCACCAGAACTTTATTTTGATTTTACTTCTATTGAATGAGCTGAAAAATGTCTGCATTTATAAAGACAGTCGATTGTTTTGTACCTCCATATTGAAATTTGAGAGCGAGATTTGGAACCTTTAGTCTGCCTACTCACATAAATTCGTCCAAATCTGGAAATGTAATAAGTTGTCTTAAGATTTTGTGTGCTTTTAAGACACAAAATCGTGGACCTGACTTTCTTTCACTTCTTGTTTTCTTAACATACAGATCCATGTGATGTCCTTAAAGATCGGCATGCACATTGCATAACCTCCAGTAGCATACTGACTGGGCGACAAGTGTGTCGCTCACTCAACTTTGTCGCTCAAGGACTACAAAAATCGAGTCACTGGGCGACAAAATCCAGAAGAGACAATTCTTGCGAATCGACAAGAGTTTGCATTATTTGAATGGATAAATCGATTGAGACACGATTTCTGACTTTTGGCTATGATGTGACCAAGAAGTGTTCTGGTTACTGCAATGGTTAGGCAATATTTATGAAATTAGAAAATGTTCACTTCCTGGTTCGATCATAAGCCGTTCAAAACTTACATACCTATTCCAGGTTATTGAGCGGTGAACGAAGAAAACATAAGCAAACGTCTTTGCATTGCATTTAAGCCTTCAGAGATAACTTGGTTTCATCCGAGACCGTCTTTTGTGGATATTTTTTAATTGAATGAAAACTGAACAAAGCAACGTTTAATGAAAGAACTGAAGGTGTCCGTCACTTAAATCCAAGCAGAAACGGTTGAAAACCGTTATTAAGATGGAGGTTTTGAGGGATTTCCTGCCTTCCAATGCATGGAACCCGTCAATTTCGACAGTACTCCATGTATGTGTAAAAAGTAAATGATTTTTCTCAGTGCGTCATACATCAAGTATGAAGGTCAAATAGAAAGATGAGCTTGCTACGTTTTTTCATGATGTGTGCAACAACTTAGCAAGAAGATGAAAGTTCAGGGTGATGAAGGTGTGATGGCGCTTAACCCTGCACCTGTTCATTGTTTTCGATCGGTGAAGTGCGAAATTCAACAATATTCGTGCAAACATGAGTTTTCATTGCTTGCATTCTCCACTTACACAATATGCAACCGGTGATGAACTCATGTCAAAATAGCAATGTATAAAAGCGGCAGAATTTTATTGCTTTTTAATGTACCTATAACTTGTCTATACTTAGTAATTCCTTGCTATATTTACTCTATTTGTAACTGCATTTAATTCAATGTTCGTGAGGGATGCAATTACTTGCGGGATGAAGTCTCGTCTTGATCAAGCAGAATGAAATCAAATCAATAGAAGGAAAAGTAGTCGTCATTTGCAATAAAATCATGATGGCAGTCGTGATGAGATGAAAGTCATTAGCAAAGATGAGAAGAAATATTTGCCTCTGAAAGAGAGCAACTTCTCTCTTGACATTAGCTTCTCATCCTCATAGTGCTCTGGACCATAAATCTTGATATTCGATTCTAAATCTAGCAACAGACTTCCTCTGTCTGTGTTCAAATGTTGGATATGGAAATGAGAGCATGCCTTTGTATGAAACCGAACTAAGGTAATTCACGTTAGACATTTTATAAATGGTAAAAGCTAGTTTCCTATTTACCAAAAGATCTAATGCATTATTATTATGAAAAAAATTTTAAAGACACTTTGAATAAAATGGAATTTTGGTAATCAGATAATTGGAGCTATTTTGAATATACATGTCTGCCTTAAATCAACATTTCAGTTGCTTTCTTCATATGGTCACATTAATGTTCTCTACGTATCTACAGCAAGTCACAGATAAATATGTGGTGGAGGAGATAAATACAGCTCTGTGCGTCGGTTCAATGTCACAAGTTTGAACACGTCATGTATTTGGCGCTTTAAGCTTGAATACACACACAAATAACAAATAGGTGACAGTAAAGCTTGTACATTGGAGTTTGGAAATAAACGATAGCATAGAGCAATGTGTCTTGTACAAGCAAGTAGAGATGCCAGTACATGCAGTAGACGAACAAAGTCGATAGGGGAAAATGGTGTTCATCAAAAGTTTAAGGAATGAATGGCTGAAATTACTCAATAAAACTTTCTCATATACTTTACTGATGGAGGCAAAAGAGAAATAGGTATAAATTTTAAATTCGAATTTTAAAAATGCTGGACCTGCATCTACAATTTTCCAGAGCTTCGGAAGAATACATTTTCAAAAGAAAGATGAAAAAATGTAATAATTTAGTTGTCAATGTTTTCTTTAGAAAAGCATTGAAACGATCTCCGCTTGATCGCGTCAACCCGGGGAGACGCGATTTATTGCGATTAACCGAGTAATGCCCTTCCGCCACAATCTCGACTATATCAAATGTTTACAACAAAACACTTCTTCTAAAGTCCTTTGAGAAAAAACTTCCTGAGATTATCATTCGTCTTCCTAATTTCTGAGTGGACTTCTTGCTTTGAACAGTCGTTGAGAATTGATTCGCTTGCAGTTGAAACAGATGCTCCAACTCCTTCGTCAATACTACCAAGGTTGGAACCGGACGATGTCAGGCTTGTGATCAGCGTCGTTCTAATCTAAATGAGCGCCGAGGTCGGGTCGGTGGCCAGCGTGATCGAAAATCCGATCCGTCGGTTTCTTTCCATCATGATTTTTACCGAAACGATAGCAGCAAAAACTCCCCGAGTAGTTTTAGGTCGAAGTAATATTCCAAAAGTAAAATGCTTAAACAGACTTATCTTCGGCGTCCAGCGCCTTCGTTGGTCGATCTTATAATAGCGTTACGGCCCAAGCAAGCCGTGTGAAGATATATGAAGAGTGAGTGACATTAAGAATTGTGATGTTTGCATGAATGCATGTCTAATTGTGAAGTCAGATTGTAGTGTGGCAGTTCATATTTCCTGTTTATTGTAGGTTTCAAGTGTGTGATTGCTTTGGCTTCTGTTATTGTTGTGTCTCGTGTGTTGCACAGTTTGCTAATGAGACCGACCTGAAAATTTCCGATGCTGCCCTCTCCATTGTGTTTATCTTGCAGATGTTGGTATAAGGCACTGGTGATGCTTTTATTTTCTATAGCTCTTTTGTGTTCTTGATGTCTCGTTTTTAGCATCCTCGCTGTTTTGCCGATGTAAAATTCTCCGCAATGTACACATATGTACTGATACACTACAAAGCGGTCTCTACAAGTATATTTACTGTTACTAAGTCCTTACTACAGTCGCAAGATTTATTGTAATTACTATTTTTTAGAAAAGACGCTGAATTACAGCCATACTCATTTGTCAAACTTATTGGTAAGCTATACTTCTTAATTAATTGATTAACCTTACGATTGCAGCGATCAGTAACATACGGTAGCTTGAAATTTACATTCCCATCTTGACGTGCTTTACTTTGCTTCCTTAAAATACCTATATTCGTATCTTTTTTGTTGTAGCCATTATTTTCTAAGATATTTTCAAATTTGGAAAGGTTCTCTTTTCTGAGTTCGGGGTCATTGGACCGTTTGCTTATAGTATTAATGCTATTCCTAACACAGTTAGGCTTTACATGCTCAGGTAAGAACGAGTCTTTTCTAAGAACGATGTCCGAATGGCATTCCTTTTGATACCAGGAGTACTCTAAATTTTCCCCCCTTATGCGAATTTGAATATCCAAAAAAGGTAACCAATTTTGTGGTTTTGGTGCTTCTATTGAAAACTTGATATTAGTATTAATAGACTCGAAAGCTTCTCGAATTGACCTGAAGTGGTCTTCATCGTATTCTAACGGACCGATAATAATGTCATCTATGTATCGCTTGTATAGACTTGGGTTGAAATCTAACTTTTCTAAAACATTAGTTTCTATTTTATGCATAAAAAATTATTGCAAAAGGCGGTGCCAAATGGCATCCCATAGGAACGCCTCTAATTTTCTTATAGATTTTATCATTGTATTCTATTTCATAATTGTAACAAACAAAGCGTAGTAATTTTTCTACGTTTTCAATATTTATCCCAAAGTTCTCAATTTTATCCCAATTATTTCGCAAATGTTCAATATTATATTGTATGCCCACTGCTAATGGAATGCTTGGGTACAAGTTTTTTACGTCAAGCGAAATAAATACGTGGTTATTATTGATGCTACCAAAACTGTCTAGAGCTAAAATTAGATCATCAATCTTAGTTAGATGTGCCGGAACAAAACTTAGGGCTTGTGTTAATATTTTGAAACAACCCAGTCTATTTTCTCAACCGGTGGGTTGTTGACTGAGGCAATCGGTCGAACAGGAAAACCGGACTTTTCTTTGTGATCTTTGATAAAAGTAAAGAAGTTTGCTGGATTACTCCCTGTACTTATTAACCTCTCGCTTTGAGAGAGTAACGGACTGTCCTTAATTGCGGTTTTTATTAGTTTATTCGCTTGTTTTTCGATGGCGTCTCTTTTACTTTTTTCTAGTATTTGGTACGTATCTTCATCTTGAAGAAAAGCTTCGTTCTTATCAATGTAGTCCTCAGTTTTACAGAGTGCGAATTGATTGGTTTTATCCGACCTCACGCATTGTAGATCATTTCTATTTAGAAAAGCTTTAGTCGTTTTACTTTTTTTATTTATATCTACATAAGATTTGCTGTTTCGCATTCTAAAATTCCTTTTAGATCATTTTCAAAGCAAATTAACTTATTTTCTAATTCTTCGCTCATCTTAGGCGGCAAACGACATGAATTCTTAGTGAACGGAACCTTTAGTACTGTTTCATCTTTAGGCTCATCTTTCCTCCTATCGCTCCAACGTAAATTATATTTTAGGGCTTCAAAGTTCAAAGAAACCTTTTCCCAAAAAGACTTATCAATTTTATTTGGTAACCTATGCTTAGCACCTTTATTTAGAAAATCCCATACAGCATCGGGAATCTCCACGTACGTCTCATTAGTAAACTTGGTGTCTGGAGTTGAGTGATTAGTCGAGTTGTTTATGTTGATTCGATAGGGAAAACAAGGCTGCTTAGCACTTATATAAAAATCATTACAAAGTGGGTAGTGAAAACCACAGAGTCTCAACCACTTCTTACTATGCTTTCTGAACAGGGTCTTCTCCTCATGTTCCACCACTAACTTCGTGTTGTTCAAGACATACTCTGTCACACTTTGATCCTCTTCTCTTGATCTCTTCAAGTTGCAGTAGAGGAATCCGCTCTCCATCATCAGCGTACTTCTCTCCTTCTCCAAAACTTGAACATCCGCCCGGATCATCTCCGAAGTGAGAAAAGCATACTTTCTCTGGATCGCCTTGTTATCTTCGTATTCTTCCACCTTGATCTTGCTCAAGTCTTGTCATAATAACATCTTGCAATCTAGCAATCTTGATCGCTTATCTTGTCATAATAACATAGATGACATTATTATCGGTCCGTTAGAATACGATGAAGACCACTTCAGGTCAATTCGAGAAGCTTTCGAGTCTATTAATACTAATATCAAGTTTTCAATAGAAGCACCAAAACCACAAAATTGGTTACCTTTTTTGGATATTCAAATTCGCATAAGGGGGGAAAATTTAGAGTACTCCTGGTATCAAAAGGAATGCCATTCGGACATCGTTCTTAGAAAAGACTCGTTCTTACCTGAGCATGTAAAGTCTAACTATGTTAGGAATAGCATTAATACTATAAGCAAACGGTCCAATGACCCCGAACTCAGAAAAGAGAACCTTTCCAAATTTGAAAATATCTTAGAAAATAATGGCTACAACAAAAAAGATACGAATATAGGTATTTTAAGGAAGCAAAGTAAAGCACGTCAAGATGGGAATGTAAATTTCAAGCTACCGTATGTTACTGATCGCTGCAATCGTAAGGTTAATCAATTAATTAAGAAGTATAGCTTACCAATAAGTTTGACAAATGAGTATGGCTGTAATTCAGCGTCTTTTCTAAAAAATAGTAATTACAATAAATCTTGCGACTGTAGTAAGGACTTAGTAACAGTAAATATACTTGTAGAGACCGCTTTGTAGTGTATCAGTACATATGTGTACATTGCGGAGAATTTTACATCGGCAAAACAGTGAGGATGCTAAAAACGAGACATCAAGAACACAAAAGAGCTATAGAAAATAAAAGCATCACCAGTGCCTTATACCAACATCTGCAAGATAAACACAATGCAGAGGGCAGCATCGGAAATTTTCAGGTCGGTCTCATTAGCAAACTGTGCAACACACGAGACACAACAATAACAGAAGCCAAAGCAATCACACACTTGAAACCTACAATAAACAGGAAATATGAACTGCCACACTACAATCTGACTTCACAATTAGACATGCATTCATGCAAGCATCACAATTCTTAATGTCACTCACTCTTCATATATCTTCACACGGCTTGCTTGGGCCGTAACGCTATTATAAGATCGACCAACGAAGGCGCTGGACGCCGAAGATAAGTCTGTTTAAGCATTTTACTTTTGGAATATTACTTCGACCTAAAACTACTCGGGGAGTTTTTGCTGCTACCGTTTCGGTAAAAATCATTATGATATCCCGTCGTCTGGTCAATTACGTCTTTCCATCAGTGCACAAAAATATGATGTGCAATTTGTACACATAGATCAAAGTGCACCAATTCTCCGGATAATAAAGCAACACATACAGTTGAGAATTAGAAATCCGATGTAATGATGTTCTTTTTCCCTCATTCCAAATGGTTAGAATATATCAGAAAGCCTTAATTCTGAATTCTATCTATTCTATTATAATTCTGAATTCATAATATTCTTAATATATCAGAAAGCCAATATTACCTAATTTCCCCCTAGGAAAAAGAGAGGCAAATGCATTCTTCTATCTTGGACCACAATTAAAATCTTAAGATCAGCAGAAATGAAACTGCAAACTGAAGAAGGCTTCCTAGAAGCCACAAGTCTCAATATCTCGTTGATGTATCTTCAGTTTTAATCTTTAAATGAATCTCAGTTTAAGATAAAGAAGGGGAAATTGAATAACAGGAAGAGTCAACTTCCAAAAACTGCAGCTGTTTTTCTCCCGGAAATTCTAGGCTGTATTAGACTTTCCGCCTGGAAGATGAGAGTAGGGGAAAGTAAGAACAATAACACCGAGATTCACGATACAATGTGTGTGACGATTTGGACTCCAATTCATTTTCAGTACACTCAGATGCGCTTTGGTGTGTGCGTATGCTCCTAAACAGGACTCAAACACATGGTATTTGTTCAATTCAAATACTTGCTAGCGTTTACACTTACATTATATTATTCTATCACTTAAGCTGACGACCGCACAGCTTGACTAGAGCTATTACGAAACAATGCCGTAGAATGCATGTATTATCACAATTTGTGGAGTATTGCAACCATGCCACTATAGATGCCGAATTTTTCCGATGCAATGAAAGAGCGCGGCTTAACAACAGTGCCGGATTTTGTTTCTACTGGAACCAGTTCTCGCGGCTGCATTTTGATACCGGTATGACTTCAATGTGATAAAGTAAGCTCGCACTAGAATGTTGTCGGGGACGCCGGGCCGGCGGCTGATCTTTGAATGTAGCTCCTCGTCGGCGACCGGTTCTAATTTAACGGCTACCTTCCACTCATTTAGATTTCATCCAGCAAACGAACACAACAAGGATGGTAACAATCACGCTTTTGCCACCAAATTGATTTTATCGCCTGATCAAGCGGCAGAATTTGGACAGTTTAATTTTTATCAGAGCATTGTGCATTTTCCTGCTTTAACGAAAAGCGCTGCAAAAATGTTTATGTAGCACTGAGCATTGTAGTGATAGCAACAAACATGCCATCAGCATTAACAACAACGAAATGATGATTAAAGTTTTGCATTGAAAATTTATCATTATAATTGCATGAGCATAGAACAGAAGTCATCACTATCACACTTAAGCAGTTTAAAAACAGAACTTCCTTGGTGTTTCGTCGACAGCTCTACAATGACTCGACAGTGCGGTTTCTAATGGACTAAACTAGCTTGCAAATGTCAAAAATGAATGAACGATCTGAAGGACTGCACAACAGGCTGCTCTGTATTTATTTATCCTGGCTTTGCCATTGGTCTGTGAATACTGTACTGGCGCTGCGGCCTTGTGGTAGTGTTCGCTCTGCGTCCGGGAGACATTGGTTCAAATCTTGGTCGGGTCAAACCTAAGACTTTTAGAATAGGTGCACTCTGTATTCTTGCTTAACACTCAGCACAAAAGAAATGAAAGTGGGATAAATGACAAATCGGTCGCATGGAAGAACGGCTCCGTGATTAATGTGCACCCGAGTAAAGACAATGTTCATTTACTGTGTTTATAAACATATATGTTTGACTTTATGCACGCCTGTGTATAGCGATTAAAATGAACTCAGTTGTTGCCAGACCCGACCGAAAGAGAATGTTGTTTCAGAATTTATTCCCATTCAAGCTATCACAATGTAAATTGAAGTAGAATGTCCTATGATGCAAATAATCAGGGCCATACAAAACGATTGAGCTGCAATTTGTCAGAGAATGGAACTTCGAAGCAAAAAGGAAAGTAGTAAGTAAAACTCCACTTCTGGATAGCGCAAGATGGCCGCCGTCGAAAAAGTCGCTGACGTCCCCCCCCTCCTGTCCGTCGTGTCGGTTGTGGCGTCGTGTTGCTTCGAGTCTGACGTCCCCCCCCTCTGGCCGGCCGTCGTAGCGCGCGGTGATGTGCTGTCCAGGTTGGCGTGGTGTGCCGGCCAGGTTGGGAGGGTGGACTGTCGTAGCTCACCTGAAAAAATCCTAAGTGTCAGAGTGGCTTTGTATGGGTAAAATTTTGAAAATTTTCCAAAGTGTGTCATTTCGACCTGGGACCCTCACCAAAGTTTGTTTCATCAAATTTCACTGACCCCCCCCCCCGACAGCAATCTTCTAACTTTGGTTCTAGTGGACGGATGTTGTCTTACAGCTACTCGTTTGAAAGAGGAGAAAAAACTGCTCGACGACATTTTTTGTTGCGAGTCAATCGGACCAGCCGTTCAAAAGTTAGAGCTGTTGCAAGATTTTAGGTTGGAGCTCACCTGAAAAAATCCTAAGTGTCAGAGTGAGTTTGTATGGACAAAATTTTGAAAATTTTCCAAAGTGTGGCATTTCGACCTGGGACCTTCACCAAAACATTTTTCATCAAATTTCTGTGAACGAGGGGGGAGGGGGGTCAGTGAAATTTGATGAAAAATGTTTTGGTAAAGGTCCCAGGTTGAAATTCGGAAGTTTTAAATTTTTCAAAATTTTCACCACACTGGAGCTCTCACACTTAGGAATTTTTTCACTTGTGGCATGTTACATGGACATGTGCTGACGGACCAACTTCCCGTGGTCATATGAGAATGGTTCAGGTGTCATATGATAGAGAATGATAAGACGAATCGTTTGCAACAAACCGCATGTCGCTACAATGAATACTGTCGGAGATAGAGCCATTTTAAGTTTTCTTCCGAGCATATATAAACCCCCGACAACGTAAGTCTGATCACTTCATCGAAAGACGAGGTAAGCGACGGTCGTCGCTCTGAGCTCCCGATATCGGGTGTTTCAAAGGACTCTATCTTTTGAAGTAGGCAAGCTATCTTCTTACTTCAAAGTTTGTATGATAGAGTTTGATAGTGTCTTCACTACTGATAAAATTTTTTAAAAGTAGTATGAGTAGTAAAATGCGAAATTTTTTAAAAATTCTTAATTTTCAGTTTTTTCAAAGATTTAACATGTAGACTGAGGTTTTCAAGTATGCTGAGTTCAAATCTGCTATCAGATTTGAAATTTAACTAAGTCTAAGGTAGCTTTGAGGGGTTAGATCCCAGCTACTGATCACTACCTTTGACTCGGCGTTGCTGTTACCACTTCGGGGCAGTGACAATTATGTCTTCAGCTGTAAAGAGCGGGTATCGGGGAAGATCTCTCACTTCCCTAGTGATCAGTACAAGGCCTTCGGGCTGTCGACGGGATCGAGTGCCACTCACCATACTCAAATCTATCATTCCTCACTAAGTGTAATGCTTTAGGAATATGACTGTACTACATGATTCCAAACTTATACAAATTTCATTATCTTACAGTTAACAAGAAATCTCAGGCATGGCTAACGATAAGAACCGCAAATTTCATATTAAAATGTGTACCTGTGGGCGAATCAATCGCAGTGCGGACGCCAAAGCGCATGTCAAGAAGGCGGGCACCGACCACATGATTATCCTGAATAGGGTTGCGTGTGTGAAGTGTAGAGTGTTGAAGGGTGATGAGGATGAGGCGCGTTTTTACAGAGTGCATGCTGACTGTAGTGGAGGTTTGGTGAATGACTTGCGATTCACGCAGTTGATTGTTGAAGAGAGGGAGCGAATGTTGGCGATAGAGCGAGAGGGTAAGGTTGAGAATGTTGTTGAGAATGATGAGTTGGCGAGAGCAGTTGCGTCGTTGGAGGCTGAGATTGGGAGAAAGAGAGTGCTTGAGAGTGATGATGAGAATGATGTGGATTTAGATAGGCAGCGTGTGAGGAAGCGTGTGAGGAAGTTGAGCTCTTCGTCGTCGGAGGTGTCAAACATTGTCATCACCGACCCCCGGCAGAGCTCATCTTCCCCAAAAGTGAAGAGTGGAGGGATACGTAAGCAGTCGGCGAGGTGGTTGAAGGATGAAGAGAAGAGGCATGTATCGCAGCAGATGGCGCATGATTTGTTGGTGAATAAGTATGAGAGTTTGAAGAAGGTGAAGGATGAAGTCGTGAAGGAGTTGGATGAGTTGAAAAAGAAGGAACTGAAGTCGAAGGAGGTAGCGGATGAGAATATTCGAATGAGGCGTAGTGTGACTGATTTGAAGAATAAGACGCGAGAGTTGGAAGAGAAGAATGATGACTGTGAGAAGAGGGCGAGTGCTGCGGAGAGAAGAATGAGAGATGCAGAAGCGAAGTTTGAGGAGATGATGAAGGAGATGAGTGTGTTGAGAGCGAGAAATGTTGAGTTGGAGAGGACTGTGGCTCGGCGGGGTGATGAGAGGCAGGCGTTTGAGAAGTTGGAGCGCATGAGGGATGAGTGGAATCGTGTGAATGAGGATAGGTTGTTTGAGTTTCACATCCCTATTCGGGATAATCATTTGGACGGTGAAGTACTCGTCAACCGAAGTCTGGACGAGTCTATAATTTGCTATAACGGCCATCCAACTAAGAAATGCCTACATGCCAGCCTGAGAATGCGCGGTCATCTGCACAAATTCTCTGTCAGAAAGCGCGCGAGACTGCCAAAGGATGGCTAACTTGGTAAGTGAAAAGTAAATAAGATAGTATATCCTATTCTAATACATATCATTTTCATTGCAGATCTTTGCCCGCCTTCACCACCCCATCACGACACTCCCGAGAACGAACCATCGGCTCTCTTAAGGGCCACCTAGGGGCAAGACATGATAGAACCTCCACGCGGTTTGCCCTGGGCAGTCTTCGGACTGGCGAATACTATCATTAAGTTGAATCTGCTATCAGTCAACTTGAACGTTGCGTCGCGTTAGAGGGGTATATAAACCACTGCCTCTCATTTCATTTCATTTCAATCATGCAGACGCCGAACAGTCAAGTCAGCTCTCCTCGCGGACCGCAGTTAAGGCCGCGAAATTTATTTGAGGAATTTGTCAGGCTAGAGGAGCAAGACAGAGTTTACAATAATCTTGCTCGGATTGGCAATCCGATGACAGCAACTGTTGTCAATCCAACGGAATGGCGCTACATTCCACTTTTTAGCCACGTGCCAATTAGCGTGGAAGTCGACACTGCTACCAAAGAGAGAGTCAAAGACTCTCTCAGCAGAATTGGTAGGGTGTAAGATGACGTTACTCCCGAGAACGAACCATCGGCTCTCTTAAGGGCCACCATGGGGCAAGACATGATAGAACCTCCACGCGGTTTGCCCTGGGCAGTCTTCGGACTGGCGAATACTATCATTAAGTTGAATCTGCTATCAGTCAACTTGAACGTTATGCAGTCGATTGCTATCCCTGAAGCATTCTGATTCGCTGTTGAGCAATTCATTGTTGAAAACCCTATATAAGCCAGAAGATTGTAGCGCTTCTCATTCAATTTCAAGTCACGATGGAAGCAACATCTACTAGCACCATTCCCGTCTTCATCGATGAAGACAACGCCATTCCCGAGTTCATCATCCTCGACGAGTGGGATGAAGAGGATGAGAAGAAGGGGAAGATTAAGAAGATCGTTTGGACGGATGAGGTATGGACTCCGAATACCACTCGCATCCGAAAGGTGCCAGATGCACCAGCACGACCTAGGCGGTATAGGGTCTATGACAACCTAACCGTCATACCCATTGACTATTCCAGCCAATAGTCAACTTAATTGACACCATTGACACCGAGAACGATACATCGGCTCTCTTAAGGGCCACCATGGGGCAAGACATGATAGAACCTCCACGCGGTTTGCCCTGGGCAGTCTTTGGACTGGCGAATACTATCATTAAGTTGAATCGGCTATCAGTCAACTTGAACGTTGCAAATGAAGTTCGGTGTAATACTTCCTTTCGACGGGCGTTCCTGTAAAGGGCGGCGGTGAAACCCGTAGCTATGTATACCGCAAGGGACATTCGGCAATGGTCAATCTTGTTTAACCTCTCTGCGTCATGTTTGCAAGTGATTTCCTCTGTCTCAACGTAGTATGCATTCGCGCCAGGGCGACATTTAGCCAACTGTCGAAGGTTGCCTAACTTTCCATTGCATACGTTATGAGAACCATGAGTTCTACCTGTCTCTATCAATGAGACGAATTGATGAATGGAATGAAATGGGAGGACACTCACGCGCCACACGCAACATAACACACTTCTCTCTTCCGTAGTCTAACAAGCTCTTTACACATGGATCGCAGTCGATTGCTATCCCTGCATCAGAAGTGTAAGCTATCTTAATTTTATTGGACACTATTTCATCTATCATCATCGCCCATATGAAATGTTTTAAGATTTACAAGTTAGACTAAGTGTGCTACTATTTCCAAATGAAAAAGTATACGTGGTTAAATCATCCACTGAAGCCCCATTCAAGTAAGTCAGTATGAAAGCAAAGATAATACGAAATAAAAATTTATTATGGCATGTATTTCAAAAGGTCTTCATCGTCAATATCGTCCCAGAGTCTGGCTTCACATAGATAACAAAAACAGTTCACTTGCTTCAATCGTTCTTCCACTGCGAGCCTCACTTTGTCGATATACTCCCACTCCGCCATAGTTCGTGGCTGGGAGTTAGGGGTGTACCACTCCCATAATTGGTGGAGGAATTTGGTGCTGGTCATCTCCATCACATCGTCAGTATCGTACTGGAGATACTTCCACCTCACGCCTGTTAAGTCGGGACACTCCTTCTCACATACACTCTCTTCGTCGTCCGCTGGTAATGACAACTTTCTGATATTGTCCAGTCGGTACACCCTCTCTACCTTCCCCTTCGTTGGATCGTTTGGTGCAACGACCGTCTTTGGTGTTGAGCATGGAGAAGAGAATTTTGTGTTTGGTGTTGTCGGAGGGCTTGTCATGTTGACTGTGAATAATAACTTTGAAATGTTTTCTAATTCTTAAGTATCAACAAGCAACCAATCAGAATGAACAGCCAATGAATGATGAATATGAAAGTATATATGTAAAGTGACATTCGTGTCATTTCACTCTGTCTTTGTGACATATAAGTGAAGTGTTCTCTGGCGAATTCTATATTTGAGGCGTGCAAGTGAACTGCTCTCTCGTGAATTCCAAATTTGAGTGAAGTCTCTATCTTGTTGAAGTATCAACCTTAAACTTGATTTCGTTGAAAATTTCTTCACTCATCTCCCTCAAACGTGTGGCTAATAGCATCTTCCTCAATTTCAGGCATCAACTTCATCACCAACGCCCTCCCTTCTCGAGGAAAGTTTAGAGTTGTTGAGTCAAAGTAGGTTGTAACAATACACTGAGACTTGAACAGAGATGATAGAATGATTTCTCTTTCAGGTGATGTGAGTTCCAGCTCAGGACTCTCGCGACAAGGCAACGAATGGGAATGTGCCGACTGCGGACATATGTTTACAAGGAAGCACAGTCTCCTTCGACACATCAAACAACGTGTGTGTCAACGCAAAGCGGCGTCAATCTCCGGAGGTGAAGTTGATTCTGACGATGACATCTCCTTTCCTTGCGATTTGTGCCCTCTTTCTTTCGATAGTCACTTTCAGCGATCTTCGCACAGACTTCAACACACGCATGCAAATGATCACTACACCAACGGTACCTCTACCATCTCCCTCATTAATGTTTCACATAATAATTTAGTACGCGACTACTGCATGGAGTCCAATACTCAAATAGTAGATTTTCCTGAGTGGCTCCTTCAAAATTCTAACATTATCGAAGCGCTCTTCAACAATTTAGACAATTTTAGAATGAAGGCGCTCATCTACCTTAAACTAAAATATATTAAGATAGATTTTCAAACGGGTCAAGTGACGGAGAGAATACAGTTTCATGTTCCTTCCTCTTCCGCAACCGAAGTTGTAGACTGCGAGTCTTGGCTAAATTTTCACATTCAATGTTTAAAATCAAATGTAGATAAATTCAATCAACGCGACAGCGCTCTCATTTTTGATGGTGTGGACTCAGCCATATTCAAAATTTCCCTATTAGAAAGTCATGCAGCTCGAGGCACATTTAAACTACCAAAAACGTTGTATAATAAGAAAGCTGTCATCAATGTCGATTGTAAATCACAGTGTTTCAAATATGCAGTCCTATCCATCCTTCACTATAATGATATCAACGCGAATCGAAATCATACCTATAGCTATAGACAGTGGGAGGATGAACTAGACTTTGAAGGTTGTGATAGTAACAACATGAAAATCAAAGATGTAGAAACGTTCGAAAAACATAATAAGATTAAAATTGTCGTTCACGTGTGGGAGAAGGGGTTGAAGGGTGCCCGCTATAATTCACGTTCAACTTGTTATGAACGTGTAGTCAACCTCTTATTAGTAAAACAAGATGATAGCGAGGAATGGCACTACTGTGGTATTCCCAAAATCTCTCGCTTGTACACTCACTTGGGGCACTCTAAAAGAGGTGAACATTTTGTATGCGACCGCTGCATCCGCTCCTTTTGGAGTAAAGATAAATTTGAAACTCACTATGAATGGTGCAAGCGAGGTAAATTACAAATGGAACGCATGCCCAAAGATAAAATATTTTCACATAGGGATAATGGTGACGAATTAAGTCCCCTGCGTGTCATTTACGCAGACATAGAATGCTACATTGATGATATCATCCACAAGCCAGCAGCCATATCCTGCTATGAAGTATGGCATGACCACTTTAGGAATAGACAAAACAAAATGCATACTTGGCAAGGTGAAGATTGCATTTCAAAATTTCTGGAATTTCTCGATAAAGCTGCTAAATTTCAACAATCATATGATTCCCAATTGCAGCGTAAGTCACTACATATGTCAGATGAAGACAAACAGAAATTTGAAAGTTGCACATCGTGCCCTAAATGTCATAAAACGTTTGATGACGATAAAATTAAGAAAGTGCGTGATCATGATCACATCACTGGTAAATTTAGAAACGCACTCTGCTCCAAATGTAACTTTTCACTTAGGTTGAGACGTCGTGTACTACCCGTCATTTTTCATAACTTTAAGGGCTATGACAGTCATATGCTCATAAAAGGAGGGTTGAGCCAGATGAAATCGTGGCAGTTTAATGTAATAGCGCAAACGAGAGAAAAATTCATGGGAATGACAGCAAAAGTACCAGTTGATAAAACTAAAGAAAATAAGACAGTCTTCTTCGAAATAAAATTTTTAGATTCATTTCAATTCATGTCAGCGTCACTAGCTTCTCTCGTTCGTAATCTCAAGTTTCTTCCCCATAGTCATACTTTGAAGAAACACTATCGAAACTTAACGGATGAAATAATCACTCGCAAAGGAGTCTTTCCCTATGCGTATTTTAGCTCAATGTCTAAACTAAATGAAACAACCCTTCCTTCCATTGACAAATTCCAAAACGATTTGACGGGTCAAGATTGTCCAGTAGAAGATTATGAACATGCTCAAGAGGCATGGTTAAAATTTGATTGTAAAACGTTTGGCGATTATATGATCGCTTACTTAGAATTAGATGTCATTTTGCTGGCTGATGTCTTTCAGGAATTTCTACGAGTGGCATTAGAAGAAGACAAATTAGATCCTGTCCACTTTGTCAGTCTACCAGCCATGTCCTTTAAATCAGCCTTTAAAATGACTGGTGAGACCATTCATCTCTTACAAGACCCGGAGATGTATAATATATTTGAGCGCGGAATACGCGGTGGTCTCACATTTGTAAATAAACATCATATAAAATCTGAAGCAGTATGCGATGATCATATCCACCTAAAGTGCTATGACCAAAATAATTTGCATGGCAGTTCACTGTCTAAACCACTACCTCATTCCGAGTTTAGTTGGTTAAATCAAGATGAGCTTGAGTATTACTCCAACCCTTCAAACATACTGAAGATTCCAGATGAAGGTGATTGGGGATATTATTTTGAAGTGGATTTGATTTATCCAAATAGCATTAAAAATAAAACTGCTGATTTCCCACTCGCACCTGAATCTGGTGAAGTGACTGAAGATATGTTTTCACCATTCATGTCACAATTTCATAATAACTTAACAGAGTGTGGACAGCCAAGGTACAAACCATGCCGCAAACTTTTGCTCACCTAATATGATAAGAAAAATTATCTCGTGCACTTCTGCATACTAAAATTCTATTTAGAAATGGGCATGCTTCTAAAGTCAGTTCACCGCATTATCAAATTTAGACAGAAAGCCTTCCTCAAACCCTACATAGATAGTAACAGTCAAAGACGTGCACTCGCCCAAAATAATTTTGAAAAGGATTTTTATAAATATAAGAATAACAGTCTTTTCGGAAAGACCATGGAGGATGTTAGAAAACGTATGAACTACAAACTAGTCGTTGATGAACAAAAATATCACAAATTGACCTCATCACCTCTTTTCATTGATAGAGACATCATCGATGAGGATCTTGTAGGTGTTAAAATGATAAAATCTGAAGTTGAGTTGTGCAAACCCATCTATATTGGGCAAGCCGTTTTAGATTATTCCAAGCTTGAAATGTATCAACTCTTCTACAACCATGCCCTCTCGTAAAAGAGGTTCGCTTGCTGGGTGGTGATACAGATAGTTTCTTTTTAGGAATTACCACTCTAAAAGATTTAAATTTTAATGAAGTAGGTAAGTCATTAGAAAAATATTTCGACACATCTAACTACAATCCCACTCATCCACTCTATTCCATACAGAATAAAGCCAAACGTGGTTGTATTAAGGATGAAACAGCAGGAAAGGAAATAGATGAAATGATTCTCCTCCGTCCTAAAATGTATTCCATGAAATTAAAAGAATGTGCAGATAGTATTAAGCGTGCTAAAGGTATATCAAAATCCATTGTTCATAAAATGAAACATCGGTCCTATAAGAAGGCCTATAAAAATAAAACTATAACGTTTGTCAATATGACAATCTTAAAATCTCAAGTTCATACTGTGAAAACGCACACGTTCAAGAAACGAGCACTTTCAGCATGGGAAGATAAGAGGTGTTGGATAGGTCATAACACATCTCTTCCACATGGACATCCTGACGCAAACATACCTCCACCCAAAAGAATAAAACTCACGCCACCACATTCAGGAGATGTATTGACATAATCAACTTTAACTCAGTATTTTGATGTTGCCTTTTGTAGATATACATGGTTGTTTTATGTATCGCATGAGATCGTTTCTTCCTTGTGAATATATGCCTACAGTCAGCTCATTCCCCCTATATCTGTAAAAAGACTTTTTCATATACATATTTTTATTTCAATAAACATATCACAATGACTTCACTTTGTTTTCCGAAACACTAAAGTTACGAGGGATTTAGTATCTTTCATATGAATGCACTCTTGTAAACCATTGGTAATTTTGATAGCAATAGAGGGTATAGTTTGTTTGACGACGGGATGATAGAAAATAGATTCAAACATCTTCTCGACTATTCCATATGAAGCGTCTTTATCATGAATGAAATCGCGTAAAATGTATTCTTTTTTCTCACCAACAGAAATAGGTAGAATCAAATCACTTTGAATGTAAAGGTGCTGTTCATGTTTATCAAGTGTCATTGGTGTTTCTATACCAATCGTATGCGCAGCAGTAAACACAGTTTGTAGCATTGAAAAACCAAAGAGTTTTTTCAAATTTTTACTCAATTGACATTGAATGTCATCACCCAGTTTCAGAACAACGCGTTGATTTTCAATTGAAAACGAAATGTGGTGTGTCTTTACATCATATTTACTTTTCATCACATGCTTCAACTTCTGTTGTATATAAGGATTTACTACATGAATGAAGCTTTCAACTGTATGATATAGACGCGGCATTATATTGATAGCAACTTTAGATTCTTCATAAGACTGGTAAATTTTCTTGATGCGATCACCATAGATGTCCACCCACCATTCATCATTAACTGAATCAGCTTTAGTGTAATATTCATGAGAAGCATACACCACACCGCTTCCGATAATAGGTGTATAATGTCTTAGAAAATGGCGCAAGGTTGGAGAGAAATAAACTGTAAGTTTGTCATTATATTTCTGAATAACCAACTTATTTTTGTCCGCCATAATTTTCTCTCCATACTTCTTACCCACAGTCTCATTCCATCGTTTTACTAACTCAATAAGTGATAAAGGTTGAACACCACGCTTTTTCAAAATGATGCGTTCTTCACATTCTACAACATCTTCATCAAATATTTTAAATCTATAATGAAATTTGTTGATTCGATTTGAATAAACTTTTTTAACATTTGCAGTAGCAATTGACGTTAGATGCAGTCCATGACCAAAACCGAGATGTGGATAGAATTCATTATCCAACCTCAGTGTAAGACCTTTAGTAAAAGAATGAAAGCGAAGGAACTGTCTCCCACTCCAATGATAGATAGTAAACTCATAAGCTTTCTGATTTTTATTCTTCATGATGGAAGTATTACCACTATTGAACGCCTTAATAATTTTCTCATTCCCAAATGGTTCATAATAATCTGATTTTATCTGAATCCATTCATAGTTCCACTTTCCATCTGATGTTAAATTGTATGGGAACTGGAATGCATTATTCATCGTTATTCCATCATGGGTGCGAGGAGTCAATATCATTTCTTCCAAATCATTCACATTCTGAATATTGCTATCATAGCAAATACTAGAAACGCCAACCTCCCATTCACCTTCTAAATGTAGTGGGCGATTTAATTCTACTCGATAGTCTGATGGTTTATTTTTGGGAAATTTATTCATAGAAGCATTACTGGGCAAGTAGATTAGAAACGAGTCCTTATTTTCACTTTCCATATTATTCACATTGGAAAAAATATATTAGCATACTTTTGCATTAACTCTTCATTCGGAAATGGAGTGTGATACTTGTCACAGCATCTTTATGAAAAGGAATCAACGCACCAGCATCGTCATAAATTGCAATATCAATTTGTGGGATGTAGTTTGATTTCAGCTTTGTATAATGCACTTTCTTGAAAGTATGCTCAGATAAAATACTGCAGCTTTTTGGCTGGTATGGTATCATTGCTAGCAATGGAGCTTCAACATCTCCCACACGTACATCTTCACCAATATTGGAATATATCTGAAAATAGTTAATACGACGCGATAGCGACATGTCTGCGCTAGCTTTGGTTACAGTACCACTTTTAAAGATATTTTGATCAAAACCCAAAATGTCCATTAGAGTTTTATCCATAATTAGTTCAATACCTTTTCCACTTATAGTGAGAGACAAAACACCTTCTTTTTCAGAAAATGAAATATGTTGCTCATTAATCACTTCATTTAAATAATCTACAACCAATTTAACTGAAGTAATAATGCGAGGCATCAACACTCTTGTTTCATGTAAGATACCACCGAAAGGCTCTACACACTTTCTGTATAAAGATACGGTCCATTCTGTATCAAATTGATTTGACCTTTCACATGGTAAATGTTGGATATCAAATTTTCCATGAACAGCTGCAGAATGATGTCGTAAGAACTGATGAAAATCTTTTGAACAAACTAATACTAGATTATCATCATTTAATTTACTTATTGCAATATGATTAGATGATTTGATATAAGTCAATGTTGCCACTTGTTTACCATCAACTCGAAGGAGATAATTAAATTTCTTCAATAATGTTTCAGGAGTCATGTTTGTCTTTCTTGGCTTAATCACAATCTTCTTCACCAACGTCTTCTCATTTCTTGGAATAAGATCTACATAATAAGCTTCCTCTCGATATATTAACTGTTTATGACCACTTATGTGGTAATTAACGTTAAAATTATCATAGCTTGTTAAGGCGCTAGCGAGGTAACCTAAATCATTTCTTAAACTTGGACTTAAACCAACAATCCAATCTTTCTCAACTACATGATGTACATAATTATGATCATCATTGTGCGGAGTAAATTGGACAATATGTTTACACGCTTTATTCAAGAAATCATATATAAACTTTTTACATGATAGGAGATCTTTCTTTGCCCACTGTGGAATGTATACTCGGCAGCCCTTTTCACATTGGTAAGCAGCTGTGCGTCTCATATTAATAGTCATCACCTCATGATCAAAAGTATAGACACAGTTGCTATAAACAAGTTGAGTGACACCCACTTCCCAATTTCCATTTAGCTGTTGTGTATGATCAATGGGAGTAGAAAAGAGTGGGGCTCAATTACTAGCAAATCTATTTGCGGCCGCATTGCTAAGCAAAATATGATAAAACGACATTTTTATATTGTTGATCTGCGACTTTGCATAACATCATGAAGACTTGGATTTTGGACTCTCTACAATATATCAGAGTTGATCGTGATGGAAACGTACATTTCAAAAATTCTCATGGTCATACATCAAGAGGTATTACATTAACATGGCGACAATTTGTCAACCTCAATGATATCATGAGGGATTTGGAATATTTTGAAACATTAAGATTCATCTCCTTGGGTGATCAAGTTTGGCTTCAACATTATAGAAATGAAATTCAAATCTGCCATTCTCATTCCGCAAACTGTTTCTCATTCCGCAAATACAATTGGGAGAAGTATAGAAGATACATACATCGCTCCATCATGACATTTATTCGTCGTGAGTTCATCGCCCTACTATGCAAATCTTAATCAGACATGACTACCACGCACCATGAGTTGGAAATTAGATTCCCTACAACGTATTGAAACGGATCATGATCGAAACGTCTATTTCAAAGATTCAACTGGAAATGTGAGAAGAGAGTTTGCTTTATCTTATCGTCATTTTCAATCTCTACATCATATCATGAAGGATTTGAAATACTTCTATATGAAAAGACATTCACGTATTGGAAATCACATCTGGTTGCGCGTCAACAAACGGCGAATTCAACTCTATCATTCCCAACTCCATACTAACTTCACATTTCATCAAGGTAGTTGGGAAAAGTATAAAAGGAAGGTACATCGCTCAATTTACTCATTTTTTCATCATGAAGCGCCATCGCTACACCATCGTCAACATTCTCCGTCGCTTCAGACTCTACACCAAAATCGATCTCACAACATTACACCAACACCTTCCAAACAGCAAGTATTACCCGGGCCGTCCTCAAATGTTAGTGGTGAAGATGAACAATTCACGGAATTCTCGGCGCCCTTTCTCATTCATCGGCGCTGTCAATGCGCTTAGAGCTACAGAGACTACTACGTCGGATATGGAAGAGGGAGAGGTGAGTGATGTCGAATCTGACTTTGGACAATATGGTGATCTCTACTCAATTGAGTGAAAGTGTATCATTTTTGAAGATTCACACCAGCTGTTACAATTTGTGTTATGAACCCGAACTTTTTCCTGCAGCTCTCATTAGTTGTTGGTTACCTGTGCATGTTGCAATCTTTCATAATAGTAAAGTGATCATTACTCGACTAAAATCTCATGCACAAGCAAATGTGATCCTAGACTATCTCATCGAGTATGAACGTACCCAGCGGATTGTAAAATAAAAAACAATTTTTCCAACATGTTTTTATTTCAAATCATGATAGAACTTACAAATCATTTTTTCATTAGAGGATGGATTACATGAAAAGTTTTGAATGACAGATACAAATCGAGATACATGTAAACGTTTTAAGATGAAGTACAGTACAAAAGCACCACACGTTGATGAAAGTGGATGTTGTAGTATGCGTTCATTTCGCTGATATTGACGCGTATGTTTTCTCAACCACTGCTGTGTTGGTATATTTGGAGGTTGAGCAAGAGAGTCAAATAGTTCACCACGTCGGTCTTCTCCAATAAAGATCGCTTTCCAATGCTCACCGCCTAAATTCTGCGAATGAGTGTTTAGCACAATAAAGATGGGATAGTGATTTACTGCAGGTGGTAAGGTATCGAGCGAATAGACATTATCGAAAGCTTTCAACGTCGCTTCGTCTGCATTACGCTGTACTTTAGTTTTAATATCGTCAGCAGTCAACCAACTCATTAACGATTATACTGAAGAATCACGTCACGATACTTTGTAATTTCAATATTTGAATCGAAGACTGCATAAATTAATACATTGATCGTCTCAGGTAGTGTTCTTTTGAACGTCAAATCCAAACGAATATTATGAGGCACGTTCGCTTGACGATAGGGGGCACTAATATCCGCTGTCAGCAGTCAATCAAATGCATAAATAGTATAGTCCACCTTAAAACTCTTTCATAGTCAGTCCACGTTGGTGTCATCCGTATTGTAAAAGCCAAAGACATCCATAAAATCAACATAACTGCGCATAAATTGATCCGAAGCAAAATCTGGTTTGTAGGGTGGACCAGGATGACTCACACCATTTACACGTAAAGCAATTTCACTTAACTGATTGTGTTTAAAATTGAAAGGATTCTTCTTTATATTACCATTAAATGCATCATTTTCAACCATTGCCACCATGAGGAGCTTCGGTGCTTCCGATGGAAAGAGGCCATCTTTCATGAAACTCTTTTGATCTTTCGGAATTGTAAAGGTGAGAAGCTTTGTATGCTGAATGGGGTAAATGGCATTTTGGCGGTTAAGACCTTCAGCATGCCCTCTAATGACACTTGGATTCGGTACTACTCGACGAATGTAAAGTGCAATATCTTCCACATGAATTCTAAAATTGTCAACTTTAGCAAATGCATTCAGCGCAAATTCAGGCTTATTCAATGTCAGCTTGAGTCACATGCTGGTATTACAGAGTAAAAACTTTGACTGTCTAAAGAAGTCTAAATTCAGCGGACCATATAGCTGACATACTTTACTATCTTTAATCATAGCAGATCGCTTTACAAAGCCACTGTTTGTTTCAACATCAAATTTTCCTGCTTCATCTCTGTACCATCCCATGGCTTCCATATGACTTTTTTGTGCTGCTGGATGAAACTGTGATACATGATTGAAATATGATTTATAGGGATAATCGCTTTGACCACCTTCCACCTGCTGCTCTCCAATCGTTAGAGAAACATCGCGAAGTAATGTAGTCAATGGTAAATTGTTCAGTCCAACTTTATGTGCATCGTCAATAGCAGTTCCATCTGCTTGCTGAATTCTAAACCTCAAATCAACCATCGCATAACTCAAATCTATGTAGTCATCACTACCACCAGGAATAACAAATTCAATGAGGCCAGCATTCTCAGCTGTTCGAGGATGATAATCTACAATACTTGAACTAAGAATATCTGTCTGTATGGCTTGTTGATCAAACAAACAAAACCCGGAAGTTTTACACTCCATGATTAGAAGTTATGGCAGCGTCGTCGTTTAGCGCCTGATGAATGATTAGAGCCTCTGCGACGTTTGCGTGAATGCCTTTTGACTGAAGATCGCACCTTACCAGCTCCGCGATGTTTCCTCCTTCCTTTATTCATTCGTTTAGGTGATTTCTTTCCTTGAGTAACACCAGCGAAGGTCTGCTTCAATGTTTTTAAACCGCGTTCCTTCCCACGATTCAACAAACTGCTCTTAAAACTTCTACCTCTGGAAAGATCACTAGCAACATCACCAGCAAAGCCAACGGCATTACTTAAAACATTTCGTTTTAAAGATCTACCGACATTGGATATGAGAGGTGCTACAACAGATTTCAGTGCACCAAGTATGCTACCTCCACGTTGGCGGCGAGCGCCGATGTAAATTTGTCCTCCACCACTTACATAGGAGGGTCGTGAATAAAATGAGGCAGTTGGATTCATAGCTCAAACCCTAAACATTGTTAGTTACAACTTTGCATGAATCACTGTCGATCACTTAGATGAAAGATGTCGGCACGACGCATCCAAGAGTTCATACTTGAAGGATAACCAGTCCATTTAACAAGACACCATTCTTCACCTTGCCGTTTTTTACATCGAATGATTTTCTCTACCAAATATGTTTCACTTTCAGTGACTACCTCAATCTCATCGCGGTAAAAGCTACCCTCAATTTCTTCATTATCGTAATCTTTCAACTTGTAGGTGGTGGGAGAGTCTTTTTGATTAATCCTTGATACTGTAAATACCTCCTCTGTCCAATTCGGAAGGTACCCTTTAGCAAAAACACTCTTCACTTTTGAGATACGAACTTTATCACCAATTTTCACATCACTTTTCACATGAGTGCGTTTACGTTGGAATGATTCGCGCACTTTATCTACATTGTCAGCATTTACATCTACTGGTCTGAGTCCAATAGAACGATGGATAGAGTGATTGTAGGCATGGAGTGTATCTTGTAGAACCTTTGTCCAATTTTGTGTCAAGTTGGCAGTAAAATGTCGCCACAAGCGATTTTTTAATGTGCGATTAAATCGTTCAACGAGTGCAGCTTTATAAGCACTCTTTACACTAAACAACTCAATGTCATGCCTCTCAAATAATCTTCTCACATGCTGATTTTCAAACTCTTTTCCTTGATCACTCTGAATTCTTTTTGGAATGCGACCTTCTCGAAAAATTGTTTGGAATGCTTTTGCTACTCCTTTCCCTTCTTTAGTTTTTAAAGGTTGAGCCCACGCATAACGCGAGAAAATATCAATGACGGTTAAAATAAAATTATTGCCCGAGTTATGTTTTGAAATGGAGGCAACATCACACAAATCTGCTTGCCACTGTTCATCGATGTCATGAACAATATAATGGCGGGTGCGGTACTTCTTTTTCGCTTGTTTGTGGAGTGTATAGGTAGCCTGACCCTTTAACCATCGTTTCACTTGTGATTGTGGAAGACCACTCGCTTTTGATAATTTCTTGATAGATGCAAATCCTGCCGGATGTTTTACATCATAATAGATTGACTTCAAACGTTCAGCCGATGACGACTGACTCTTTTTCCTCCTTCTCATCTTTTTGTTTTCTTGCCTTTCTACATTTACAACAACTGCAACATTTAGCTTTAGCGGTTTTGCGATCGTGTTCACATTGCTTAGGGGTTTCATTGTGAGAGCTGGCGCAGCAAGTGCAAGTGACAACGACATTCACCTCTGGCGGCTCATTACATGGCAAGCAACACATCTGCTTCATATTAATAGTCTGAGAACATGTATTTCCTGGGAGGAGCTGTTTTACGTTTTCCTTTTACTAGTTTTAGTGGTGATGTAGATCTACGTCGAGTTCTTCCTCTTGTTTGCTTAGTGAGTGTGGGAGGGGATGTAGCAGGTGACGTCTTAAACCAATTTGTTGGCATTTTCATCGTCTGAAGCATTGGAGCAGTAGCCACTGTTGAATCAAGTTCTTTCAATGTCTCATTATTCAAAGCAAATTTTGGCACATTATGCTTTTTCAATAGTTTAAGAAAGTATGACCAACCAGGTGGAACATAGCCCTGACGGCGCTTTCTACGTGTCGCATACTGAATCAAGTCTTCATAACGTGAAGCATCAATCACTTTATTTTCATCTGTAATGATTTCTCCTCTATCATTTACATTGAGATGGGGTTCAATACTGTTGAAAAGAGATATGGCATGTGCGCGAGATGCTAAAGGTGTAGCAGTCGATACAGAGTCACGCATCTTATTCTTCAAGTTTTTCAATTGCTCAACAGTTTCCGATTGTAATAATACAGCACGATGTGGATCTTTGATGTGAACATTTTGCTGATAATCTATTTCTTTCCTATACATTTGATTTGCAAGAGGTTGCTTTACTTGCTGCATGGCAGTCAATTGTACATATTCATCCTGAGGAATAACAATCATGCGAGAATAAGAACTCATAGTTTGTAGATAATCATGGGAGTTTTCAAAATATCACTTCGAAATCTAAATTCTTCCGGACACTTTTGCGTAAAGTCAATGAATAAGTAACCGTATGGTTTTTCAGTAGCTGCTTGAAAAATTTCAATTAAGGCTTTTGATCCTCTGGGTGCAACTTGTCGCGCTAAAATTTCAAATTGACTTTTATCTCGCGGATTCTTGAAAATAGCATAATAGTGTGTATTCAGGTTTCGTGTACGAGCTTCTTTTCCATCAGGAAACAAATTTTGTGTGATATAGATGATAAAGCACCTTTTATGATGTGCTGCGCGAGTGAACATATCTGTAACATCTTTTGAATTCTTACTTTCTTTTAATAAATCATCCAATACAACAACATCATTAGACTGAAGTTTATCCACTGCAATAATTCCTTCATGTCGAATAAAGTTGCGACTTTGCAATTCCTGAAACAGCGACGGTTGATAAATACCATAACACCAAATCACTCGATTGATAGGTTCCTTAAACAACTCCCTCCTTTTATCCAATAAATTCAGCGTGAAAACAGTTTTACCTGCATGAGATGGACCTGATACAGTCAGAACTTTATCACATTGAAGTCTGAAATCCATTATAATACTTTGAGATTCAACATTTGCATAATTAACGTCTAGAGCCAAAGATATTACCCAATAGGTTGCCCACGACAGGAGCTAACATTGGAAGTATTGCTGAAAGGAAACCGCCCTTTTGTGTTAGAGTTTTCCTCTTTCTTTGAAGGGTGACTTTAGGATTGGAGATGAAACGCAATTTCGTAGCATATCGCTTAAGTAACTTTCGTTGTTTTGGTGCTAATTTCTTCGTCCTCAACTTTCTGACATGAGAAATAATTTCACGAATGAATTTATCGTTAGCATGTCGTATAGCATTGTATCGCTGATTTGCTTTCATTCGTCGGAGAGCTTGAATGGCTGAAGAAAACTTTGAAGACTTTTGACTTTTACGTTTCGTCATTTTACGTTTCGCCATTTTCCGTGTTAGTCTTTGCTGAAACCTATCTTTACCACATTTGCATAGGTACTAAACTATTGCGACATAAGTGACACTCGAAATGAGCAATATCACAGTGGTTACATTTGCAAAGTTAAATGCAATTACGTATGAAACAGCGTTGACAAAAAGCGTGCTTACATCTCTTGAAGATGCGCTTTTCATTTCCATCCTTTCGCTTACATACATCACAACACATAGTTTCACCGTTACTGATGTCATAGCAAGTCTTTTTGAAGATATGAATTTGCTAGCCTTTTCTAAATAATAGACGCATGTACAGAAGGAATATACTTCGAGAGTGAGCAGACATAGCTCGAAAACCAGTTGTGCTACAATCAAGTACCACTGCATTTTCAATTTTTCTTTATGGAAAGTTGAATGTGAATATCTGAAATCGCTTCAATCACTAGACTGCTACCATGATGGTTAAATGCGTTAAGACGTTCAGCAATTTTTATCATATGTCTTTTAAAAAATTCTTCGGGGTGATCTACCACTTCCATTGAATAAGAAGCAAAATGGAAAGAGCGACTTTCCACCTCTTCCTTTCCAAAATGACTAAACTTAATTTTCGCAACTAATCGCGCCATGACAATGCTATCAGAGAATGTATTCATTAACTCTAGAAATAGAGTGCTAGCATCATCGACCACTGCTTCGATGTCGGTCTCATCTTTATGAAAATTTATCACATAATCTTGAACAGCTCCTTTTAAACTTTGCCTATGAAAATGTAATGTTCCGCAGTCGTTTGAGAAAGACATGATCGCCCTTTATCTAACCCATCCATTGCATGAAAACAACAACTCTTCTCATAGTAACATTTATTGAATAACGGTAACAAGCATGCATTATAAATCAATGGTTTGAAACAGATAAAATAGATACAGCTGGTAACTATCATACAGCGAGCAATGATGACCATACAGGACTTTGGCAGTGTTGAGGTAAGGAGGAAAGAAGCATTGGTTATGAACGTAGCTACTACAACGAACAGACAAAATAGGAACAGACAAATCCTTAAAACGTTTCGTGACTTCATGGTAGTGTTGATTCACTCTACTATCCCAAGGCGGGAGCAAAATGTCATCAATGATTAGATTGGGAAATACTTTCCTCTCCTTACCAGGATTATTACAAAAGATGCGTATAACATTGAAAGCAGCTAACCATCGCTTAAAGTCAATAAGAAGAGCACTCTCACAAGAAAAGCCATAGTCTTGCAAATAATTCAGATTAAGTCCATGAATGTGTTTTCTCGCCCATTGATCAACATTGGGATTGCAGTTGGCATGTTGATGATAGACACTGACAATCTGATATGTCCAATTGTTCATAGCAATAGCACTGAGCTCCTGTACAGGTTCACCCTCACAATCCATAAAAATGATGATAGAAGCCTAAAACGGAAATTTACACATCTAAGGAAACGTTCTATAACATATTACAAAATGAAGAATTACATCGATGCTTTTCACGACAAAATACACAAATGATATGATGGCAACGAAGAAGTAAAATGTATCTAATAAGACCACGTCTACGACACTCAAAGCACATAAGTGAATTGTCATAGGGTAGAGTTAGGAAAGGACTAGTAATTCTCCTTCTTTGATTTGCGTTTTGAGGCAGCATTCTTCTCCGACTTGCGCTTCGTACCACTGCTGTTAAGGATTTGATCAATTATGTCGTCCACGTTGGGTGGTTTTGGAATATATAGGATGGATTCCATATGCATGTAGAGCGAGGCTATTTTATTATCCTTGTGCCGACCATAATATAGCCCATTCACTTTGAAAAGGATATCCCAAGTACCTTCTCCGAGCTCGTCGCATGTGATGGGTGTTGAATGATCTCCCTCCTTCTTATAGTAAGTGCACCAATGTGATACCGGTAGGCAAATTTGATTACCATCCCAAATCTTTCTATAGGGAGCATCCTTGTCATCTCTCGCCTTCCACTCTTGTGCAAGAGGAGTAGGAATGTCCATATTTAATGTCACGTACTCCTCAATAATATCAAGTTGGTGGCGAATGTACGGACTCACGGGGATCAGTATGTAGTCCCCATACTGATTGTGCATTATCTTGACATCCGTGGAAGGGAGCATTCCCGTTTGGAGTACTACGCTATGATCGTCATAACGCAAGACTTGTTTAAATTTACGCTGTAGCGGTGTAGGATTATGTACCTTGGTTGTTTCTTCCACTGGCCTCAGTTGTAGATGATCTGATCGTAGCGAACCTTGTAACGTTTGACCGCCATTTTGTCCTACTAGTGCAGCAGATGGAGTAGATGCCTGAAAATGAAAAAGATTGTATTAAGTTTACGTTCAAGGGAGGAGAGGGAGGAAAGTAGCGACTTACCATTTTAGTTGGATAATAGAATAGAGAGAGAGAAAATGTGCGTCCGTCACTCGTATGATTCAACGATGGAATGATTCTCACTGTGGAAGGCTCGCTATTTATATAGAAATGCTTGATTCTCATTGGATGATGATCCTCATTGGACAATAACATCAAGCTGATTCCAAATCTGGCCTCCGTTTACCAATCCGAGCCTTCATTCGCCCGCTGGAGCTGTTTCTTGGGAAATTCTAACTCTGTCGTTTTTCGCCAATGTCCCAAAATCTTAAATGGCGGCTCACATCTAAACGAAGACAGATATGAACAAGCCGATTCTTTCAGTGAATTTGTCTCACTCTTAGCTTTCAAACGAGCTATTGCACGACTTTCTACGATCTCTAGAACCAAAGTTGGAAGATCGGTGCCGAGGGGGGGTCAGCGAAACTTTTTCTCTCCGATTGACTTGAAACTCACCATACCGATGCAGAATTTCACGCTGAATCCGAATCTGGCGTCCGTTTTCCCATCCGATGGTTCGTTTTGGCGCTACAGCCCAAAACGACCAAAATTCTAACTCTGTCGTTTTTCGCCAATGTCCCAAAATCTTAAATGGCGTCTCACATCTAAACGAAGACAGATATGAACAAGCCGATTCTTTCAGTGAATTTGTCTCACTCTTAGCTTTCAAACGAGCTATTGCACGACAAATCCGTCCACTGGAAGCCAAGATCGAAGCTAGCTCTCCCGAGGGGGGGGGTCAGTGAAATTTGATGAAAAATGTTTTGGTGAAGGTCTCAGGTCGAAATGCCACACTTTGGAAAATTTTCAAAATTTTGTCCATACAAAGTCGCTCTGACACTTAGGATTTTTTCAGGTGAGCTACGACAGTCCACCCTCCCAACCTGGCCGGCACACCACGCCAACCTGGCCGGCACACCACGCCAACCTGGACAGCACATCACCGCGCGCTACGACGGCCGGCCAGAGGGGGCCTTTACCAAAACATTTTTCATCAAATTTCACTGACCCCCCTCCCCCCTCGTTCACAGAAATTTGATGAAAAATTTTTGGTTGGTGTTTTGGTCGAGGTGCGATGGTGAAATGAAAAAAAAATTTTTTCAAATTTTTTAATCAACTCTCAATCACTTGTCACTTGATTTTTTCAGGTGAGCTCCAACCTAAAATCTTGTAACAGCTCTAACTTTTGAACGGCTGGTCCGATTGACTCGCAACAAAAAATGTCGTCGAGCAGTTTTTTCTCCTCTTTCAAACGAGTAGCTGTAAGACAAAATCCGTCCACTAGAACCAAAGTTAGAAGATTGCTGTCGGGGGGGGGGGGGTCAGTGAAATTTGATGAAACAAACTTTGGTGAGGGTCCCAGGTCGAAATGACACACTTTGGAAAATTTTCAAAATTTTACCCATACAAAGTCACTCTGACACTTAGGATTTTTTCAGGTGAGCTACGACAGTCCACCCTCCCAACCTGGCCGGCACACCACGCCAACCTGGACAGCACATCACCGCGCGCTACGACGGCCGGCCAGAGGGGGGGGACGTCAGACTCGAAGCAACACGACGCCACACCACGACCGACTCGACGGACACGAGGGGGGGGACGTCAGACTCGAAGCAACATGACACCACAACCGACACGACGGACAGGAGGGGGGGGACGTCAGCGACTTTTTCGACGGCGGCCATCTTGCGCTATCCAGAAGTGGAGTTTTACTTACTACTAAGGAAATCTTCGAATATTTCTACTTATTAGGGTTGTCCTTCGTACCAGAAATGTGAGTCTCGCTAAATAGTCTCAATTTGAATAATTTATTTTGACTGACTGACATTCTAGCTCTACATGCTTCTTTTGGATTTCTTTTAGTTAAAAAATGTTCTGGATTGATCAACAAAGAAGAATATTGCTTTGCTAGAAGGATTCTAAATTTTGGAAAAGTATGAAGCTAATATAGCATCAATGCAGGAAACAATTTCAAAACGACGAGCTATCCTCCTCGTATTTGTTCCTCAAGATGGCATAAAAGCATTCAAGTTTTATTTCTGAAGGAAAAAATGAGTAGCACTTCCTTTAATAAACCAGGAAACGATAGGTACTGAAATTCGGTTAATGGCGACATAAGACATCACGCAGCAATTTATTTATAGCGTGCTATTGCATTATTTGCGTGCTATTAAATGATTCGATTGCACCAAATAAACCTATTCTTACAAAGCAATCAAATTCAAAACGCGACTGTAAGACAGCACAAACATTTTATCAGTTTTGAAAATGGTTGACAGAAAGCACTTGAAACCATCACAATTTTGAACACCTGTCAACTCGCTGATAAACTTTTCCACTTGAAGAAGCAGATCCGCAAAAGTTTTTGATTTCAAACTAGGAATAGTCAGGGTTGGAACCGGTACAGATTTCTTGACCGGTGCCGGAGTGGTACCAAGCTTTTGAAAACTTCAATGCTGAACAATACATTTAAATACACAATGCGCTATTATTTTATCAGGCTAAAATTTCCTAACATTGTTGAAGTTATACGCTTTTCTATTATTTTGAATTTAATCGATGAAGTTTTCTACGGCCTACGCAAAGCAGGATTTAACCAGCATTGCTGAAAGTCCAATCTGACTTGCCCGAACTGGCCTGACTGAGCTACGTTTTCAAGATTAAGCAAAACGTCTACGTTAGAGTGATCTCCTGTACAGATAAGAAAAACAGTCATTATTTTCAGCTGCACCTCTATCGATGCGTTTCCTTGCCAATTAATGTATAAGTCATAGGCTACGTATCTCAGTTTCATCTTACAATCACATTACCATAAACACATATTCATATTATGTAAAGGATGCAGCCTACACACCCACACACATGTGTACTATACGCATACCCGTATGGTGTGCAATTGTGAGTAGTACACATTCAATGATCTTCACAGGAAATGGACATTTGTTTTTTCTGTTGAAAAAAGCATTAAGGATGAAAATAAAACCAATCAAACCGATACAGGAGCCTGACCGATGCCGGTATACCGGTGATCAGTTCCAACTTGAGTAGTGAACTTCATCATGGTACTTAAGTTGATGCAGATTAATTTAATGGAAGCCAAAAGCAAATGGTGATTGCCTTGCTTACTCGACACATAATTATTCTACGCAGTAAGCATGCATTTGAGAATATGAAATTGAAACTATCTGAAATAACACTTGTCGAAAAAGGTGTGATGCAGTGTATAAAGTGATGCTGTCAGAATTAGAAATTAGGTTGGGAAAGTATTTTCTACCAGGGCAGATGGAGAAAAAACTGGCAAAAACCGGGAAAATGGGAACGGTTTTTGTGTCGTTCAATGTATTCAATGTATCGACAACATAAAAAGCTATTTCGATGAGTGAAATAAAACGCCTGCAATGTCGATTGCACGATTTTATTCGTTTATTAAGTAGCTTGTTGCTCATACTTGCTTGCAGCCACTCAATTTCTTTCAATAAACTTTCACATTCCAATCTTCACAAACTATGGGCTTACTAGACAGCAGGATTCCTGTGCATACTGCTTACTTTGCTGTATAGGTGTAGCGACCATGTGTCCTTGAAGAAAGTTGAACTACTGTATACCCAAGCAGTTGTGTAATTAAAAGACTAACTATAGAACTTACATAGGGCCTACGGTGCTGTGTATCTTGTTCAACAACATTATGCATATCAACAAAACAAAACAATATTATGCATGTTAGTATACTGTGCATGCTTGCATATTCTGAACATAGATATACTACGGCATTTGAGAGACTGTGAAAAAATCCATTGATTGATTGTAAATAATTCAAAAGCCTCTATTCATCTGATTTCTGCTATCTTTTCTCCAGTAATCATATTGTATTAAATTTTATATAAGATTTGTTTGCTATTGATAAGATGGCTACGATCTTCAACAATAATTTTTAAGTTCTCTGAAGACAGCTTCGTGAAGAAGACAGAAATTAATTGGAAATAGCTTGTTATTATACTAATGTAAGTTTTCTTGGCATTCCCTTACTTTTCAATCATTTTAGAGACTGGTTGCCCTTTCATTTTTGTTCAATATTCAGGAATGAGTGCTGTGGACGCATTGAATCAGATGCCTGTCATTTTCATTAAACCTTCAGGAAGCATCATTTTACCGAGCAGGATAGTCAAATATTTTCTGTCATTTGTATTGTGTGCATCGAGGTCGGGGATGCCAGTTGTCCAGTGTCCTGCCTTGTATTCTTCAAGGCTACAAATATTCAAAGTCGTTTGGAGTGGCGAAGCTTTGTGACTGCTTTACTTACCATCATCCGCGCAGCAGATGATATCTGAGACTGTTTACTGACTAAGAAGAGAGAAGTTGTGAGGCACATCTGTCGGAGATAGGGATCGTCCATAATCCACGTGGACAGCAGAGGGGGAAGGGGGAGGGGGCTTCGTAGTTTCGTTCACTGTCTGTCCATGTGAAGGAGGGGCAAAATTGAACGAGTCCACGTGAGCACTTGGGCCGCTGTCACACAGAATACGGCGTCTTCCATCGTCCATTTGGGATTTCCCTTTAATTCCACGCAGAAAAGAATACAACCTATCCCACAGAGAAAGTCATCTTCCATCGTCCATCGTCCATCACGCTGTCACACAGGAAAAGTCATAAGGTGTCGTCCATCAGACATAGTGCATGAAATTATACGGCTGATGAAGTTCATTTCCATCATCTATCAGGCGTCAGCCGCGAGACTGTTCTATATATATATATATATATATATATATATATATATATATATATATATATATTCAAACATAAAGTGCCCAATTTCAGCATATTTTCAAATGAGAACTACTTCGTGTTTTGAAACAACCGAACATGTTTCAGAATCTCATGGATTCCATCATCAGCGGTAAAAAGAAGTCAGAAACACACACAGAAGTCAGTTTATATAAGAGCTCTTAAAATAATGTCAAAGCATGTGAACAGATATCTCACAAAAACGAACCGAAGGTCTAAGTACATCGAAATATGCCGAATATTCATAGATTTAGATTCAGAGGTATGGAACCATTCCTTTCATTCGACGATAGGTCAGTATTGTTTTTAATCATAATATATTCTAAGACAAAAGGATTGCGAGACAGGGCAATGACCAAAATCAATTAGAGACAAAATGTGATCAATGGTCTTCTTCACAGGAATGGACGTGAATAAATTACTAACATCAAAGCTAAACAACTTGCACCTTTTTAGATCAGGAATGTTGAGAGTTTTCAATTTTTCCGTAAATTGAAAAGTATCAGTAACACTATAGCATTTTGGAATATAAGATTGTCTAGCCAACCCGATAAGTTGGAAAGATAAGAATTCCTCATGTTTAATACGGGACGAAACGGAGGGCTGTTTTACGGAGGTTATACGGGCTGTTATACGGAGGGCCCTGTCTCGCAATCTGCATTGAAAAGTTTGCTAGAAATAGCATGCACTAACATACGGTACTGTTTTCTTTTGATGGAAAACTTTTTATCGGTATGATGGTATGCCGATGGGCTCCAAGTTAGCGCCAACAATGGCGGTTTTTACTATGAACCTCATTGAAAGTCGTTTTTCTGAACTGAGTAATCACCAACCGCTTTTTTACGCGCGGTATGTTGACGACTGTTTTGCAGTTTTAAGAACAGAAGAAGATGGTAAACAATTTTTTGATTTTCTTAATTGTCTTGAAGACAATATTAAATTCACGATGGAGGCTGACTCAAATGGTCGCCTGACTTTCCTTGACACTGAAGTTGACATTTCTGATGGCACTTTTGATATTGATCATCACATAAAAGAAACTAACACAGGTATCTATATACCTGTTTCTTCTTGCACCCCTTCGTCTTATAAAGTTTCGGCTATGAGATCTTTGTTTTCTCGAGCTTTCAAAATTTGCTCGAGTAAACATAATTTTGAAAAGGCTTCTGAGCAAATAAAATCTATGTTTTTGAAGAACGGCTACGATGAGAATTTTATTAATAGAATTCAACGTGCTACTTTAAATAAATGCCAGCAATCACAATCTGATAATTGTGAGAGTGATGTGCAGAAGGTCTATTGGTCGATTCCTTTCATTGACAATGGTTATAGTTATCTGAAAAGGCGTATGGCCGAGATTAACGACAAATTCAAGAAAGTCAAAATTTGCCGTGTTCAATTCCAATAAGGTTTTGAATCATTTCAACAATAAAGACATTGTTGCGATTGACCTGAAATCTAATGTTACGTATTTATATACGTGTGATCGCTGCACAATGCGATACACTGGCGCAACCAAGCGTCATTTAGCCACTCGTATCAATGAGCATCTAAAAGCCTACCCTGTGGCCACTGAGATTTCTATGCATGAACATCACCCGAAACCAGAAAATTTCTCGGTTGTGGGAGTGTCCAAGCATGCTTTTGTCTTAGAATCTATTATGATTAAAAACAATACTGACCTATTGTCGAATGAAAGGAATGGTTCCATACCTCTGAATCTAAATCTATGAATATTCGGCATATTTCGATGTACTTTGACCTTCGGTTCGTTTTTGTGAGATATCTGTTCACATGCTTTGACATTATTTTAAGAGCTCTTATATAAACTGACTTCTGTGTGTGTTTCTGACTTCTTTTTACCGCTGATGATGGAATCCATGAGATTCTGAAACATGTTCGGTTGTTTCAAAACACGAAGTAGTTTTCATTTGAAAATACAATCATGGTGAAATTGTTTAGTTCAAACGCGTTTAGAGCACTGCAGTCTCCTTTGTCAATGGATTGATGTAAAACAACGTAAAATCATTTTTATATGAGATTAATTGAATTAAACACAGCTAAAAATGGCGTTAGACGGCTGAGTACTCTTCCTTTGAGATATTTTTTTACGCGCAGGATCGTTGTTAGTACTGTGGTTAAATCTATGGAGCTCAAAAATCTGATTATTTTGTTTCTAAATGAGATTTATGATATTATCTACACCTTTTCTCAATCAAATTAATTTTTTGTTCATTGGATTTAATACTTTTGCATTGGATTTAATACTTTTGCAATGGAATTAATATTAGATTCATTGGATTTAATATTTGGTTCATTGGATTTAATACTTTTTTCAATGGAATTAATATTTGGTGCAAAGGAATTAAAACTTTTTCATTGGAATTAATTTTTGGAGCAATGGAATTAATCACTTAAATGCTTTATTTCACATAACGACGAGTTGGTTGCAATTTTGCGTGTCGCCGTTTGACGCCTACCGCTCGATACTTCTAATAAGTGAGGATGAAATCCGAAGTAAAAAAAGACTTCTAAGTTACAACTTCTCAATGCGATGACTCAATTTGGCGAACATATGGCAACTTATAGTTGCTGCTATGGGTCAACTAAGAATGACTCAGCAAATCTACGCTACTGTTTGTTGTTATGATCATGGATATCACAGCTACGTATAAGAGGACGACTCTTTCACAACTATTTCATTTACCGATTGAAGCAATGACCTCGAGTGAAAATTTTAGTGATGATCTTGAGTCGATGCCAGAAAGAAAGCGCGGTGTAAGGCCTAATTCCCTTCGGGGGTCATATTTAAGAACAACTTCTCCTGTTCGGCAACGTGTAATAGAGGCAGCTGAACGTCAGGAAAATTGGAGATCAGTTGCTGAAGCCAACGGTGTTAACCCACGAACTGCGTATAACTGGGTTCGGAAAGGAACGTCAGAATACAAAGCACGTGGTGGTCCGACTGGTAGAAGAAAGCTCATGCAACATCATATCGAATATTTGGTCGAACGGCTCAGTTCAAATCCTCAAATAACGTTGAGGGAAATGTCAACAATGCCTCTAACGAGATTCAATGTGGGAATCTCTCAAGCAACGATTGCCAGGGGCTTGGATGGGAGGTTAATAACGATCAAGAAAATTCATTCTCAACCTGAATCAGCGAATAATGTACAAAATAAAGCAAAGAGGAAGACATTCGTTGAAAAATTGATGCAAGCAAATGGTGAAAACAGGTTAATTGTCCACATCGACGAATCAAATGTGAATCTCTCTCTGCGTCGATCCATTGGAAGGGCAGTTTCCGGGTCTCGTGCGGACGTCAGACTGCCCACATCGAAAGGTGCGAATATCCACATGATTGATGCCCTCACGCAAACCGGCTTCATTAAATTCACCAGAAAGCGTGGCGGTTTCAAACTCGTACAATTTAATAATTGGCTTCGAGAATTGCTTGCAGAAATACACGCTGGTGGTGTTCCGTTCTCCTCAATTGTTTTAGTTATTGATAATGCTCCTTCCCACTCACAAGCCGAGGAATTGTCAGATGAATTCGAAGGGCCAACGATTCTCAGATTGGCACCTTATTCACCAATGCTGAACCCACTTGAGAATGCATGGAGTTTAATTAAATCAAATTTGAAACGTCTGGAGACATCCAGGATGCATACTATGGACGATGCATACAATGAAAGCAACGACACTGTTTCCAAGTGCGAATCTCGGCTACGGTTTTTGGAAACTATAATCGACGAATCGCGAGACACGGTGGGTCTGAAGGCGAAACAATCGATTTTTCGACTCCATTCAAAATATTACAAAAATATGATATCTTAGGGATAGACGGTTCAGAAAATCAAAAGTCAAAAATAAAAGGCCGGTTGCTTTGCTCTGTGACGTCATTAATTCAAAATGGCGCCTTTTGGGTTTTTTGAATTTTTTGCAATTTTTTTTGCTCCATCCAAAATATTGACTGATTTAGGCATTTTAGAGATACAGGATTGAGGAAATTCAAATTTTAGAAAAATTGACCAGTAGCTTTTTTGATAATGCCATTTTGAAAAATTTCAAAAAAGTTTTATTTTCACTATTTTTTTTAATTTTTTTTTACTCTTTTCACTAAATTTTCTTTGAATTTTATTTCACTACATGCAATTATTTGACTCCACTTCAAAATAGATCAGCATACGATACTATTGGGTTATCTGATTGAGAAAATCTAAATTATAAAATAATCGGTCGGTAGCTTTTTTGCTGGTGTAATGTTTAAAATGGCTGTATTTTTGCTTTTTCACTTTTTAGTTTCTAAACTAGGCCTACAACTTAGTTGCTAAGAACAACTGATTTCGCAAGAGTATATGATATATATTCACCAATATATCAATCTTTAGACTACATTAGAACAAAAACAATAGAACAACACTAACAAACTCAATGTATAAAATCCGATGTTGCATTCGCAAACAGCACGAAGAAAGCTGTCAGAATAACGTGGATGGGCTAGCTTAAGTTTATACTTGCCCCAAGTGTCCTTGAAATCTGCATGAGCGGCTTCCAAGGGCACTGTTGGTTCGCTCGCAAAATTCCGTCACGTGGTGGAATACGATATGCGTGATTGAATGACTCACTTACTCGTTGTGTGCATTTGTTCAAGAGTATGCAATTCATTAATCGTTCATTCATCATCGAACATGCCGTACCAGCGGTTGAATCATCTCGCTTGCAGAGAAAAAGTATGCTTACTCTGTCTGAATAAGTCGAAGGAGATGGCGGCTACGGAGGAGGCACGGTGCTACGGCCAACGATGATGCTGATCATGTTATGCAAGCAGAGATTGGTCTAACTGCAGGAAATTTCGCAAATATTCAGAACGAACTTAATCTTTCACGAAATAAAACATTGAAACTTAGTCGTGAGCTTCGAACATCTACACAAAATCAATTGCAGATCGAGCCCAACTCAAAAGAAAATTTACATGCTATTACCCACCTTCTCGATGACCTTTTTGAAGTGGAGACAACTGATTTTTTTGACAGTTCTGGCAATGTTTATAAAAGGCCAATGGTCTATTGCAAGGATATCATGAAGTTGATTGATATAATTTGCGAGTCAAGGGACATGTATTCCGAAGACGTATTTATTAAAATGTCGATTGATGGCGGTGGCGGGTTCATCAAAGTGATGTTAAACGTCTTTACAAAAGAAGACGACGGATGTGGTAAGTTGGAATACATGTTTATTAAAGCAGAATATCTCTAATAGACTAAATAGTTTATGCATGAATATATTATCTAAATGCAACGTATTCATACTTCTTGCTGATAGTTAATCCTTACATGAATCGTGTTATAAGATCTACGAGTAAATTACCTTCGTATAAATGCACCTACTGCTATCGGATTCTACCAAATACAAATTAGCCTATAAGCCTATATTCTATGGATTCCTGTGTTAACATTATGTAACCGCTTCACTTACTGAGAAGCTTTATAATTATAGGCTACCACGCTTTTATTTTGCAATCTTTTATTATACACTATGCCTAACGACTTTTTCGTATCAAATTAATGCAATACCCTCACTTTAAGTATTTGTGCACTTTCATTTTAGGCCGAGGACCCAATTCATTGAAACAACGAAAATTGAAATGCACCAGCGTTAAAAAGCTATTCCTTGTCTTGATTTCACCAGAGGTTGATGAAAATCACCGCAATCTTCTGAAAATGTTTGTGACATTACACATTAAAGAACTCGGGGACAGATGGAAAATCGTGACTGATCTGAAGCTCGCAAATATAATTCTGGGACTAATGGCCCACGGGTCAACGCACCCGTGTAGCCACTGTGACATTGAAAAATCAAAGTTGGTATCTAAAGGAAACATGAGGTGAGACATCGAACCTACTACCAATATATGTAGTTATGTTATCATGCAACTACAATCATATAAAAGAGCTTGATCACAAACATAATATAATAAGATTACTGGATCATAGGTTTCAATAAGAATTGACAGAATTAATGACATATGACGTATGCCTATGCCTATTTGTAAAATATTAGAAATATAGTCTATCATTATTGTATTTGATGAAAATGATTTTTGTACATTTTCAGGACCATAGAAAATCTGAATGAAAAGTTCTGGACATGGTATACAAGCAGCAAGGGAAAATCAAGCGCGAAAAATTTTGGGAATGTGATTCATTCTCCTCTGATAAAAAGTGATTTGACCACTCCCACAAAAGTTACTGATATCCTTGTTCCTCCAGAACTTCACCTCCTGATAGGGGTAGTCAACACTTTATACACACATCTTACGAAAGTTTGGCCACAAGCCGTGATTTGGCCACAAAAGTGTGACGTGGAGAGAGAAGCCATGCACGGTGGGGCTTTTAATGGAAATTCGTGCATGAAGCTTTTGAATAATGTTGATATTCTGACGTCCCTTTGCCCACTTCAATGCCTTCCTTTTGTTGAGCTTTTCTCTCTTTATAGATTGGTTGTGTTATCCTGTTACGGATCCTCCTTGGATGTCAATTATCAAAATCATATTCAACAATTCTACGAGGCATTCAAAGATCTCGGTTTAACAATAACACCGAAATTGCATATCGTATTCCACCACTTGACGGAATTTTGCGAGCGAACCAACAGTGCCCTTGGAATCTGGTCTGAACAAGCATCAAAAGCCGCTCATGCAGATTTCAAGGACACTTGGGGCAAGTATAAACTTAAGCTAGCCCATCCACGTTATTCTGACAGCTTTCTTCGTGCTGTTTGCGAATGCAACATCGGATTTTATACATTGAGTTTGTTAGTGTTGTTCTATTGTTTTTGTTCTAATGTAGTCTAAAGATTGATATATTGGTGAATATATATCATATACTCTTGCGAAATCAGTTGTTCTTAGCAACTAAGTTGTAGGCCTAGTTTAGAAACTAAAAAGTGAAAAAGCAAAAATACAGCCATTTTAAACATTACACCAGCAAAAAAGCTACCGACCGATTATTTTATAATTTAGATTTTCTCAATCAGATAACCCAATAGTATCGTATGCTGATCTATTTTGAAATGGAGTCAAATAATTGCATATAGTGAAATAAAATTCAAATAAAATTTAGTGAAAAGAGTAAAAAAAATTAAAAAAAATAGTGAAAATAAAACTTTTTTGAAATTTTTCAAAATGACATTATCAAAAAAGCTACTGGTCAATTTTTCTAAAATTTGAATTTCCTCAATCCTGTATCTCTAAAATACCTAAATCAGTCAATATTTTGGATGGAGCAAAAAAAATTGCAAAAAATTCAAAAAACCCAAAAAGGCGCCATTTTGAATTAATGACGTCACAGAGCAAAGCTACCGGCCTTTTATTTTTGACTTTTGATTTTCTGAACCGTCTATCCCTAAGATATCATATTTTTGTAATATTTTGAATGGAGTCGAAAAATCGATTGTTTCGCCTTCAGACCCACCGTGGAGATGTAGTTAATCCATTGATGTGCTTAAACTTTTGTAATCATATTCAAACATTTTTCTCAAAAGCTCTTTCACTTGAAGATATGCCTGTAGGATAATTGGACTTGAGCATTTTAGTTTTCACTGGATTAAAAAATATTTCATAGGTTTTGTTCTTTGGGTGTCTGAACGTTTCTGTTGATGCATATTTTTCTTAGGAAAAGAAACAATATTTCTATACGAATGGAAGTGATTGATTCCATTGCAAAAGTAATTAATTCCATTGCTCCAAAAATTAGTCCCAATGAAAAAGTTTTAATTCCTTTGCACCAAATATTAATTCCATTGAAAAAAGTATTAAATCCAATGGACCAAATATTACATCCAATGAATCTAATATTAATTGCATTGCACCAAATATTAAATCCAATGCAAAAGTATTAAATCCAATGAACAAAAAATTAATTTGATTGAGAAAAGGTGTAGAAAACTGTTGGTTGCTTTTGTAGGAGTAAAATCAGAAGATTCCTATTTCAGATTAAGCTTTTCCGTCTGTTTGTTGTTACCAAAATAATCCTGCAATCTCAATTTTCCACAGAAGTCACGGGTATCTTTTTGCAATTCCATGACATTAGTCATAGGGGGGTGGGCGTAGTTTTGTACCCTTAGATAAAAGTTTCCTAGCGCTAGCATCCATGAAGATAAATTTACCGTAGAGACACAATCTACTCTAAAAAAAGGAGAAGAACTCCCGGACTAATTGCGCTCAAGGGAGATCATGTTCTCCCTCCGATTTGCTTCTTCATCAGTGAGATTATTCCAATTATGCACGTAGGCTACATGTAGTTTCTAGCATATGGAGTGTTTCGAATCCTTCGATCGACATTCATATTTTGTTGCTTATTGAAATTTCTAGCAAATCTGTGGTTGCTTGTGGAATTACAGTAAACTCTATTTTATTTCGTGATCACCTATATCCCTCGTAGCGCCTTTGCCTTTGAAAAGCATTATTTCTGAACATAAAAAGGACGATCATTAGTGCTTCTCAAGTCCCCATTATCTGAACGATTATAGTATCATTTTTTTAAATGCTATCGATTGGTAAAATAGGCTTCTCTGATGCGAAGAACTTACTCTTATTTTCCCACATATTGTTGCTGGGGGATTCTTCCTTTTTTTTACTGTGGCTTGCCATTTTAAAGTCATGGTCTCACTCTCTTCGTCACCAGTGGTGTTATGGATGTAAGAAAATACTTTTACATCGATTTTTTTCAACAAAGTTTCTTTTCACATCATCTGACATACACAGTCTCTGAATTTCATGCTCAAACTCCTTTACCATGAATTCTTCACGTAATTTTTTTCAATCGCAGAAAATTGGTTTACAGGGTTTCTAAAAAGCTTTCTGGGCACTTTGGGTGCTTGAAGTTCTTGACTGTATATATCTGCAATACCTTCATTTCGTACATCACAAAACATATGTAAGGGATACCTATGCCATCGCGTCCTACTAGTCCTAAAAAGTAGTAAATTTTGGCAAAATTTTAAGTAAAGCAAAATTGAAGCACTGAAATTCATAAAACAACAATAAGAACAATTTTTCTGGTATGAACATCTTACTTGAGCATTTCAAATTTGATTTTACACATATATTATTCACATCAACTGCTTTGATGGATTGTTCAGTTACATGTAGGCTACATGTAAATCAAATTCGAATAAGAACAATATATAATTTTGACTAACAGTTTTATTCAAAATAAGATTTTTGTGGCATTGTTACATGGAATTAGAACAGGTCTGCCAGCAGAACAGTTTCTAAAGCGCTCATACAAATACACTTCTATCGTTTCTATCGTTTCCAATTGCCTATAATGTGAACTTATTGCTGCTTTTTGGTCGAGCTTCAACCACTGAGCTTGATTTATCATCTACAGGTTTAACATATGGCTTTACCTGATTCATATGGAATTAGATGAATTGACCTTTATCCGACCTTTATCTGTGCATTTTTATTGTCGCAGAATAACGATTTTAGCATTTTGCATGCTTTCACGCAAATGGTGTAATATTTTCCAATACTATTAGAATTTGTTAATTGATATTTTCATGGACAGCATGGCCGCATGTGTGAACTGAAGTAAATATATTTCGCCATAGAATTATCTAATTCCTCACTTTGTAGCAAAACCCTCTATTATCGTGGAATGATGCAAATAAAGCATGACTTTTAAATAAAGGTCAGTCATTTGACCTTCCAGTGGACCAAAATTAAAATAAATATCTCAACAGCCAGAGAGTAAGTATATAGCCGGTAGGGTGTCGATTCAAAAAAATGTCAGCATACAGTGAAAATTCTTACTTCAAAAGATTCAGCAATTGGCGTAGATTATCCAAAAAAACACTTAATTAAGTTATAAAAAACTGAATCTCTGCAAATCATACATGTGCTTATATAATAGCGATTTGATACCTCTATACAATATAATTCAAAAAGAATGACCCGATTTCATTCGACAATAAAGTAATAAGGAAAAGCAATAGAAAACTTGGGTAAATAACAATTTATTCTACATACAATTAAGTTTTATTTACTGTTTTACAAGTGTTCAATGTGACCACCACCTGAAGCACGAGCAACATCAATACGATAAGAGAATTCTTCCCAGACGTTTATTAGCATATCACGGTCCACTAAATCAATCGCTGCTGCTATTCGTTGTTTAAGATCATGGATGCTCGTAGGTAGTGGTGGAACATAAACGCGATCTTTCACGTAACCCCACAAGAAAAAGTCACGCACTGTGAGGTCTGGTGATCTCGGAGGCCAAGCACAAAGAGCAAGATCGTTGTCACCTTTCTGACATTCAGGTGCCAATGGGCAGGAGCTCCATCTTGTTGAAAAATGAAGTCAGGCCTATCTTCTTGCAGTAAAGTAAAGAGCCAGTGCTGAAGCATATCAAGATAGGATTGCCCTGTAACAGTATCATTTTCAAAGAAAAAAGGACCAAAAATCTTATTCCGAGAAACAGCACAGAAAACATTTACCTTAGGAGAATTTCTTACATGCTCAACTGTTTCATGTGGGTGCTCTGTTCCCCAAATACGCACATTGTGGCGATTGACTGTGCCGCTCAAATAAAATGTAGCTTCATCACTAAAAACTAAACGTGAAATGAAGGTTTCATCGTCCATCATCTCCAGCATTGAAGAACAAAAATCTATTCGCTTCCTCTTGTCGTCATCAGTAAGTGCCTGAACGAGACATAGTCTGTATGGTTTCAAATGTAGTCGTATTCTTAGCACACGCCACACAGTAGACTGAGGAATTGCAAGCTCACAGCTAGCTCGATATGTGGATTTCCGCGGACTCCTCTCAAACGTAGAACGGATTCTTGTCACGTGTGCTTCTGAAACACGTGGTCGTCCAGGACTTTTTTTCTTACACAGACACCCTCTCTTTTGAAATTGTTGAAACCAGCGTCGAATGTTCTTGGGAGAAGGAGCATTAATGTGAAATTGTCCTTGAAAAGCACGTTGAACTGTGACAATCGATTTTGTTTTCACAAACTCAAGAACACAAAACGCTTTCTGCTGCGGACTCGCCATTATGAGGGTTAACAAATAACTGAAACTGCGATCTATATAAACTGAACGTTTCTGGTGAAATGAAGTGAGTACAGCTCTCCCATGCCATTCATTTACATTTTAGAAGCTCCTTTTCCAAATGGTTAATGATTCATTTCATGAGAATGCTTGATAAATGAATTAATGTATCATGAAATCGGGTCATTCTTTTTGAATTACCCTGTATAAGTAGTGTGAAACTTATTGAACATCAAAATGAATAGAACTTCGTAGCAGGTGTCTTGATTAAACGGAAATTATGCTGATTGTCAAGGAAATGTCATGAACCGCATTATATGTATAGTGCAAGTTATCATGGAAAAGTTGAGATCTTGCTGTGCTTCTTGGCTGAAGTTTCAACCTTTTGGTTCTATTTTCATCGGCATGATTTTATGATTCACTAAATTCGTATTTCATTTACTGAATCTGAAGAGTAATGTGGACCCACCTACATCTTTTAAACTTAATTATTTGCCCTTCCAGTGACAGGTAGTTTGTGATATAATATCTCTTAAGAAATTACTCGATCGTATTAATGGGGTTGATCAATAAAGTAATAGCAGCCCATCGAATTGCTAAATTAACAAACATCGCCTCTCCAAGATTGTCATAACACGGAGGATTTGAGTCATTGTAAAGACTATTTTTCCATCTGTATTGCTATCATGGTCAGTCAATTCCGTGGTAATTTCTTCAAAGTTGCAAAAATTTGCTTATCTCACATTTGGTGCTGGGTCTCAACTCGAGTTAATTTTATAAAATTGAATCTGCGTACACCTTGAGGATTTAATTAATATTGAGTTGCTTCTCTGCCCAAAACACTGACTATATGTTAACAGCGCATCAGAAATGCGTAAGTAGTAAGCTATTGTAAAACACTAAACGATTACGAAGCAAATAGGTGCCAATTGTCGGTGGGAGCACAATTTACCCACCTGTGTGAGCTAAATTTGCATGATCTTGCATTGTTATAAAATACATGTATAAGTACATTCGACTAAATGCACATTCGCAAACCTTTAGTCTGATACTATATTTGCATCGCGTTCTGTCAACGTTGTTTTTATCATACATAATATCGAAGAGCAAGTAAATCTTCATCATGAGTGAGTAATTGCATCATTACACAATCACTGTGAGGTATCCAAGTTACTTAAAAAGTTCAACGTGAAGACTATGAATGTATCGACGAACAGGATAATGAGACATCATTAGACATTTTGAGCATTTCCGTCATTCATGCTTCATCCGTAGTCACTTTAATCGTGAAGTAGTTCTCATAATCTCTCAACAAGGGAAAGAGATTTAACTGCGACAATAGAGATGAAAATGCTTGAATTGATTATCACATAATGCACGTGCAAATCCAACAAGTTTCAATGATGTTTTATTTCAGTTATAATTGCCTTAAGCAAATTAAATATCAGAATTTAAAATATTAAGAATTCACTTTTGATGTCATATGTTGCGTGTTGCAGTCATCACTTAGACTAGTCATGAAAGAAATGACCACTTGTGCTACCATGTTTTACGGAAGTTGTTTGCCATAACTGGCAATTTTTTACACCTTGATGAAATGACATAATGTGATACTCAATAGTGTTCAATTGAGATATTGAGCCATTACACATGCTTACCAGCCGTCGGTATGCACATAGTTCTATTAGCAGGATTTATGAATTATTGGCAGCTAATTCTATGATGAAATGGCAGCTATTTGATTATTCTATAATTTTACGAATGCGATACTTGCAAATTCATGATTGAAAATTTCAAAATCAATTTCAAAAACATTTTTCATTTTAAATAGAATTTTACATAAAGTTATCTTAAAAATTTGAGTTTCCATTCTTGCAAATAGTTTTCTACGCCACGACTCATGTTTTTACTTGTAGGCCTTCGTCCTGCATGCACACCTGTGTGCCGCATTCTCTCTAATATACGCCTACTCTCTAATTACAGCCGTATGAGTCCTATTGAAACTCTCAATGCTAAAAATAGCATAGAAGACCCATCTCAAGCAAACGAACCTCTTAAGTTACCATCATAAATCACTTAAAAAATTGACGCAAATGGGATTACAAAAGAGAGAAAGCGGTGCTGAATTACGGGTACAACAGCATTACAAAATATCTTTCTCTCAGAAAAATAGTCACGTTGTTCACCATTACTGGCGCAAACTTGACACTTTGACGTAATGGTTGTAAAAATTTAGTAATTATGTAGTAGTAGGCGTATATATGTCATCAAAATGAAATCATGCAGATACATCATATGATCGTCAGAAAGTCATAAAAGATAGTGAGAAAAAAGCAAAAAAATATGCAGGAAATAGAAAAAGTAACGAGAGTCTTAATCAAACACAGTACTATCTGCCATGGCACAGAACCACAGAAAGTAGTGTAGACGTCTAGCAGTATTACAGTGAACGAGAGATAGATAACCTGTCCGTCGCAGACGAGATGGAACATACGAATAAAGTGGATGTTCGCAGTTAGTTTCACAACTTCCCAAAAATTAAAGTCCAGATTTCATAAACACTTTTGATAGTGATGGAAAACTGTTGCATTGGGAGTCAGGTCCACAAATAGTGCGATGCGTTAACGCTGGAAACACTCAAATTTATGGAGTAACGTCCGGGGGGAGACGTCCGCATGTTGGAACGGCATATAAAATTACAGAGTTTATGATGGAATGATACACTATAACCAGCTCACTTTTTGAGAGGGAAGATTTCAAACATCTTGTGACACACAATCTGCGAATAACTCTCTTTCAAAACATCGTTTACTTGTGTATTCCATGACAGAGATTCATCAAATATGATTCCGAGGATTCGTAAAAATATCACTCGCTCAAAATCACCGTACAGTAGATGGCAGTTAACAAATTTGCAACGCTGAAAGCCATCATTATTTCATCCTGACGTTTGGTGAACGGATTGGTCACGGAATATGAGTAGAATGACACATTCTTCAAACATGTAAAGCATCAGAATGTGATAATTGACAGTCATGGTACACAAGTGCTAATGAAATTTTGTTCACGCATTTGTAGGTTACAAAACTTCATTCAAATCTAAATTACAACAACAATTGATCTCATATGAAAAACAATTAAGAATGACATAATTTTTCAACACAAAATCCACTTTGTTCATTCAACACACGTTCTCCATCTTCTCACTAAATCGTCGAAAACATATTTGAAAAGTGTCATCCAGTATTGCAAGAAATCTTTTCAAGTGTTCTGCCACTTCAGACAAGGAATCGAACTTCGGACCTCGAGGTTTTCTTCAAGTGACGAAATATGCAGAAATCAGTCAGGTGAATAAGGAGAATTTTGAATGACATTCAGATTCCTCTCAGCGGTCCTTTCTTGAGCAATCCCAGCGGTGTGAATAGGAGCATAATCTTTCCAAATATCTCAGCATTTTTGAAGAAAACTATCCAAGAGACATCATTTAACCTATGATGCGATTGAGATCCAACTGATTGATCTTGATATTGCGGTTAATTTATAGAGGAAGTATATGTCGGTAGAGTGTCGACTCAAAAAAGCATCTGCATACAATGAAAAATTTTATGAAAAAATTCAGTTTTTGAGGAGATTAAGGTCCTGCGGTCCAAAAAAATATTTAAACAGTTTTTAAAAAGCTGAATTTTTGCTAAATTATATACTACCGACATGACGTCCCTTTATAAGTAGTATGAAACAAGTTGGATATCAAAAGGAATGAATATTTGCTAACAAGCATCCTAATTATGCGGGAATTATGCTGATGATCAAGGAAATTTTGTGAGCCGCATTATAATGCAAGTTATTGTGCTTTCTTGGCTGCAATTCAAAAGTTTTTAATTCAATTTTCAGCGTCATGATTTTATGATTTACTAAATTCATGTTTTATTTCTTGAATCTGAATGATGATGTGGACCTATTTACATCCTTTAAAGTTAGGCTACTTGAAATCATTCTCTTTGATAATGATATCGTGCTCTTTCTGTTGCAGGTTGTGTTATGATCACGCTTAAATACTTTTGAGGTTGAGCATGAAAGTAATATCAACTTATCGAATTGCTAATTTAACAAACTCTACCTCTCGAAGGCTGTCATGACATGGAGAATCTGTAAAATACTATCATTCCTTCTGGATTACTATCATGATCAGCCAAATTCGTGTACATTTCTCCAAAAGTGCAATAATTTGCATATCTCATATGTGGTACCTGGTCTCGACTTCATTTAATGAAATCGAAACTGTATACACATTGGGGATTTGATAAATGCTGAGTTTCTACTCTACCTGCTCTATGGGTTAATTCAATGGCTAAGCTGATAAATCTATAGAGACATAGTGACTTCAAGCAGCATCCGACCCCTCATTGTGAGGACATTCCCATTCCGGTGAGTTTTCTGCAAGCGCCATGTAGGATCGGCTCAGACCAGAAACACCAATCGAAAATCTGTTCGAGACGATTTGGAAAAACGAGAAGTCAAATGGTCAAGTATCTTCAACCCAGATTTCAGCCAATGATTTCCTGAAACTATATAATTTATGTTAAAACTTCTTCTTTCAAATTATTAATTTTATGCTTTTAAAAGTCCATTTAGGATTTACGTAGTTGTTATTTTCAATTCTCGTTGATGCGAAGTCTCGTTAAAATTGGCATGGAAAATTAATTAGTTCATAAATGATATGCAGGCGCGGTGATGCGAACTTTAAGGGACACTATTTCTGAAAGTTAGTGAATTCAATGTTTGAGTTTTGTTAGTTAGTAGGATACTTCGTTCAAGAGTCACAAATACTGAATCATGTAGTGCGTTATGTTCAATTCAAGCATAAGGCCTATGAAATGCTAAAGCCTTGCTAAACTTTGTTCAATGACAAACGTATAGCGGATGCACTAAATCATCCTTAATGCTCTGAAAAATAACGCTTTTATGAATTTAAACCTGATGAGGACGCCATGATCAATTATCGAATTCAGTCTATGTAGTTGTACAATAGGCATAATTGCATTTAGTCGCCCTTCCATGCATGAGAACCAATCACATAACATCATACAAAAGTTTCGCTGACGCTATGAATTGAAAAAAAATATTTCTGTTTTCTTCAAATGGCTGATGGTAAACTAAAGCTAGGTGAAAACTTAGCCGAAAAATGTTTCAAAACTTGGACCAAGTTTGTTTTCACAACTAAAGTTTTGGAACCTTAGGTTGAACACCCAAAGTTACCCACTGTCAAGGTTAAACCCAAGTTCCAACCTATAGATGTGTATTTTCTAGCAGCAACGTTATATCAATTATGCTGTGATGCATCTACATGTTCGAGAACTAGTTTTATCAGCTGTCAAAAAATCGAAAAAATGACCTCATCAAAGTCATTACAATAGCAATCCGACACAAATGTCAATTAGAGACTACACCCACCCGTTAGTTTATCTGCAGCCAAAGAAATTGTCTACGAATTTTCTGGGTCGACAAACTAACTTGAACTGATTAGCTGCTGCTCATTTTGTGAATAGCAGAAATGCCTTGGTTGTAGTCTTGTCCAATTGTTGCGTGGTAAGCAAAGCAGTCAAATATCAATCGATTATGAAACAGTTTGAGTGAATGAATGAAGCATGTAAGAGTTGCTGTAAAATTTTAGTAAAACAATTCCTCACTGGTTGTAGAATTCAGCCACAAGAGATGACATTATCAGTTGATTATTCAACCCTATAATATTCGTACTGCATTAGTCTTTGCAGACTTCTTGTTGGTTTTTCTCATGGAATCATTAATTTTTCGAATTCATCTCAAGACAGACATACAGGACTAAACAGAAAATTCACAGTGTAGGCCTATTAAGCGTCTCCAGAGCTTCACGAAAAAACATTGAAAATAAACTTTGAATCGAAAATTGTATTTTCTGTGAAGTATTGATGAAAACTAACAGAAAAAGTTCATTGATTAGGGGCTGTTATATTTAATATATAAAAAAAATTATGGAACCATTTAAAATTGCAAATTATTACCGTCTACAAAAGCCCACGTGTGCATTAATCTCGTCCGAGATTAAGATCTTCCAGAAATTTTGCAAACAATTCCTCGAAATGGGGAAGCATGTATGTACAGCTTTTCAGAATTCATGCATTAATGTGCTCCGTTGTTGACTTCAACGTCTCTACAGATACATAGAAGCACGTTTTCAGGGGACGCGTGTGAAGCGTCTACTGCTACCAGAACGAGCGCTAGCAGCGCTGCAAGTGGTCGTGTGTGGAAAGGCCAAAGTCTGACAATTTTTTAATTCAGATGGATGTGTACCAATGATGCTTGTCCGTGGATAAAAAATATACTCAAATCCGTGTATCTGACGTTTTCCGACGGTTCCAGTTCATTTTTGCTGATTTTACACAAATTCTAAAAGTGGGGGCGATAACGCAGAAGTACCGCAACATTTTCCCCATTGAATATCAAGCCTTATTTTACGTCTGTTTCTACTTTTAGATAATATCCGGAAGATCCCTGTATGTTGCAATTAACAATGGTGAGGGCTACAATTAGCATACAATTGTCCTGTTGCCGTTCTTCACTTTTGAATAAAAATGAATGAAATTCTCCTGCAAATTTGAAGACTCTATTTTTCTCGTGTCTTTATCGCTGAATATATCAACACATCCATATAATGTCGGAAAGTAGTATACATAAAACCTCAGGGAAATAGGAATAAACCGAAAACTAATATGATCTTGATTTTGCACAGTATAAATAATGAATATTGAATGATTTCCTTGACATCGTATAATGAACTTCATGTTACATTTTCCATCATAATCTCCTTTTCAATGACTTCGCCTTGGAATTTCTTCCCCTGGATCTCCCTTCCATTTTCCTGTAATTCTGCTAGAAGTTATTTCGTTAAAGAAATGTCCTTAAACTCGGTAGTTCGCCTTTGTCGACGAAATGAAGATAAATGGAGACAAAGTCTTGAGATAAATGAAATGAAATACTCATTATTTCTTTGACGATTAGCAAATCTATCATTTTCATTGCATTTAATTCCTGTGTCAAGAAAAATTCTCACAATGAAATGTGTTGATGAAGCGTGATTTAAAAGCAGTAGAAGGATTTGTCCTTCATTTATCCAACGATGGATGTTAAGTAAAATAAACAAAGATATGAAATCACGTTACCTCGAGGAAATATTTTAGCCAAAGCGCATTACCTACGCGCTAGGTCAATGACTGTAGAATGTTGTGCTGACACGCCAGTTATACTTCAGTCAAATCGACAATCGCATTTTTTGAAACAAAATCCATTATTGCCTGAATTTGCATGTAAGTGTCTACATTTTCGAGCAAATTTCTTCTACGTGCATTAATACTTCTATTCATTGCGTAAATTAAATGGCATGATTTACAATATGCTTAGATTCAAAGCAATTAATCTTTTTGTTCAAAAAACATTGCATGCACCAGTTTTCACATTCTTCAACTTGATCATGCCCTTATTTTCTCAAATTAATGAAAATTGACTTTGAGAACAAATTGCCCGAATTCATAATCCGTCAATGATCTTCGCTAGATTTGATGGTCAGCTGTTGTAAATGTACATTCATCTATTTATATTCCTTTTACATATCAGACACTTTTATCGCATGTTATATTTTTCTAAAGAGAATCTATCCGATATCAATTCTATAACGGGTTATTCAAAAATAAAGAAAGAAAAGTTATAAAAACATAATTTACTTGATTTTTTTCAATATTGCAGTGAACATCTGAAATATGATTCTAGGATCATGATCACAAGACCAAAAATTGATTTCCTGATGGCAAGTTACATGGAATTACGAATGTTTCCACAGTAGGTCTGTTCATGTGTGGGTCAATGTTATCACGCTTGTCGAATGAATGGGCAGTGATTGACATATACTGCTTTCTTCTTTTTTTAATGAATTAAAAATAGGGATGAGAGGACAATTTTTACAAAATGAAGTTTGCATTTTTTGAATTCTATTTGCTATCTAGAAGTTGCGAACATGGCTCAAATCTCAACTTGCTGCCAAAAAAGTTATACTTTCAATTAATTTTTGTTGTGCTGAAAATCAGCATCACTCAATTGATTCCCGAAAAGTGAACACAAAATGCTGCTTTGCTATTTATTACTGCTGAAGAGGATTTATCAAATTAAATGCCAGGGCGACAAATACATCTGGTGCAGATTTGACAGAATTTTACAGTTTTGAACGTCAGGAATGAATTAACTTCGTCAAACTGAATCTCTACATCTTGAAATTTTCTACGATTTTGTCGATGCTAGATAAAGTCGATGAAATCACATGATATCTAATCTCTTCACGATGTATGTCGATTCCCACATCTCTATATACTGGTTCACCAATTTTCTTAATATTTTTCTAAACGTTTAGGTCTTTGCAGAGACATCGAAATTAAAGAATGAAGCAAATCTTGCAGCGAGTGTCAATTAAGCCTATAAAAATTTGTTTGCCAAAATCTGTCAATTTAAAAGACTTTGCATCATATGATTGCCTGAATATGTTTGGACGCATACGCCATACATTTGCTGATGAACATGAATATTACTTTACATTCAAAGCTGCATGTGTATGCTGGTCAATCTAATACATGTTAAATCTACATGTATGTAGAAATGTCGACACTGCTACAGGGAAAATCCTAATTGTCAAATTGTCTTTAAATTCGATTGGGGCTTTATTCAGACAACACTGTTGCTTGACACGCCGCAATGCTCGACAACACTGTTGCTTGACACGCCGCAATGCTCGACAACAAAGATCCTTGACACGCCTCTCTGCTCGACAACAAAGATCCTTGACACGCCGCTCTTCTCGACAACAAAGATGCTTGACACATTCGCTCTGCTCGACAACACTGTTGCTTGACACGGCGGTCTGTTCGACAATGCAGCTGTCTGACACGCCTCTCTGCTCGACAACAAAGATCCTTGACACGCCGCTCTTCTCGACAACAAAGATGCTTGACACATTCGCTCTGCTCGACAACACTGTTGCTTGACACGCCGCAATGCTCGACAACACTGTTGCTTGACACGCCGCAATGCTCGACAACACTGTTGCTTGACACGCCGCAATGCTCGACAACAAAGATCCTTGACACGCCGCTCTTCTCGACAACAAAGATCCTTGACACGCCGCTCTTCTCAACAGCACTGTTGCTTGACACGCCGCTCTTCTCGACAACAAAGATGCTTGGCACATTCGCTCTGCTCGACAACACTGTTGCTTGACACGGCGGTCTGCTCGACAATACAGATGTCTGACACGCCTCTCTGCTCGACAACAAAGATGCTTGACACGGCGCTCTGCTCGACAATAGTCATGCTCATCTTGTAATACTTATTCCAAATTGCAAGTTTAAATAATGTCTTCTCAAAGACGCAAACATTGTTTTCGAATGATGAATGTGTTTAGCCTACATAAAAACTAGCATTAAATAATGCAACAGTGTTGGTAGTTACTTATATTATGTCGGCAACGATAGCGTTATTGGATTGCATTAGGCTTCGTAAAATCAGACGATTGACAAATTGAAATTTTGGCATTGAGCCAAAAGGCACTATGATTTCAACGATTCCCTGTCTCTTTTTCATTCCAAGTGAGTGATAAATTTTGAACTCCGTGAACTGAAAATTCCCTCCAACGGAAACATCATTTACTTGTAACTTTATCTCGTTTTGATATCATGATAGATTATGACAAGAAATGAATGTTTCCAATAATTTGTCAACCACCAGAGACATATCACAGCGACTGAAAATATTTCAGGACACGTGACAAAGTTTGATAATTTAAATGAATAAATCACTGTGAGTCATGGATAACTTAGAAAAGGATGTCATGCTGTTTTTTGACCTTCAGATGGAAGCAAATATCGTCAAAGTTCATCGGAATATCACATGGGCTCGCAATCAGTTTTCTGAAAATATTTCTTCAAAATGTACTTTCAGTCTGAAATAGTCAAGATAAGTTGACCTGTGCAGTGCATGTAGGTATTTATAAACCAAAACTGCCCACCACAACAAACAGCAAATTATACATTCAACACTTGTCTGTTTTCTACTTTATTCTGAGATCATTACTATGAACTTCATCTTCATGAGATGCAGTTATTTTTGCAATTATCACTCGGGCAATTTTTTATGACATTTCATATTTTTGCATATTTTTGTCATATTTAGCCATATTTCCAAATCTTCCTATTTTCATACATTAATTGCTATTTACAACATTGATAATGACAGTTGATGGATGACTTAAGTGTACAAATAAATTAAGGCCTATCAAATCACCAATATTATAATACAAACTTGATTTTTTTAATTATATCTCTACAAATCTGTAATGCACCACGCAACGACCCATGCTGTGTGACATTATGGCTTCAATACTAACTGTCACACAAAAAACACAATTCTACTGCAGCAGTCATTTGTGAATATAAAGCGATCATGCGTAAGCGTACCAGATTTAATATCCGAGCTGGAAAGTGCAAAGTTTACTGTGCTTGAAGCAGACAATGAGTTGTTAAAGCTACAAGAATTTGCATCCAATGAGGTCGAAGGCATTCGCGATTATGTACAGAAACGCTTGCAAAAACAGGGATTTTGCAAATATCATTAACATGGAAAAGGAAGCTATCAGCCCATCTTTCTACGCTATATTACAGAACTGTTAACCAAGAACTTCATCGAGCGATCATTCTTTATGTTAGGAAAGCTATTGGCAAGATATCGACAGTTTCGGTGTGACAACACAGAAGAATACTTTATAACGTACGACAACAGAAATAAATTGTTTTTCTTTAATGCACTATGTTTCGTCAAACATCATTTTGTTGATTCTTGGTTTTGTTGGGAATTATACTTTAGTTCATATAAGAGCATATTTTCGCATGTTTAAAGTCATATTTCAAAGTTTTTTAGGTCATAAAAAATTACCCTACTTATCACATAAAGCTGTCTTTGAAATTCAAAGCTAAGTATTTCGAGAGACGAACCAAGCAGTGGTCCTGCTTATTTGCAACAATGTTTTCACATTTCAACATTTAGCTTTTGGCTACTAAATATTGAAGTGAAGATTTTCTTTCATTGATGAAATGCATGTATATCGGCACTTTTCTGTCACTTTTTCATTCCTGCTTCAGATATTGAATTTTGTGAATGAACACCATTCAAACAGAAATGATCCAATAGAAATGAAAATGTGGTCGACGGTCTTATAGCACTATCTTCTTTTTGACATGTGATCAAGTTGAACGGGTACATTACTGTAAAAAGTACTCAAACTTTTGTAAAATAATGTTTTAAAGTGCAATTTTATCTGTACGTTGGACATCAAATTTCAAAATTATTTTGCACTTTTTTGAAGAATACTCACGGAGCCCAGTATATGTACATCTGACCATATTCCTTAATTCTCGTTCTTGTCATGATTCACAGCAAAAATATTAATAATGAGGTGAGCACTGAACGAAATGTGACATGAAATTTAAGCATGACTGAGATGGAAATTTTATTGCTAGACCATAAAGGAGCGGATGTACAATCTGTAGGAATCATAAGTTTGGTCCAGAAAGGACTTTGGAACTTCGTGGAATGCCAAGAAAGATATGCCGGTGCATCAAAAATGCCTACTTGTAGGCATATTTCTCTTTGACATCTCTTTGTTTCGAAATGTAATCCTGACAAAGTGTAGCAAAGGATGTTGATGCAGACAAATAGTATGATAGGTAACATCATTAGCAGACATTCAACTTTTGAATGAACCTATGATATTCGGTTCAAAATTTGAAATAAACTGCGTAGTGATACTAGTGGACTTATCTTAATTTTATATGTTATGTTTGCAGAAACTTACATTCTGAGGCATATTCAGCGCATCTACCCACGAGAAAGCATCAATTTTGATTAATTGCCGACAAGAATCTTTACCAGAATGCTTCATGCTTTAATATCATTCAGTCAAATAATTCAGATCTTAGAAATCCAACATGCAAGCATTTTTTTACTTTCTGACATTCCTTAAGTAGAGATGATCACCCCGACACTACAAGGCAAAGCATTACGCAATATAACAACACACAATAATTGATACTTTAACTTTCACGTGCAAGTTCAAAATATTTAGTGAATTAACTGATAATGTGAATTTAGATTGTGATCTGAAAGTATGTGAATTTCCATGAATAAACATTTCCAAATTGCGGTAAATTATTGAAAGTTGCATTAGGATATGTCGCGTTTTGATCGAAATCTCATTGACATTGAACCGGACTTTAAGTTCTCTGTAAGTAGGGTTTTTGAAACTTTAAAACAAAAAAATATAATGCTATTTTGTCTTCCTGGTAAGCACCAACGTATGTAAAAATTTGAAAACAAGGAAGTTTTCGTCACACTGGTCATGCTGCCATTTTTCGTGTTTGCGGCAGAACAACTAATGCACAAAATTGCTGGTGCACATATTTGCAAACAGACTGCTCTCACCATTTCACGCCACAAGTCAGAACTAGCTATGTCACCATGCATTAAAATTCAATAATAAGACAAAATAGCAATAAAGAGTGTAAGCTAAAGTTATATAGTTCTTCACAGACAGCTTCCATTTGTAAATAAATTCCTTTTGTAGATAGAATTCCGGACGCATCAATGAAATAATCACTGCCTCACCAATGTTCAGGAGCAGAATGCTGTTCAACTGTTCAACTACAAATGGGTACTTGGGGGGTGGGGGGGATGGGCAAGGAGGATGTCACGATGTTTCTTGTGATTGAAGAATTTGGAGCTTCCTTGGATCGTCGTCGACTTTTCTTATCGAGAAGCCATTTCGGCGTGTGCTCTTTGACTCTTGTGGACAAAGACTCTCCCCCTTGTGGACAGGCTCCCTTCAATCACAAGGTACAGTGTGACATCCTCTTGCCATTTTCCTTTTTTAGAAACACTAGGCTATTTTGTTTCTTTTACCTCTGTATTCTGTATCGCTTCTCTTCAATTGAGCAGCCTATGTGTCGGCAACTTCAAAAGTTGTTTTGTTCAGTGAAATAAAGCACCTGGAAATGTCGATAGCAGGTTTTTGTATGTTTATGTGTTGAGTGTTTATATCATACTGCTTTCTAGACATTTATTCATTGCTTTAATATCTATTATTTGCAGGCAGCTACTCAATTTCTTGAAAGTTTTCTAGGCCCTTGCATTCGCCTCCTCAACCAGTCACGGATAAGACAATAGGATCACTGCTTGGTATGCCAAGCGCTTTCAGCTTCCACCAATATTTTGTTAGAAATCTAATAACTGCTTGCCATGATCAGTTAGGATTTTAGAATGTCTGTAAGTTTAATGAAATCACTATTACCTGTAAGTCCTTCAAATGACAAATTGCAACAGAAATTTTGTGCACGCAACCCTAATTGTCTTTGATCGACTTGAATATTTAATTTCTGTATCGCAGTCCCTGGACATTGCGCGTTTTACGCGTGAGAGGACGTGCTCTTGTCTAATAAACTCACTCATCGGAGAGTTTGTGACGACGAAAAAGTAGGAGGCGAAACTTTGCTTTCACTCCACCTGTTAGCTTGATTGAATTGCTTCTGGCAGACAGACTTGGATCTCTGTCTCTTTCTTAATTGCGAATGCTGGATGTAAATATATTCAACGTCTGCTATTCGCGCTCATGACCAAAGACGAGTTAAGTTTCCTGAAAAGAAATTTCTTTACCTAATGAAAGATCAAGTTTGACACGACTAAATATATCTTAGAATTGAAATAAATTCATAAGAATGCAAGTTTTGATGATGAGCAATAATTTATAGAAAAATATGCGTGCATTTCAAAAAAATCGTTAACTGCTGAAAATGTATTTGATCTTTATCAATACATGGTTCACAATGATAAAATGAAAGCCAAAGCTGAAACATTAGGTACTACAGTGCCGGCAAGTTAATTCGAACAAAGTGTAAATTCTGTATGCATATTGTATTTTCTGAAATTTTCTCACGAAGTACCGGTATACATCAAAGCAAAAGTTAAATATAGTTTATTAATTAAAAATACAATGAAAAAAAGAAAATTCTTCCAAGAAATTTCCTTGAATTTCACAAAACAAGAATTGATTACGAAAATTTTGCATTATCGGTATCGTGACGTTGCGCTTCAAAAACATTTTGAGACACTGATTGAGGAAATGCCTCGACGAATTAAAGCGGTCATTGAAGCAAAAGGTAGATCAACTAAGTATTAGTAAAAGATGAGGTTATGATTCTTTAATCAATCATATTGAAATTTCGGTATATGAATATTTTTAGTAATTTGATGATGAGGACCACAGACAATTGTCGCTGTCTGCAGAACATTGCCTCTGTTAAGGAAAATACGTGATGTGCCTTTTATAAATTCACATTTGACATTCTGATGAAAATTCCTTGTTTTCATTGCATTTTTAACTAATATGTTCGAATTAATTTGCCGGACACTGTATATTCCACTATGCTGCTAAAACGGTTTCATTCTGCATGCACTTCAAATACATGGTTCAAGACAGATGACATTTGTAAATCAGATTTGATCACAGTATTTTGTGCTTCAATAAGATTCATGTTTGAGCAGACTCAAATCGCATCATCCCAAAAGTGAGAGCAAAAGTAATAGTGCGATTTTCACGTCTCATTTTTAGTGGCGATTCGTGAAACTCTTGACAGAGTCAAGTTGTAGAAATAAATGACTTCTATTATTGAAATATGTACATTCAGCTACTTGGACGCTATAATCAAACATGAAATCTCGATCTTGTGCAGTGCTCTCGCCCTTACAAGGCTCAGGATAGATCGGGGAATGGAGAACGAGACCCTCCTGAACTTCCTGAGAGCCGAGGCTTCCACATTTCAATACTACTGCAAAACTACTAGCTATTCAGTTTTTTGCGGGAATTACGTTCCTGTGGTCTAAAAACTATTTGTCCAATTTTTAAGATGCCTTTTTGCAAATTATTTCTATGTTTATATACTAGCAATTTGGTGCCTCAAGCGCTAACATGTAGCCTACCCTATTAGACATAAAAAATAATGAATATTTGCTAACAAGTATCTTAATTAAAGAGATATTAATCTGATTATCAAGAAAATCTGTGAACCGATTATATAGATGCAAGTCTTCATATACGAGTATAAGTTAAGATCTTACTCTGCCCCTCGGCTGAAATTTTCAAAGTTGCTCTCTTAGGAAATCTAGTTGCTAGTCTTTCAACACCAGTTTAAATTGATCTGCTATGATCAGACTCGTCCAAATCATTTCTTGAAGACTGTATTCTCCCGCAATAAAAATCAGTGTGCAAAATTGAGTTATAAATTGTTAGAATGATAATACTCTATGCACTTAGAATTCAACTATATTTATGTGGATTAATTCAATTTTCATAGGCATGTGATTTTGTGATTCACTAAATCTATACTACATTTCTTACCTAAAATCTGAATAAAATTATGGACCCTTTTACATTTTTTGATGTCAATTATGATCATTGTCTTTGATTATGATATTTTGCTCCTTCCTAGTTTGTGACATCATCACGCTAAAGAACATAACACTCTTAACCGTCAAGAAACCAAAACAATACAGATCATCGCTATTTTGGCAATTTTTATAGTTGCTATAACGTACATTTTTGATTTGGCTCTGAATATGCCTGAGTATAGGCCTACTCCTGTGGTGCACATGTCTTTCCAACGTGTGGCTCATAAATGAGCTAGAATAATTCATATACAGAGGCTGAATTTTGCCGCTGATCGCAGCAGATGAGCATCTTCATGCGAGTATGAAGACATATTGAAGGAAAAATTAGAGAACAGAGAACTTCAATGAAGTATAGGCCCTATTATGCAGACCCATTTACACCTGCATGAAGGCGCATTCAAAACAAGCAATTGGACCACGGGTAGGTACTCATTGAAAGATGACTATTCACTTTGGAGCAGATAAGTGATCATCATGACACTCAGAGAACTTGAAGTCTTCATTTCAACGTTGAATTCAGCAGGTACTCCAGTCGACTTAGCCGCAAAGTGATGTCGAAGACCAGCTGTTACGGCAGCTGTTTTATCAAATGCGCTTGACGTGTACTTCTTTCCCACTGTAATGTAATGCCATGTCCGAATATGTCTGATATGCAATAAATTCAACGTAGCAAATTGCGTCAAGGTAACAAAGTTAAAAAAAAACAAGCTAATGACTAGTTACTTTTCAATAGGTACAAAGTATGATTTAAAAGAAAATTTTTATATCCTAAAATGTCTAAAAATTTTAAAAATACTTACTAGAAGGACAAACAACGCTTCTCCTCTCCTCATGTGTAATGAATTGGCGAGTAAGTCGTTCTGTTCAAAATTATGTTTATCACTTATATATTGAAAAGATCCTATTTGACAGTCTGCCCATTCAGATGATAAGAGGACAGGTCTGTTTCCAATCAAAATACCAGATCTAGCTAACAACAAAGCTATTAATATTGTCCGAGGGACCATAGAGCGATAGCTCAACTCGCACCAGTGGTTCGTTGACGGTGCAAGAAGGGGAATTACCAGCTTTGGCTCCTACAAGTACACCTCATTGCGTCTTGCTATGAAAGCTGAATGAGTTCCGCCAAAAGTTCCATTCAAGCAGTAGACCTACCTGCAAAAGAAGGGATATTTGGAAAGATGGTCACTCCATGTAACATATATATCGATTCAACATACTTTAGGCCTACTGAATCGTTACCGTCAACGCTTACTGTTATGTTATTTTGACTGCGTTACAGACGGAACACCATCTCCGATGAATATTTTATACCGATAGTTGAACTGGGAATTACCACCAAAAAATATGACGCTGTGATTGATCCGCGAAAATCACCCATGTGCAGAATTTATTTTCACAATAATCAACAGTAATTGTCCAGTGGATTCTCCCTAAGGGAACGCATCTTGCGAGAAACTGGTAGATCATCAACTACATGCACATGACACCATACTAAATTTCAGTAATGTTTTAAGCATATTCGCTTGCGAAGTTAGCCGGCGATAGTTCGCGAATTTGAGCTTTACGCAGTCTCTTGACTTTGCCTGTTATTTTCTCATCCCTGTCTTCCGCCTCCATTGTCGGAGGCTCTTATTTCTTCCGCGCACCGTTCTTACCATTTCTCTAATGGCCAAACCATTTAATAAAATAAAAAAACGACTATCTTTGATAATAAAGAGCAAATGGAGAATCTGTTTATAATGATTCGCAAAACATCGCGAGACTGACATTCAATAATTAGCAACAATAAAAATTATTTGAATAATATCTCAAGATCTACTGCGACCAGGTTTTCAGAGCCGAGTCGTGTTAGTAGGTTGGAGGCGGAGCCGATTGGAAATAACACGGCTCCGGCTTGAAGTTTTATATGTAATAAGAATTCAGTCACTTTGCAAGATAAAGTGATATTTGACAGTCTAGCTGAAACGAACACAAGTGTTTCATCATTGTAGGTCACGTTGTAAGTAGTAATCCCATCCCAGGCGCAAGGACAAAATGTGTAACGATGAGTCATCACGCTCACTCAGCCCCCCTCTAGCAAGAGGAAGGAGAAAGCCAAGGATGTGATGGAAGGATGGGTCCGAGAGGAGGAAACTGTTTCCCTATCCCCCCCCTCCGGAACGAGACTTCCAACTTTGGTTCTAGAGATCGTAGAAAGATGTGCAATAGCTCATTTGAAAGCTAAGAGTGAGAAAAATGCAGTGGAAAGCTCAGTTTGGCCCTATTTTCCTGGGTTTAGAGAGAAAAATGGCAGGAAAACGTCAGAGTGAGAAAAGGCAAGTTTTGGATGTTTTGAGATGAGAAAAGTCGTTTTTCGACATGAAGGAGTGCTCGGATGGGAAAACGGAGGGCAAATTCGGACGTTTTGGTCAATTTTGGGTCACATGGTCTAGGAACTTCTTTCCAGCTCAATCGGAGAGAAAAAGTTCTGACCTCCCCTATGGAACGAGACTTCCAACTTTGGTTCTAGAGATCGTAGAAAGTCGTGCAATAGCTCGTTTGAAAGATAAGAGTGAGACAAATTCAGTGAAAGAAATGGCTTGTTCCTATCTACCTTTGTTTAGATGTGAGCCGCCATTGAAAGTTTTGGACATTGGCGAAAAAACGACAGAGTTAGAATTTTTACGAAAACGGCTCTAGCGGGTGAACGACGCCTCGGACGGGAAAACAGAGACCAGATTTGGAATCACCGTGCCATTCTGCATCTAGATGAGTTTCAAGTAAATCGGAGAGAAAAAGTTGAAAATTTTCTTCACACTGGGTCTCCACACGGGATTTTTTCGCGAAAATGTTAAATTGTGGCCACCTTTGGCGGTAAATAGCGGAGGATTGGAAGTGAATGAATAGCTCGGATTTCTTTTAGGGGCAAGACCGCACTTTGTTCTCTAGGATCCTATCTTTTCAGATCTGTGGAAGGTTTCGTTTCCAAATGACAACCTGTTAAAAATCGAGTTTTTACGCATTTTCCAAGATTTTGGAACTTTAGAAAAAACGACAGAGTTTTCAGCTCGGCTCCTGGTCATCGTAGAGAGTCGAGGGATGTCTTAAATGAAAGGTGAGAGCGAGCGAGAAAACGTGGCTATCAAAATTTGGAGTCAATCGGAGCACTAGAACCGGAGATAGACGGGTTTAAAGTTTTTGGATGATGGATCTTACGTCATCAGCTGATCGCCACAAACTATATAAGCGGGGAACCGACAGAGACTTTTCATTAAGACGAGAGCGATTGTCAAAGGTAGGTCGTCTCTCTGAGCTCCGATGATAGCATCGGACATTCCAAATTTCGGGTTTCTAGAAACCGACTTAGAAAATTTCATTGCTGATATCAGCTAAGGCGTCAGACTTAAAGGTTCGCCAGCAGATGGTCTTCGTCTCCAGGCCATAAAAGACTCCAAAACTTTAAAGGCTTGTAACTTTGCTTCTACAAGTCCGTTTGACTTGATTCAAAAAAGAGTCGATCGCTATTGATCAGACCTATATGGACGGACTACTTATAAAATTTCCTAAGTAGTGTTAAAAAGTTGAAAAATTAAAATTCACTGTTTTTGGAGGTTTTCTGGGGTTTTCGACCCTGCTGAAGTCAACTAAAGGATTTGTAATGATGTCTGAGCCAGTCTTCCCATGAACCAAGCGGCTTTTCACTGAAAGCGAGAAAGACACGGAGAGTTTTTCTGTACTATTCAACTGACAGGGTGTTCCTTCGGGACGGCGGATGATGCCGTAGTGATAAGTGTGGCAAGGGAGTGTGTCATATTTTAGACCGAAACCGCTGGGGCAACTCATGTTGGGCATTTGACACAGTTCTCAACGTAGCACTTTGAACGCCAATCGGTTGAGTCTTAGCTATCTTGTCATGAGTGGCATCTAAACATCTCCATTGCAAAACGCTTGTGAATCACGGCTTGCTATCCCTCTCTACGGCTTGCTATCAAGCTGATCAAAGCAACGACTTGGGATGTTTCCTCTTGTAAATAACTCCACCGGTTTTTATGTCAAAATCGGGGCCCGGATACCAACACAGCGACATGACGCACGATCTGTCCGCCCGAGGTTGGATTTGTGGGTCGAGGTCTTGGAGTTGGGATAAGATCCCCTCTGAGTAATGCCTGTAACGGATTCAAGAGCTTCACACCTAAAGGGTTGCTGGCTTGCTATCAGGCCTTTGTGAAATCTCGTCTAGCCTCAGTAACTCAGGGTTGGCAACGTCTATCGTTTGTCATTGTAACTTGGTAAAAATGGGAGGGTTACTGCAGGCATTGACGTCAAACCTTTTCGCGTCATAGGGTAACCCGTCTTTGTGTTGGGAGTTGGTAACTGAATGCACGGTGACTGCCGATGCCCATACATGGTAAAACCGCTGTTGTCATGTCCAATGCATGGTCAAATAAGGAAGGTCTGAATCATGGCTTTGTGTCAGAGGGGTATATAAACCGCCGACTCTCATTTAATTTCATTTCATTCATGCAGACGCCGAACACTCTAGTCAGCTCTCCTGACAAGCCTCGGTTGAAGCCGAGAAATTTATCTCAAGAGTTTCAGTGGGCTGAAGAGCGAGAAAAGATTTTTAACAATCTTGCTCGTATAGGTGGATCTGATTGCGGTGATGATGATGATATGACTCAGTGGGGCTATATACCTGCCCTAAGTAGTCAGTTAGTAGCAGTAGAGGTCGATGCTGCTACCATAGAGAGAATTAAAGACTCTCTCAGCAGAATCGTTCTAAAGTAAGGTGGCTGATTACGATCCCGAGAACGTCCCATGAGCCCTCTTAAGGGCTACCTTCTAATGCAGCTAAAGCGGTCCCAAGCCCGCCACATATCTTCGGATATGGAATGCAGAGGGGAAGAATAAATTATGAAATGGAATGAAGGGAAGCCAAACTTGCACCACATGCAACACATCACATACTTCTCTCTTCGCTAGTGAACAAGCTCTTGTGGGTGTCGTCAGAAAGTGTATCAAGTTGTACAAAAGTTTTTACTGCCACACAGGTTGATAAAGTGAAAAAAGGAATCTTCATCTAAATTAGAATCATTCTGATTATCTGTTGAGGGACTCATTGTTAAATGACTATATAAGTGAAACGATTGCAGCACTTCTCATTCACGTTATACGATCGATCAGTCTAGTATGACAAATTCTTCTGAAGCCTTGAATATTTTCTACAAAATTTTCGAAGTTGTCGATGAATGGGACGAGGGTGTGAACAGTGACAATAAACCCAAAATCGCCAATGTCGAGGAGAAGAGTGGTAACAAAAGTGACATCACCCAAGTTGTATGGAGTGAGGGCGAGTTCACACCAAAGACGACGCGACTCAGAAGAGTGCCCGACGCTCCAAAACGACCAAGGTGCTATAAAGTGTACAGTGACTTAGAGGTTATTCCACTTGACTTTTCCTCGCTGTAAAGTATATGTGATTCAATTATAAATAAACCTACATGCTACATGTCTTTGCTTTGCAATGTATTTATCTTGAAATGGAAATAAATGTAGGAATTTAGATATGGGGTTAGTTAACACATTTATTATCGGTCTACTCTTCCATCAAAAGGGATCACGCCATTAGAGAAGATAGAAAATGATTTTGTATACGTGTGGTGTAAGAGTGACAAGCAGAACTCATGGCTCATTCTCAGATAACGTTGCTTCAATTGATTCACCTAAAATCATGTTTCATATGTTGAATGATTTCTAGTAACTGTGTTAAGTGTCTAGATGATAGGATATCTTATTCTAACAATAGCTCCCAATCGACACTATGCTTACTCGATGATCCTTTCGAAGCCATGTAGTTTATATGAAGGAAAAACAACACTGTCATGATACACATTTATTAAAAAGAAATAAAGGCAATGCGTTTTGTAATAAGACGATACATGACGTCTACCAAGTCAAACTCTTCTTGATTGCGGGGCTGACTAGAAGAAGAGAAGAGGTCTAGCCAGCTCCGGAGAGTCTCAACACACCGCTCCATCATGAAGTCCTTTGGAGATACACTCAGGAAGGCCGCCCTGATTGTCTCAGTACTATCCTCTTCATCGTCAGAAATGATGATGATTTCCTCATCCAACTGCAGCGGCTCGACCTCACCATCGTAAATGGTTTTCACTTGCCTCTTGCGTGGGGCATTGGGCATGAGTAAGGCATTGGTGTTCGGTGGTGTATCCATTTTAATGATATTATGAGGAAATGGTCATTGCACCGCACTTATATAGATTCTCTCTCCCTGCTTCGCGCTCTCTCATTGGACGACAGCCATTTATCAATCACAATGCATCATTCTCATATATAGAGAAGAGTGTCTTGCATTTCACTATCATAGCCATGTCCGACACAGAGGAAACATTCACATCTTTTGCTAGCTCAACTCCTACGAAGAAGGAAGTTGAGAGAAAGCTTCAACAAAAAGAGGAAGATGAAGAGAGACAAATGATTGAAGGCTGCAAGCACCGTGAAGCACCTCACTATACAAACGGTTGAGAGTGAGCCTTTCATAAACGAGGCTGACTTTCAGGAGTGAAAAGCCTTGATGAGACCAGAGAATGCCCCAAACGGTCTTTATGAGACCACGCCCTTAACGGCCACCTAATCAAGAAAGAAAATACATTGACTGCGCCACACGCAACATACAAATTTAATGATTTGATGTTATCTGACGAAAATGAAGTGTTAAGAAAGTAAGACCACCAATGAATTGAATAGGATTACCACTATCATCATGGATGCCAAATTTGCAATGGGATAATCGTGATACATTGACTGGAATGTATACCTTGTTCAGGAACTCCCTGTGCATGGCCACACCAAAGTCGCCACTGTCAATAGGAATATATCTTATAAGGGGAACCATTTGACCACCAACTTGTGTTGAATGGATAAAGTTAGTGTAAATGTAAAAGTGATTGATATTCATATCGAGCAAGGATGTTGAGCCACAGTACTTCTCGTCATAGAATATGTCACGTTTGAATCCTAAAATCTTTGTTAGCTCTTTTGAAATGTGAATGACCGTTTTACCATGTACACTGATACAGAATGTATTTTCTTTAGGATCATAGTATAAATGATATGAGTGTAGATTTGATACACCTTTGTTCAAGTATGTACAAACATCATAGCCATTGCTATAATGCTTTGGAGGTATCGGTAACTTTTCATTTGGCTTCCATGTAAGACTGGGACGTAAAACAGGGTCTGTGCGTTTGAAATAAAGGACCATTCGGCAATCGGATTCGGATGTCATTTTCACATTCCCCCATTCATGGTATGACCAAAAGACGTCTGTTTTTAAAGAGAGAAAATCGCGAAATTTAGAATTGATGTGAACAAATCCAATGTCTGAACGCTCATAATCATTTCGGAAATCAATCCTTGCTTTATTGTGTACTCGAGTGATGGACATAGATAATCCATTTATTTCATTTACCTGTTTGATCAAGTCATCAAAGCACAAAGCGCTCATCCATGCGATCAAGGGGAAGAAGGGTAATATTAAATTTTTTCCTCTGCCAATTTGGATATTTCTTAATCTGTTTTGATACTTTCATGGACACTTGAGCTCTCAAAGGGAAGGCGCCACCTCCTTTTACTTCTGCATATTTTGCGATAGGTAGAAAGAAACGTAATTTAAGATTCAATATCCTTTGCAGAGGTCCACTCACATAAAATCCATGGGAAATAGTAGTCGGTCTCATGTAGAGTGTAACTTTATGTAGACTTGGATCCATCTGCCAGAACCATAGATCCTTTGCCAAATCATTCATAACATTCAATAGGCGTTGAATTTTCATATAATAGTATGTTTGCTCTAAACGATGACAGAATGATGGGTTTGTAGGTTGCTTCCATTTCAGGGGTGAAGCATTTTTAGCAATGGGTATGTCTGTATCTGCAGTGATAATTAAAGTAGGACCATTTACAATCTCATCAACAGCTCGCTTTCCCCGACGGGTGTTTACTGTAGGAATAGAATTCCACTCTGCTGCATGTTCATTCAAGTTGTAGGTATGTACTTTATCATTTCGCTCTAGTTTTGGAAAGTACAAGTCTTGATTCGTTGCAGTGTCTAATGTAATCTCTTCATTTGCAATGGTTCTTATATTATTCACATAGCTCAAATCTTGCAGGGCCACTTCCCAATCACCATGTAAGTCAATCGGCTGTGTTAAATCAGTCTCAAACTCGGCAGCTGTATTTTCATATCGCTCAGGTTGAACATTACTGGGAAAGACTGCTGTAAACTCCATGTTAAAGTATCAAGATAAAGCGTTGTTTGCTTATGCGTTATGTCGCATGACATAACGAACTGCTGCTTTCAATCTGTTCACAGTAGGCACTTTCTGTCGTCCTAGGAATTTGGTTAAGAGTGATTTCCCTTTCACATAATGCACTGCCCTAAGTATGCTTGTACCGCCGTCTTTCATATTGCGATAGATGATACAACCAAATATTACTTGATATCTATGAAATCTATATCTATGAAATATTTCACATTTCATTTTTTAATTCCATTTGGAATGCGACGTACAGGATTGATCAAATCGATGCCGCCTACAGACGATCGCTTAAAGCCATAATCTGTTAACACTATTTCCCACGCATGACCCATTCGCTGACGTAAAATCTGAAGTTTGTAAGCATGAGTTTGCCAAGGATCGGCTATGCCGGAAAGAATTACATCTTCAATAGGTCTTGTTGCATGAATAGGTGATTTGATGAGACGAACTGCATCAACTAGTCCTCGTCCCGCTAATGTCACTATTGCAAATGACAATATGATGATGAATCTTGACATGACTTCGTCCATTTCTTATGAATGCTTTGCTTAAACGAGAAGACTAAGCAAACGTTTTGCTGTGTCTAAAACTAACCATGATTGCCAAGCTTTCTTCTCAGTGTCACGTTACATGGAAGGCTCGACGCATTACCTTTTACGATACTCATCGACAAGTTAAAATAAGTTTATCCCTTTTCAAATGGATAACCTCCACGATGCTTTACACATCATGCATCATCCAATGTACTATATCCCTCTAGGTGGACGTCTATTCATTATTCGACGAGATTTCATTGCTCTTCATGATCAATATGGTGTTATACATTTTACATCCTCAAGCTGGAACAAGTATAGAGAACGTGTACATCCTCGCATAATGACTTTCCTTCAACAAACTAACACTCATAAGCATGAATGTGACAAGTGAACAATGTCTTCTTATCTCTACCTATTCATGTTTGATGACTAAATACAACATATTCAATCACATCATTTACTTTTCCATTGAAGTATAATAAAGAAAACAAATTTTAATCGTACATATTTATTGAAGGCTTTTATAAAAGTTACGAATGCGCTTTTCATTGACAAGGGTATCATGTGAAAAATGTTTACAAATGTCATGTAAAGAGTCATAATGTAGTCGTTGCATTACAAAGTAGAGGGCATAGGCTCCACATGTTGAAGACAAGGGATGTTGATAAGCCAAGGCATTGCGAATCCATTTTCATGAATGACGGTTCATGAAACGTGTGACATAATCACAGTTTGGTAAGGCCAATGAATCAAAGATTTCACCGCAATAGTTTTTATCAATAAACAAAACTTTCCAGTGTTTGCCGGGTAAGTGTGCTGTATCAGTATTCATGATAATGAATGAGGGTGGTTTTGGTAAAACTGTGGGCATATTATTAATGGAAAACACACCTCGAAATGCTGCAACAGTGCGTTCATCACCATGTTCTTGAACGACTCTCTCTAGCTCTGCATCAGATAACCAACTCATTAACTTGTATAAGAAGCGGAAACGTCACGTAGCCTGTTCAATCGAATGGTGGAATCGAACACAGCATAGATGAGTACATTGACTGTTTTCGTCAAATCTTTTTCAAAGAATAATTCTAGTTTAAGACCCATCGTGGCAGTATTCGGACGATAAGAAGCACCTGCTTCATTGTTTGCTGTCAAATCAAATGCATAAAGTGTATAACCTTTAGCAAATTCATCATAGGTCAAACCATTGGTGTCATCAGTATTCCAGTATTTAAAGGTTTCCATAGTATTTTGATATGAGCGAGAATAATGGCCATTAGCGAAGTCTGGGCAAAAAGGAGTACCAGGAATGCAATCAGTATCACGATACAATCCGATTTGATTTAAACCAAAGTGTTCAAAGTTGAGGGGATTCTTCGATATATTACCATTGTATGCATCATTTGCAATCAATCCCACAATGATCATTTTTGGTGATTGCATAAGAAACAAACTATCTTTAACAAAGCTCTTTTGCACGAGGAATGGTGAAACTATGGATCTCAGTATGATTTACATCATAAAGAGCATCATACTTCTTCAAACCCATCTCGTGACCATTAATCACCGAAGGATTCACTGTCATTCGTCGCACATAAAGTCTAACACTTTCAAACACAATTTTAAATTCAGTCTTTGCTCCATAAGAATTCAATACAAATTTAGGATCGTTCGGCAAGAGATGAACTCGCATGTCTACTTTTGACATTAAGAAACGTGATTGACGGAAAAAGTCCAAGTATAGGGGACCATATAATTCACACACCCTACTTTCTGCAGTCCACTTTTCACGAGTGACAAATCCCTTCTTTTTGTCACTATCAAATTTACCAGCTTCATCTTTACACCAACCCATAACAGCCATGTGACTCTTTTGTGCTTGTGGCTGGAACTGCATGACTGTTGAAAAATAATCGAGATAGGGATAACTGTGTTGACCACCTTCAACCCGAGTTTCACCAATGGTCAATGATACATCCTTGAAGAGCGTTGCTATTGCCAAGTTATTCACGGCTACTTTGTCCTTGTCGTCAAGGTTTGTACCGTCCTTATTTACTATCTTAAACTTAACATGTAGATTGATGTCATTTACATCGATGTACTCAGCATCATTTCCTGGTATTAAAAACTCATAGACACTACCGGAATCGATACTTGTCTGTGGATAACGAATGGATACATAATTTCTAATGATATCCGTCTGTATAGGTGTTCTATCAAATAAGCAAAGGGATGAGGTTTTACATTCCATATTTAAAACAGTCCGCGTCGTCTGCGTTTGCTAGGAGGCATACAAGATGCTCTTCGCTTACGTTTGCCTGAAGTAGAGAGTGGATTGATTTGACTGATGACGGACCTGATGCCAGCCTTACCGACATTCTTCAAACGCTGTATTCCATGACGCTTTGGCGATTCACGAATCGGCAATCTTCCTGAAAGCGCATCACTTGCTACATCTGCTGCTAATCCTACAGCTTCCTTTAAAGCTGATTTTCCCACATTTGCGATAGTGGGAGCATCATACCTTTGACAGCACCCAATAGATTACCCTTTTTTGACGTCTCGATCCGGCATAAACGAGAAAGCCAGCTCCATGACTAGCATAGGAGGGGACAGAATAAAACGTAGCAGTTTGATCCATAGGTATTTATTTATTTATATTTACACAATTCATTACTTTGCTTAGGAACGTTGACTAACACGATAAAGGTCAGAATGACGAATCCAACTGTTCATTGAATTTGGATAGCCAGCCCATTTCACCAGGCTCCACTTTTCCCTTTGTCGCATTTGGTGACGAAGTATCTTTTCAACCATGTAGTCATCATCTTCTTTGGCGATGGGTGTTATCTCATGACGACAAAAAATTCCCTTCAATCTCTTCACCATGATAATCACGAAGCTTGTATGCAGTGGGCTTGAATTTCTTGTTAACCTCAGAGACAGTAAATACTTCTTCCTTCCAATAGGGAAGATATCCCTTCGCAAACACGCTTTTCACCTTGGAAATGCGAACTTCGCACCAACCTGAATGTCACGTTTACCTTGTGATGGTTGCTTGCGTTTAGCATTGATTTCACGGATTGTATCCACCATGTCTGGAGTTATGTCAGCAGGTTTGTGACCAATCATACGATGAACAGAATGATTGTAAGCGAGTACAGTATCTTGTAATACATCCGTCCACTTTTGTGTTACTTTTGCAGTGAAATAGCGCCATAGACGAGTTTTCAGCGTACGATTAAAGCGTTCGACCACTGCAGCCTTGTATGCACTTTTCACACTAAACAGCTCAATGTTGTGTTCGCGAAATAAAGCACGCACATGTCTGTTTTCAAACTCATTCCCTTGATCAGTCTGAATACGTGTGGGAATGCGTCCTTCACTGAAAATATTTTGGAAAGCCTCGGCCACTTCTTCACCACGCTTTGCCTTGAATGGTTGAACCCAAGCATAACGCGAAAATAAGTCAATGACAGTTAGGAGAAAGCGATAGCCTTTATTCTTTTTAGCTAATAAAGAAACATCAGCCAAATCTGCTTGCCATTGTTCGTCAATATCATGAACGGGTAGAATAGAAACGGGTAGAATAGAAAAATAAGAACGGGTAGGATAACGTTTTCGAGCTTCTGTGTGCAATGTATATGCAGGTTGAGCTTTTAACCATCTCTTCACTAGTTTCTGTGAATAACCACTTGCTTGTGACAACTTTTTCACTGAAGCATAACCTGCATAATGCTTTGGGTTATAGTAAATTGATTTCAGATGTTCATCCATCGTCTATTAAGAGAGATCGTTTATTTGCCTCAAAGTATCTATCAGTCTTTTTCTCCGCTAGGGTTTGCGTTTGTGTTTGAGACCTGCTTTTGCTACTTTTTTGAGCCGTCTTGTATGAATCACTTTTACAACATGTACTTAAGCAGTTCAATGACACATGAATCCTTGGCAACTCTGAACATGGGATGCAACATAGCTTCTTCATTAAAAGTCTGTGATAAAATCAAATGATGGATAACGTGTTGAAGGTTCTGGTATACGCTTCGGTTTCAAAGTTTGCTTGATTCTCTTTTTAGGTCTCTCTACACTTTGCAACTTTCTCTTCCTAGGTGTAGATACATTTTCCATTTCCTGTAAGGTATCACGCCCAAGAATTGCCTTTGGAACATTGAATTTCTTCATACTTTTTTGAAAAGAACTCCCATCCTGTAGGTGCAAAGTGACGACGACGATCACGAACAGCATGATTAATTAAATCTTCCACTCTTGAGTCCCTAATGACTGCACCATCATCACCTACCACTTCACCTCGTTGAGTGATTTTCAAGTTGGGTTCGAGACTTCGATATAAGCTCAGTGCGCGATTGCGATAGGGTTTGGGTGAACCAAGCGAAAGATCATTGCGAATTTTTTCTTTCAATTGTTTCATTTCTTCTAAGGTAGAACTCTGCTTTATCAAACGATCATATGGATTTTTACTTTGTACAGCTTCTTGTTCATATTGCTGATTAAGTTGTGACATTTGATTTGCCAAAGGTTGATGAACACTCTGCATTGTAGTCAGATGTATATATTCTTCTTGTGGAATAGCAATCATGCGTTGAAAACCACTCATAACAATTTATATATGATCATGGGTTTCTCAAAGAGATGACTGCGTAAGCGATAATCCTCAGGACACTCCTGGGTAAAGTCCAAAAATAAATAATTATAGGGTTTTTCCGTAGCAGCATCAAATACTTCAATCAAGGCTTTTGACTTGCGAGGAAGAACTTGTCGAGATAGGAATTCAACTTGACTTTTATCACGAGGATTTTTAAAGATGATGTAGTAATGCATGTTTAGACTTCGAGTCCGTGCTTCCTTTCCACTTGGAAAAAGATTTTGCATAATAAAAATGATAAAGCATGGTTTGTGATGAGCAGCCTTGGTAAACATAGCAGTTACTTCTTGTGAGTTCTTACTCTCATTAAGTAAATCATCAAGAATGATAATATCATAGGGTTGAATATCAGCAGTGCTGATAATCCCCGGTTGAACCAAGTAACCCTTACCAACCAATTCACGATGTAAGTTATGTTGATAAATTCCATAGCACCAAACAACGCGATTCGGTATGCAGTCAAAAAACTCATTACGTCGCTCCAACAATTGCAGTGTTAAATGTGTCTTTCCACTATGAGAGGATCCTACGATACACATAGTGCGATTACAGCGTAAACGGAAATCCATGTTGATTTTGATGAAAAGTCATACCATTTAACTTAGTATCTACCCATTAATGGCTTTATTCGCGAGAGCACCAGCTAATCCTCCCAAAGCAGGACCGGCAGCTGCCATGATGATAGGCGCTAAAAGTGGTAAGAAGCCACCGCGCTGTGATAATACTTTGCGCTTTGTAGGAATTGATGTTTTTGGATTGCTCAAGGTGCGAAGAACTTTACCATGCTTGGCAATTGCATTGGCCTTTTTGCTATTTAATGTCATATAACGCACTTTTCGTATTTTCGCACACATTTTACGAATGAAGGCATTGTTTGCCAGTTTCATTGCCTCACATCGATGAGATGGTTTTAATTTTAATAAGCGACGAAGAGTGAGACAACTTTTTGTTTGCATTTGATTGACACTTTTGTCTGCGCGAGCGGTGAGATGAACGACGTCTAGCCATTTTTACAGGTGGATGTTAGAGTGTTCTTTGCTTAAACACGACAGCAGCGTCGAAACATTACCGTCGTAAACGCAATGAAATAGAAGAAGACATTGAGTACAGCACTAGTAAAAAGCAATACACTGAGAACAGCCACAGTACCAGTAGGATAGTCAGAAGCAGATACATGTGTGGGTAGCTGTAATGCATCATTCAGTGAGGTACTATAGTTCAATGGAAACAGTTCAGCTGTGTCGTTTCCTGATATGTTATAAGCCAGACATGAACAATCAGTTTGTACGACGATGCTTGTAAAGTTTAATGCCTTTGCATCAATTGTGCTTAAGTGGAAAAGGCTTTCCATAAGCAACGTGTAGAATACATAACTTCAAGCAAGATAATGAAAGAAGACCATGATGTATCAGTGATGAAAGTGTATTCGTAAACTGCTTTGGTTTAAAATTATAAGAGAGCATATAGTCAACATCTTCACAGTTTGCGTGAATGATGATGGCATTACTCAAACGATGCATCATCTCTCTACAATCACTGGATGATAATAGTTTTTCCAACACACGAATCCACTGCCTTGTATAATCATGCTTTCCCTTTTCAATGAGACGGTGATACAGTGGTGTTATGGTCATACATGACTGTTCTAAAATCGACAAGGATTGCATCAAAATCATTTATATACATTGACTGTTGAAATTATTTCTTGATCACAGATGGGGCACAACATAGTTTCCAAAGGTACATAGCACGTAGAACACATAACAGAATGACAACATGGTAAAAAGAGAAGGGACCGTTCCCTTTTAAAACACTCAACGCGGTTCCGTTCAAATAATAATTTAAACGTCTCTTCTTCCAATTTCTTTCTGAAGTCACTTTTGTTGGTAGAGCTACTTGGCAAATCAGTTGCAAATGCCACTTTTTTCTTTTTCACTCCAGATCGCTCCAATTTCATCCTCCTATTTTCACTGTCATTACATTGCAGCATGGAAAAATCCTCTATCCATCTTCGATCCAAATGATGATTCATAGCATGCTCATCTAGATCCATTAGCCTTTCAACTAAAGCGCCAGCTTCAATATTTTCATTTACATTTTTAACACTTTCTATAGCCTTCAACGAATAACCAAGCTCTCTTGCTACAGACCATGAAGTTGGGAAACGAATGCAACTTTTCATCTTCAAATAATTTCAAAAGATGATGAGTGTCATGAATGGACACTCGGTTGAATATGTTTGATATGACTTGTACACCTTTGCCAGTATTGATGACTCAGTGTAATCTAATACTTTACTTTCAAAAACGTGTGTCATGGTAAAACTATTTGACTACATTATCACTTTATCAACCTGTGTTGCAGTAAAAACTTTTGTACAACTTGATACACTTTCTGACGACACTCACAAGAGCTTGTTCACTACTGAAGAGAGAAGTCTGTGATGTGTTGCATGTGGTGCAAGGGTGGCCTCCCATTTCATAATTTATTCTTCCCCTCTGCATTCCATATCCGAAGATATGTGGCGGGCTTGGGACCGCTTTAGCTGCATTAGAAAGTAGCCCTTAAGAGGGCTCATGAGGCGTTCTCCGTCCACCGACACTACTCTCTCTCTCTCTCTCTTCATCGACTATTGCAAGAACTCTGAAAGATTAGAGGCGGTAAGGAAATGATCATGTTGAAGTAACTTACTGGGAACTTTCTTCCGAATTTTTTGGACGACGAAGTCCTCAAGCTGACCGGTAATGTCCATGCTCATGTGGAGACATCGGACTCCGTCGCCCTCGTAGCACTCCTGCGTCTGATTTAGGTCACTTGTGATGGATGGGGCATCGCACACATTATTTTCAAAGAGGGGAAGATGGACTTCATACACTCTTCGTTTTCTACACTTCTCACGCTCATGCAATCGCTCCACTTCCGACAACAACCGCCTGTTTATCACCTTCGTCTCTTCTACTTCCTTCACCACACCTCGCATCCGCTCCACCTCATTCTTCTCACGCATCAACTCCGACTCTAAGCCCTCAACCTCCTTCACTCGCTTCATCATACCACTCCTTTCCTTCAACCACTCCTGCTCCTTCACTGGCATCTCCTCCAACTCCTCTCTCATCACCTTCATACCCTCAACCTTGGCCTTCAGCCCTTCATTCTTCTTCAAAACTTTTCTATTCACACTCTCCATACCCATCATACGATCCTTCAACCTCACAAACGCCTCCATATCATGCGCCTCTTTCCTAGGCGATGATGTCGCTACAGGCTCAACAACTTCCTGACTCTCCCTGTCTTTCTTTTTCTGTGCGTCCCACTCTTCCTTCAAATCCGCTATATCCCCAAACAAATCTTCCATCACCGCATCCAAATCAACCTCATCAGTCTTCCTAATTTCCGCTCTCAACTCCACTTCCTCAGTCGCATCCTCATCACTCTTCCCAGCCATCCCCTTCGCAATCGAAGCTACATCCCTATCATTCTCCTCCATTGCCAACAATATTCCCTCAAACAACGACTTAAACCCCTTCTCTCCGATGTTCCCGGTCTCAAACTGCAAATGCGCCTTCAGAATCTCTGCCTCATTCCCCATCGCACATATCCGACAAGACACACACAGCCTCAACATCACCTTCCTCTGATGGCCCATCGTCCCCTCTTTAGCTTTTAAATGCTTTTTAAGATCGCTGCCTCGCAGCTGCCACAACTGCATTTTCCAACAAACTTTCGTGCGTTACACTGCATAGTCATGATAATTCTGTAAAGATAGGGTAAAATTTGATAGCAAGTGTTTATAGGATACTACTTGCTGATATGCATTGAAAGACTAAGTCACCAAACATTTGATAGCAAACGTTGGAATAAAATCGTCAACCAAATTTAAAGAGTATCATTCCTAGCTTTATCCCAAAACCCAAAGTTTGATAGCAAACCTTGTCAGAGCACTCACCGTTCGTCTTGCAACCTGAAACAGGAGTGAAGACTAGAGAAAAGACGCGGTTTATATACCCAGCGAGCACAAAGCCATGATTCAGACCTTCCTTATTTGGTCATGCATTTAACACGACAACAGCGGTTTTACCATGTATGGGCATCGGCAGTCACCGTGCTTTCAGTTACCAACTCCCAACACAAAGACGGGTTACCCTATGACGCGAAAAGGTTTGACGTCAATGCCTGCAGTAACCCTCTCATTTTTACCAAGTTACAATGACAAACGATAGACGTTGCCAACCCTGAGTTACTGAGGCTAGACGAGATTTCACAAAGGCCTGATAGCAAGCCAGCAACCCTTTAGGTGTGAAGCTCTTGAATCCGTTACAGGCATTACTCAGAGGGGATCTTATCCCAACTCCAAGACCTCGACCCACAAATCCAACCTCGGGCGGACAGAGCGTGCGTCATGTCGCTGTGTTGGTATCCGGGCCCCGATTTTGATATAAAAACCGGTGGAGTTATTTACAAGAGGAAACATCCCAAGTCGTTGCTTTGATCAGCTTGATAGCAAGCCGTAGAGAGGGATAGCAAGCCGTGATTCACAAGCGTTTTGCAATGGAGATGTTTAGATGCCACTCATGACAAGATAGCTAAGACTCAACCGATTGGCGTTCAAAGTGCTACGTTGAGAACTGTGTCAAATGCCCAACATGAGTTGCCCCAGCGGTTTCGGTCTAAAATATGACACACTCCCTTGCCACACTTATCACTACGGCATCATCCGCCGTCCCGAAGGAACACCCTGTCAGTGGAATAGTACAGAAAAACTCTCCGTGTCTTGCTCGCTTTCAGTGAAAAGCCGCTTGGTTCATGGGAAGACTGGCTCAGACATCATTACAAATCCTTTAGTTGACTTCAGCAGGGTCGAAAACCCCAGAAAACCTCCAAAAACAGTGAATTTTAATGTTTCAACTTTTTAACACTACTTAGGAAATTTTATAAGTAGTCCGTCCATATAGGTCTGATCAATAGCGATCAACTCTTTTTTGAATCAAGTCAAACGGACTTGTAGAAGCAAAGTTACAAGCCTTCAAAGTTTTGGAGTCTTTTATGGCCTGGAGACGAAGACCATCTGCTGGCGAACCTTTAAGTCTGACGCCTTAGCTGATATCAGCAATGAAATTGTCTAAGTCGGTTTCTAGAAACCCGAAATTTGGAATGTCCGATGCTATCATCGGAGCTCAGAGAGACGACCTACCTTTGACAATCGCTCTCGTCTTAATGAAAAGTCTCTGTCGGTTCCCCGCTTATATAGTTTGTGGCGATCAGCTGATGACGTAAGATCCATCATCCAAAAACTTTAAACCCGTCTATCTCCGGTTCTAGTGCTCCGATTGACTCCAAATTTTGATAGCCACGTTTTCTCGCTCTCACCTTTCATTTAAGACATCCCTCGACTCTCTACGATGACCAGGAGCCGAGCTGAAAACTCTGTCGTTTTTTCTAAAGTTCCAAAATCTTGGAAAATGCGTAAAAACTCGATTTTTAACAGGCTATCATTTGGAAACGAAACCTTCCACAGATCTGAAAAGATAGGATCCTAGAGAACAAAGTGCGGTCTTGCCCCTAAAAGAAATCCGAGCTATTCATTCACTTCCAATCCTCCGCTATTTACCGCCAAAGGTGGCCACAATTTAACATTTTCGCGAAAAAATCCCGTGTGGAGACCCAGTGTGAAGAAAATTTTCAACTTTTTCTCTCCGATTTACTTGAAACTCATCTAGATGCAGAATGGCACGGTGATTCCAAATCTGGTCTCTGTTTTCCCGTCCGAGGCGTCGTTCACCCGCTAGAGCCGTTTTCGTAAAAATTCTAACTCTGTCGTTTTTTCGCCAATGTCCAAAACTTTCAATGGCGGCTCACATCTAAACAAAGGCAGATAGGAACAAGCCATTTCTTTCACTGAATTTGTCTCACTCTTATCTTTCAAACGAGCTATTGCACGACTTTCTACGATCTCTAGAACCAAAGTTGGAAGTCTCGTTCCAGGGGGGAGGTCAGAACTTTTTCTCTCCGATTGAGCTGGAAAGAAGTTCCTAGACCCAAAATTGACCAAAACGTCCGAATTTGCCCTCCGTTTTCCCATCCGAGCACTCCTTCATGCCGAAAAACCGTCAAAATACACAAACACCATGTAAAGTGAACGAAGTTTCAAAACAAAAATAATTAGCGAGGGCATCTCTTTTTTATCTCACAGTGACTGCAGAGTGTTTATTGCATGCTTGTACACTTCGACGGTAATAAGAAAATAATGTTGAAGAAGTTTGTAAAAGAACTATTGAACTTCTTTGAACAAAGCTTGCACATTCGTACTCCTTACATCGCAATGATTTTGAGATACCAAACATGAGCATTTTTGATGAAAAAGTGAAAGTATGACATTTTTAGTCAAAAGAGTCTCGATTTTGTGATGACTTCACGGTTTCACTACTTTTTCCTCGTTCACTAATTTTGATAACCAGATTATCAATAGAGAGCTCAGAAGATACTAGTATACTTCTTCCTGTACATGAATAATTTGCAAATTGAACTATTTTCATATTTTGAGCACTCCTCAGCAAACACAATAACGGATACAAGTTTATCAAAGCTCTTTTTAAAGCTGAGAATGCAAGCTCTCGACTAATGTATGCCACGTTGATGTACTATTCAATGGGAGGACATGAGAATCAATTGAATTTCTGCGAAATTAAGGTGGTCCAATTTTATAATTAGCTCTGTAATTAGTTACTATAATAGCTACTATTTCGTCGACTGGCAAAACGTCAGCTCCGTTTGGCAAAAAAGTAGTCTATCCATCAATTGGCTAAGACAACGTGCCGCTCTTCAGTTTTAGATGTACTCGCATATTTCGAAAAAGGAAGATGATTTTCACATCTTACGGTTGCTTTGTTGCGAAAATGAGTGTAAAAATAAATTTTGCTAATCAATAAAATAATATATTTTTGCAAAATCGCTAGCTCATCAGACAGGTTTTTGATATTAGCAAGCGACTTCCCATCAAGGCTTTTTATTAAAGCTTCATTATCTGTTTCAGGTAGGTACATTGAGGCTATTCATTGCATTCTTTAACATGACATCTTTGAATTCATCTTGAGTGCAATTTGCACCCCTAAAAGCACCGTCTAGCTACATTATGCATGTAAATGAAGTGGATCACTGACGAACCTTTAAGGCTGAGCATTGTAATAATTGTCACTTCAATAGAAGTTAAGCAGACATTGCTCTCCAAGGTTGTCATGCAAGGAGCATTTGTGAAATACAATTCTTTCTTGTGTATTGTTATCACGATCAGTCAATTAATTCCGTATTAATTTCTCCAAACCTGTAAAAATTTGCATTTCTCACATTGGTAGGCCTGGGTCACAACTCGAGTTCATTTAATAAAATCGAAACTGTATGCACATTGGGGAAAATTAATTATACGTTGCTACTTACTCTATGGTACTCTACGTCTCGCACAGTTCTTTGTTACCCGCGGTTCGCATATATCGTAAAACCTTCGATAGACCGCCACGATAATAGTGTTTGAAAAATTGACCGCCACCTGTAATTTGGCCTACACCGCCACTTCCTATATTTCGGCAGTATGAACATAGTGCCTGTCGGATATGTAATGTGTTGCAGCGAAAATGAGTAGGCTACGCCTATAACCCATCCATCCCGCGAATGAAGGCTTCCATGTCTTCATCACCTACTAGCAATTGCTATAAGCAGTTCATTATCACGATTTGTGTTGCTGGTCATCGCTTTAATTCATAAGGTAGGCCTAACCCAGTGGGAACGTCGCTGTCTAATATCAAGAGATTACCCTGTGGAGTTAGTGATTTTGTGGCTAAATTTGCTTTTTGCTCAATTTTGTAACAAAAGTATCGCAAGATGTGAAAGTCGCCTATATTTTTAGAAATGCGTCTAAAATCCAAGAGCGATAGGTGACGAGTACAACTACTTGATAAATGTTTGTTTGTTAATTTGAACTGATTTTCCGCCTACCGACGAAATAGTGAATATTGCAGTGCAACTTATTAGCAGTAAGTAGCAATGTTCGTATATTACCTTCATATGAAAATACATTACATACTCAGTCTGTTGAAAACGACTTTTATAAATTCATGAAAGCGTAAACTAAAAAAGCATTTATCTTCCATTAATGTCTCAGTAAATACTATGAAATGATTCAAACATTTGTTATTGCTGTAAATTATAGAATGTCAGGAGAAGTTACGCAAAAATGATATACACAAATTCTCCAGTGTTTCATCATTATCAAATTTAGTCTGCAGTCATTTGATAGATAGATAAGACACATGATGGCAAGGGTAAGGAGGTGAGGGAGAAAGTAGAACCTCAGCAGTTACTAGAGAAAATAATTCTTAAGGCGGCATACATGTAGAGCGCAAATTCGCGAATGGTCAGTGGCGAACTTTGCAAGTGAATATGCTGTGATTATGACTGAACTGTAGCATGATATTATGCAGCTGACATCCACCTATTCGCAAGATTCGTTCCCCCAGGAAGCTTAGTAGTCTTGCGTGCATAAAGGACTAGTAGGATCATATCTATCTATACGGATAAATTAGGCTCAGGGATGCCGGCACGACTTAAGGGCAGGTGTTGCATCGATCTGAAGGAGGGCACTTCAGGTATTCTATCACATCCCTACAACCCCTATATCGGTACTCAATATTTCATGTTTTAGGTCTACTAGGTTTTGTAAGGGCCCACCAAAAACCTGTTCACTTTATATATAGGCATATATATATATAATGAAAAAAATAGTAGGTCAAAAATGGTCAATCAATACAGTAATAAAAGCCCAAAAGAAAACAATCTAAACTTAGGAAATATCCCAACCGGTTGCGTCCCTTTCTGGGACTTTCAAGGGATTAATGATTTTTATTTGAATTTTGCATATTATAACTCACAAGATCATAGTTGGTACATAGACATGAGTTAGTCAGTTAGTAATACGTATGTCCTCTGTGTGCATATGAATTGTGCTGGTCATAGCATGAAGATAATCTTTCCATAGAATTAGAGTTTCTGATGTTATACTTATAGATATACCTATCATTGTCCTCTCTATTCCGCCAAATACATTTTTCTTGGTTATTGAAATGTTTGAAGTTATTTCGTTCCTTAATTCTCCAGTTGTTGCGATAAAATCCTCCATAATTATTATTGGGATCATCATGTTTTCTGTTGATATTCATTTGTTGTTTTCTGTTGATATTCATTTGTTGTTTTCTACAGTGGTTGCAGTTCGCATTTCTCTTTGTTACAAATTTATTTTCACTATTGATTGATATTAAATGCTTATCCGATTCAAAAAATTTTCGTTTATTATTCCAAATGTCAATACTTCTTTTCTGTTCATCGTTACATATTTCATTCCATTAGTCTTCACGGGGCTTTGCTTCCTTGTTATTATAACAGTCTTTCAGATATTCCACTATTTCAGAATCTATTCTTTCCACGGTTTTCGTCTTGATGTCTGCTATTAATCTTAATCTTTTAATTTCAAATTCACATTGATTAATGCACTGTTGTTTTCGAAGCTCTCTCTCTTGTTCATAATTTTGAGTCACCGATATTAAAGCCCCGTGAAGATCAATGGAATGAAATATGTTACGATGAACAGAAAAGAAGTATTGACATTTGGAATAATAAACGAAAATTTTTTGAATCGGATAAGCATTTAATATCAATCAATAGTGAAAATAAATTTGTAACAAAGAGAAATGCGAACTGCAACCACTGTAGAAAACAACAAATGAATATCAACAGAAAACAACAAATGAATATCAACAGAAAACATGATGATCCCAATAATAATTATGGAGGATTTTATCGCAACAACTGGAGAATTAAGGAACGAAATAACTTCAAACATTTCAATAACCAAGAAAAATGTATTTGGCGGAATAGAGAGGACAATGATAGGTATATCTATAGGTATAACATCAGAAACTCGAATTCTATGGAAAGATTATCTTCATGCTATGACCAGCACAATTCATATGCACACAGAGGACATACGTATTACTAACTGACTAACTCATGTCTATGTACCAACTATGATCTTGTGAGTTATAATATGCAAAATTCAAATAAAAATCATTAATCCCTTGAAAGTCCCAGAAAGGGACGCAACCGGTTGGGATATTTCCTAAGTTTAGATTGTTTTCTTTTGGGCTTTTATTACTGTATATATATATATATATATATATATATATATATATATATATATATATATATATATATATAAATGTATGTATAGTATACAGTATGTATACATAGTACAGTATGTATATATATGTATATAACTATTCCATGCTCATCGGACAACAACTATTACCGGCATGTTTGACTAGATGCATGAGCACATAAATCAAATGAGCGAAAATCACTTTGTTGTCAATTTTAGCCTAAGTTTTGCATGTTAAATAATGATAATAATAATGGTGTAAATTTTCGAAGATAATAAAAATCATACATACAAGATACAAGTAAAGCAAGTAATGGACGAAATGTTGCGTGGACTAACACATGAAGCATCAGAAGTGACGGTCACTAAGCTCTTCGTTCATGAGTACAGTTGTATAGTGGAAGAAAGACATTTTGTACTTAGCAGTTCGACAAAGGGAGACACGAAAATGGGAAGAGTACTTCAATTTACAGGGAATGTATCTATGCAGAACATGACAGCTGTCTGAAGCAACTTTTTTGAAAAGCTTTCTGCTCAAACGTCTTATTCTGTGAGTCAAGTTGTCATCATGATTTATCCGGGTACCATAAATAAGTCTGTAAGCACGATTTTCCACCCTTACGATTTTCCGAGTTAGTCCAATAGGTAAGGCCACAAAGACAGGAGTAGCATACTCTAGCACTGAGCGAATTAATGCATTATAAATCTTAAGAAGATCGTCTGTACTTATAAAGTATTTTAGCTTTCTGAAGACATAGAAACGACGATTACTCTTCTTGACCACATCACGTATATGATCGTCCCATGTAAGTCTGTTGTTAATGGTAATACCAAGATAGCTTTATTCACAATGGGAATGGGCAACTTCAATTGCTCACAATTATTCTTGCAACATATCAGGGCCTTTGATTTACTTTTATTCAAGCAGAGCTTATTTTCCTCACACCATCTTTCAATACCCTCAATTTCGCTCAAAATAGTAGATTCACTTTTACTAGATCTTGATAACGGTACCATCAGATTCAAGTCATCAGCATACTGAACAGCGTATGAGCCAATGCCAGTAACCGAGAAGTAATAAATAACAAAACAAATAACAAGTTAAATTCTGTGAATTTGGTGCACGACATATGAATGTTAAGCAACACCTTTGCCTTCTCCTTGGAAACGACTTGCAAATATCCAGTGGATAATACAAGAGAACTTCTATGTAGGCCTTACTGCTTTTCCAGTACACAATGAATGCCTTTACAATCTTTACAATTTCAATTATAAAACTTGTTCTAAAGCAGTTATAAATCTTAGACAACTATGTTATGAATGAATTCTGTGGATCAGGGAAAACAAAACAAATTTGAAAATATGGATATAGTTTGCGTGTTTACATATTAAAAATCTGCAAAACAATCAAATCCTTAACTTTCAAGGATCTTAGCACATCATTATGTGAGACGTCTACCATAGAGCACATCTCTAGGTACCTCTATTCATCAGCACATGTACAGGAGCGTGCTATTTGGCTAGAAGAAAGTCAATAACAGAGTAGATTACATTTCCACGGTAGAAATCAAAAATTTCAAATTGGTTTTAAAAAATATGCGTGCCAGAGTAGCCTACGCATGTAAAATCATGTCGATTTTATAATAATAGACTACGTTAGTCAAAAAGTAACAAAAGCTTGCAATATTTTGTCTTGTCAAACACATTCCGAAAATCATAAATATCAATTTGCAACATCACGTCAGTGTATCATTTAAAATGATTGTACAAAGGAGGTTGTTAAAAAGACGAGACAATTTGCTCGCTACATCAAATAATTCTGCGATTTGTTTGTTAATAATTTTGCTATCACTTCACAAAGTAGGCTACCGTAGCTATCTTCATCATTTCCTAATACATGTAAAACCAAATTTATGTACACGATGGCTATAGCTCTAGGACGACAAACTGACCATAACACGCTTCAACTGCAGGTCTATTAAAGGATATTTCGGTAATTCATGAAGGGGCACACATGCAACACCTGGTTTAGGGCAAGTGTTGCATTTGCAACCCCCTTGCCGGAGTCCCTGATTATGCTTACACAATTCAATTATTGAGTATCGTTGTCAGCAAAACATGTCTTAAAGGGGAACAAATGCATACTGGCATTTGTTTTTCAAATCTTATGTACATTGATTTAAAGTAGTGACCTATAATGCAATGCTTTGAGCATTTCAGAATAGTTTAATCTCCGTATAAATAAACTAGAATAGGCAGAGGTTCAGGCATGGGGGAGGTAATAATGGGCACCCCAAGGGGTTTTCAGACTTATTTTTTACAAAAGTTATTCTTTTCGTCCCGGAACAACTCACAGGGCAAGAAGAGCACATCAGTCAACTTTCCAAAAAAATATGAAGATTCTATAGGATCCATTAAAAGATTAGAAGCGATTTTGTAAAGAGTGTCAAAATACCCATTTAGCCCCATGCCACGGGGTAATATGAGCACTGACTTAGGACTATGGGTTTTTATATTTTGACTTATTAAATCATGTTTATCAACCGCTTTGTCGTCTCCTATAGGTGATTGGTTAATCAAATAAGCAATTACAAATGGACCATGACCGTATCGGTTGCGCATTGATAGTTAAACAAGGCTTCTTTTACATAACCTGATAAGTCTTGAATCATCATTTTATTCGATTATGCACTTATCACAAAATATGGATGACGCGCCTTTTCATTCTTGCCACATCAATCATGTGCCCAGCTTATACGCTGTGGTGCAAAGGTCAATCATCACTAGGTGACATGCCACGCGTAATTCACGCGTAATTACGGAGCACCTCAAACATCCGTGGTTAAAGACAATCCTAGGTCTGTGACTAAGAGCTATGAAATCACTTGATCTGATGCTCTTAAAACATGGGGAATGTTTATGAATACCAGCGGGCGAGCGCTTAGTTTGCGCGTCGTCTACAGTTGTATGCGTTGCCGCTTGAACCACGGATGAACCGCTAAGCATGTTTAGTCTTCCCTGAGCATGCAATTGAGATCCTATCACACTGTTTATCCTCTGATACATGCAGACACGACGCAAAGTCTCTATAACAGGACTGCCGACAGATGTTGCAGCAATGTCACCCATAGCCACGGATGTTTAGGGTCATGTGTAATTACGCGTAGTTTACGCGTAACTGAGCGTGGCATGTCACCTAATGATCAGTGATTTATTGTCAATCGCCACTGACAGCATGCACGTATAAGATTACAAACATCACATGGGAGACTCATTCTTGAAGCTGATTAATAATCAATTAACTGCAAGCAGATGGGAAACGAGGGCCAACTGACATGTCTCGAGTGCTGTAAGGGCAAACTAAACTGATGAAGCTCTCAGAAGCAAGTTAAGTGTAACTAAGCTGATGCCAATCTCAGAAGCAAGTTGAGTGTTCATGATGAGAACTTTAAAAGAAGAATTTATGTCATTTAGTTTGTTGTCTGACTTTCTAAAGTAAACCTGATAACTTATCATTATATCATTATCATCCAACAAATTTCATGTTTTGGCGCTTTGTTTGAATCTATTCTCTTTTCATCAAATTCTCAAAAACTTGATTCATAGGTCATTTGTCATTCTACAAATCTCTCATAGATTCTGGCCATTTGTCTGGAAAACAGGCATACCAAAAATAATATTAGTGATGATAAAAAATGCACTGCCCATTTTGCACCAGTGATATTTTGGGAGTAGGGTTATAAGGGCACTTTTCTTAGTCTCACATTTTACGGAAACTATCAATTGTATGGGTCTAAGATCCTTAGATGTCTATCTGCATGTAATTACGATGAGGGGACAGCTTTCGTTTGCCTCGAACAGTCACTACACAGAATGAGAGGCTTTACCAAATAAGCCTGATTTCATTGTTGCTACTTTCAGCGATCAAATTTATGCATTTTCATCGTTATCTTCTTAGTGTGTGCGCGTGCTTTCCTCCTGCGCTGCCTCATGCGGATAAGCGATGACCATGACCAGCTCTCTGTTGAGGTTCATGCGAGCAATGGGTCTTGAGTTGGAGACCGAAGAACTCAAATTCCCATAAGCTTATTAGTCCGCTGCCCACTATAGTCCCATCTCCCCTACATGAAACATTTCTCCACACACACTAATCACTAATGTGATTGTTTCCAGAAGATTTCATGCTAATTGTAGCGCTTAGGCATTTTTTCGAAAACGAGATCATTTCATTCGAATCTGAAGAAAATATTATTTGGTATATGTTATACCAGAGGCAAAAAACTGGAAAATGTAACTTCGCGAGCCATTTCTCCCCTGAACGTAAAATTGTTTGCCATAGCTTGCCCTTTTATTAAGTTGGCATTCATATTTTCAATTAATTGCATCAGTCACAGCATATTTCATGTACAATGGCATGCTCAAGAACAATGATTCATCTCTCCTTTTTGTTTCACTCAGAGGAACAACATTTTTAATAATGAAATTACGACACTTCGTGTCACGAAACACGAACATCGGAAGTAAATTCGGCTCCAACCTTGAAGTGTTCGTGACACAAAGCGTCGTTGTTATTTCTTTAATTCTTAATTTTGTACCTCGGAAGGAAATGAAAAGTGCCTCCTGTTCGTCACCCTCAATTAGGCTATATATTTCATGTAATTTTGAAAATCACTACTATAGAGCTATCATGCGTTTGTTGAGAATGGATGTTTTTCCATTAAGACACATGTATGCACTATGATTCAACTATCTATTCAATCATTAGATAGAATGGTAGTTACAGTTGTAGTCAAAAACGAATAAAGTTGATTCAGATCTCTGTATTTACCTATCAAACAAACGGAAGACAAGAAAGAATGTTTTGCAGAAACAACAACAATAACAACATAATAATGTAAATTCTCTTTACAAGAAATATGTTAATCAATGGGAGTCGTAAGAAACGAAGTGTTCAGGAGATCATAACAGGAATGAAAAAATCAAGCATTGTCACAGTTTCTGAAAACGAACCCGTGTGATAATGTTGTGTAAGAGCATTTGACTACGAGAAGATTGTCCGAGGATCAGAAAAACTGGAATTTAACATAATTGGATTATCGCAGCTATCTTACGTCATCACTTGTCAACAAAGATATATGACATCTATGCTGCCTAAGTAGTAATAAAATCAGTATTTCAAAATAATTATGAAGAACAAATATCCTCATGTAATGCGATCACGTACGGTAAAAAGGAAATAGAGTGCAAAATTTATTTCTGAGGACAGAAAATATCACTACATGTAGAACAAGCGAGGTAATGCAGACTTTTCGCGGTGTTCACATAATTTTTATACACATAATTCTGAGTACTAAAAGCAAATTTGACGAGCATTACGATAATAAAGAATACACACGAAATTCAAATAACAAATCATTCAGTAAAAATTAGAAGATGTTGAGCTATGCATTCTGAAGTCAAACGAATCCTTGATTTGAAGATGAGGGAACTGAGTGTTTGAAATAAAGCGTTGATACTAGGAGATCTTGCCTGGCCCTGAACATGAAATACTTCAAAGTTTTCACCCTTAAGCTATCAACGTATGATCAACCTGATCACACTTGTGCAACTTTTCATTCCATGAACATATTTCACTTGGTTGAATGCTGTAAATACAAGACTTTTCCTATTTATGCTTCATGTGCAGTGTACTAGACGAATAATTGAATAATGGCTTCAGCCCGACTTGTACGAACTGCTAAAACTGCGGCTCTGTGTGTACTTTGTAGTGACGAGAAATGCAAGTGGTGATTATGATGATGCCAGCGATATGGGCGAAGAGACACAAGTGCTTCACATTCGTGTAGCACGACATGATGACGACGTTGCAGCAATATCAGAATATGCAGACGAAGATTCAATCACTTCCAATGAAGAAGAATTGGTAGAGGACGTGCAGATCGAGGAGAACGTCCTTCGCAGTCAATGCCGAACAACCAGCACAGTCATCTTATGGACAAAAACGACATTTATGGTCACAGCAAGAGAAGATATTGTACGTCATAGAGGAGGACCATTGCCACAGGCAAGGAATGATTCACATTCAGAAACGTGGTCACCTTTTCTCACAGACGAAATGCTCGAAGGAATAATTCATCACTCATAGGCAAAGTTAGATTCACTACGGTTGGAAAGCGGTCCGCAGCTACACTTGAATGTCTGAAAGGATGCATCGGCATATTGTATCACAAAGGAGCAAATGGTGAACAAAAGATTCCTAGAAGAACTGTGGAACGAAGATCATTCATCGTTTTACCGTATGGTTATGACTAGCAGCTACACAGTGCTCAACGTGGTCCATCCGAATTGGTCATCCAAAACTCATTACACAAGAACGAGAGTATCTGAAGGTGCTATGGCCAAAGAATTAACCATGGATCAAGTCAGAAAGCGACTACAAAACACTGAAGGATTGAATGTGAGCACTGTCAAACTCATGGAAGCATTCACCTGTGAAACGCGCCCAGTGATCAGAGTAAGTAACCCAACTCCCGGTCAGCGTCCAAGGTGTGCGGTATGTCGAAATGAAGGAAAAGTTTTTAGAAGAAATGTAATCCATCTAGGAAAAGATGCATACAATGTGACGAAATGATGTGTGTATACTTCAGAGGTGGGTGCGATCTGTAAAACCATCAAATATGATTCATTGAGATCATCAATCGATTGATCTCAATACTTGTATTATTGATACAAACTAATATGTAAAACATTTATAGAATTATTGGAAAACAGATCTCTCATAACTATAATGCAATGGAAGGTTAACAAAATGAAAGTGAGTGAATTTTTCGGTGGTGATCAAAGTGATCATACGTTGGTAGCATCATAGAGTATTAAGGGGTAAACTTACCTTGATAGCTTGAGGGTTAAGTGTGTGACCTGGGAGTGTGCGTGAGTGATCAACAAGCAAGATTCAGCACATAAGTATTAAGTATGATGGTGGAAGCATAAAAAAAATTAATTAGCTTATAATCTGCTAATAATTACACAAACTTTCAACGTAAAAAGCTACAGCTCTAGTTTTGAGGTTCGTGTTCTATCTGAAACTTTTATCAATTCTTGTATTCGTCAACGAACAAAAAACATCAAAATTTTGTGTAAAAAAGAATCGACGCATACATTCACTGTCCACTAGACTAAAGATGCACATGCTCAAACACAATTCATCTTTTCAAATAACTATCACATGGAATTTGGAAATTTGCATCTGTAATTTATCATCTTTACATATAGCGTCATCGGTCATAGGTCATGGACTACTCTAAACTCTCCAACGTGGCGGCATATTTGCTTGCTGTGAATACCGCTGACAGAAGCGATAACCAAAGTAGCTAAAAAATGCCATAAATAACGCCACCACGTATATAAAAAGGCAGAAGAAGCGAGATGGCAACCACAAATTGTTGTAAAGAACATCACCGTCCACACTTATTGTCACTACGGCGTAAGCCATATTTGGAACACCCATTCTGTAACTGCAAGTGGGAACACCGATTTCTACTACACCTTCAACATCCGCAGTACTCAAACTAAAATGATATGAGGTGAAAACATCCTCCGGTTTGTGGGCATATTCGAGCACGCCTCGTTCGTCCCAGCATCTCAAGCAGCGCATTGAGAACGCGTTGTGAGAATGTCCCGTCAGTATTAGATTTGGCTTCGTAGATTCAAAAATCTGAAAGAAGATTTAATGATTGTTAGACAGCTATACACAAACAGTTGTATGTTCAGTTACTGATGCTATCTTCGATAATACGTATATTATCACGAGTTTTGAATAAGGAAACTAATGTAAAGACAAGTAACCCGGCAATTGATGAATTTATCAAATCCTCAACAGATGCAGCCACCACGAGAATGCAATGAGTAGCGATGTGTGAAATGCCTCTAAAATCGGATGCGGCATTATGGTTGCAGAATGCAGTCAGCCCTCCATGAGTGCGTCTTAAAGCAGTGCTTTCCTGCTAAATCACGCTCTCAACTGACGATTCTCTGGCCTTGTGATTGCAAATTATACTTGCACGTCGTCCTCTAGCTCCAAATGATGCGCCCGGTACAATGATCACAACAGATTTCGTTGCATAATCGCTTTACAGGCATCGAATGGAAAAACAATTATATTTAAGCCCAACGTTGAGGAGTTACTATAATTCAACATCTGATTTAATCAATTCTACACATCAAAGACATACCGGCCGGTAAATACTTCAAGAAGGCATGTCTTAGTCAAGATACTAATTAATATATAGACACAATTAGATGACATGAAACAAATTAACTGAATAATATCACATATTATACTCACTCATGCCTAGACATAAATTAATATGAGATACTCAATTTGAACATCTCAGAAAAATTTCGACGGATATTCATCAAATTTCATTCTTGTCACACGCCTGAAATGCTGTCTAAGTTAATACCAATAATAATCCTGCAATAATTAATAAATGCGGCTTTTCGCAAGCACAATTTAAATAGAATAAATTATTAAGTTGTACCATACGTATCTCTAGTTCAAGGTGAGCTAGAGATACGTCTTTTTCAACTTAAACCGCGACACCATGCATAGTAGGAGAAGGATCCTATCGGTGCTTCCTATAGCAGGAAATAATATGCTTTCAAGTTTTTGATTCGGAACTTTGTTGGCTTGAATAGGAGCTATTTTAGTAGTTATTAAACGAAAATTCTGTGCTGTGATACGTGTAATTGCTGAAATCCTGTTAGTCAAAATTGTGTGGTGAATGCATGCATAAAATATTTATGGTAACATAATAGGAAGGTATTGAAATAAATATACGAAAATACTCAATCAGTAGCATCCAGTTTCTTGGGACACACTTTCGACTTTTCTTCACAGTTAGTTAAAGTAACAACGCAAACTGAACAACGCAAACTGTGATGCGACGCCGGTTATGCACACACTACAGTCTGTTGAATTCAAGTTTCCATTCATTGAATTCAAGATTCGATATCCAATGTTCAACTTTCGATAACACAGATTCATGTTTCGATAACTATGATTCAACTTTCCATGATGATAGATTCAAGATTCCATATCATGGATTCAAGTTTCCATGATTTTTTTATCAAATTGGTTCACACAATTCTTCACATAATTTTCATTTCTATGAATATATGCGGATGACTTGGATCTCTATAGAACTTCAAAATTAATATATTGTCAAAAAATCACCTTCGCGCGCGAATTCCGATGCAGTGTCTACACCTTTTTCAAGTTTGATTTCAAAAGTTTTAACTTCATTTTCTGAACTTCTAACTTTGCCTTAAGATTTTTTTATTTTGATCTCAGAACTTCTAACTTTGACTTCAGAGGTTTTAACTTTGACTTCAGAAATTGTCAATTTGTTGCCACTTTTCATCTTTAAACCACTGTATAGCAAAAAGATGAATGTCATTTTTAAATTTTGATTATACATATTTTATTTCATTAATTATATTCGCAGTTTCATGTCATATGAAGCACAGAGCAGACTGCTGTATTATCATATGTATAATCTTATCAAATTCAAGTATAATACAGCAAACAGAAAACACAAGCAAAAAAATCACAAGAAGGTCAAGTTCCAGGATTTAGACTTTAACCGTTCAAGACGGCTGGGAAGATCCCATCGCTACATAGCCTCACTTATGCATAATAACAGATAATTGCTACATATCCATCCACACAATATGTCTGGTATGCATGCCTATTTGTGTACATATCTGGTGTTTTGCTTACGTAAATTGCAGGAAATCCATGAAAAATAAATATATTGCAGTCGTATGTTCATATGTTCAAAATTTGTTTAATTATCATAATTAATTATCCGACAGATAGCTTGAGAGGGCAGGAGGTGTGAGTGGAGGTAGCTTGTAGGGTGGAGGTATGAATTTATTGCAGTCAAAGACAAATTACGTGGCCCGATGAAATTCTCCTGCCTAGAGCGGATGAACGGGAAATTGCACCCCAGGATGCCCCAGGATGGAGAATACTCCCTTCTAAAACGCCTTCATTAAAGAAGCAGATTCTAAAAATGATGAATGAAAATAATATCTATCTCATGTATATAAGGTATATATTGAATGAAAACTGTCATCCACCACACACTACAGAATTTGCACTTACCATCAAAATGATAATTCGAATCAGAGTCAGCCATGTTTCATCCAAATTTACATATCGACTACTATTTCATATCCTTAACACTATTAACACACCCAATCTTACAAAGCCTGCGAAACTAGAATGCAAGTAACTGTATTCTTTAATAAATTGAAATACGACTTTGTAACAGACACCAGCATTAATCGCAGAATAAAACTGGTTTATGAAGACTCCTTCTAGTGCTTTGTTTGAGTTTGTCACTGAATGAAAAAGACGATTCATGACATTTCATGTGAACAATTAGAATGACGAAAAGCTTTTCCAAAGCATCTAAAATTCTTCAAGTTGAGGCCTCGTTGACGTAGAGCAAACATTACGTTGCTTTCCGCTAACTTATTAAAATCATAAGAAACGTCTTCTTCTATAGTTCATATCTCTATAGCAGGTAGGGTGTCGACTCAAAGAAATTTCAGTATGCAGTGAAAATTGTTATATCAAAAGATTCAGTTTTTTAGCGGAGATTACCTTCCTGTGGTCTAAAAAATATTTGATCACTTCTTGAGAAGCTAATTTTTTGCAAACTATCCCTGTGTTTATATACTAGCGACGTGGACATATATGTGTATAATATATATATATATATATATATATATATATATATATATATATATATATATATATATACGAGTATATACGACTAATAGTAACCCACGCAGAAGGCAAAAAGAAAAAGCACAATTTTGTAGCCCAAACCGGCTTCACCTGTGTTCCAGGCTTCTCACGGGCAACTGAATTATATTACAAAAATTCGAACTGAAGCATGCAAATGATCAACATAACATAATAGATATATGACACTAATAATATGTACTGAAATTGAAAAGGAAATCATAGATTTTTCGGGATGAGCACAGTGAGATTCTATGGTACTGGTGCATGTTACTCACTTAATGATTTACATTTAATTTTGGTTTTAAGATATTTATACACATTTTTTCTTTTAGTTCTCTCATGCCTCTGAGAGAAATAAATGAAAAAATGTGTATAAATATCTTAGAACCAAAATTAAAAGCGAATAAAAAGCGATCATACCTGAGAAAAAATGAAACAAACTTCAATTCAAGCCAATGATAGTTTGTTTCATTAATTATGTCAATGAGTCAGTGGCGTCGCGTGCTCCCAGGCCATATGCCTTCACTCGGCATTGGAATACTATTTCTATACCAAACACTTTTATGTTACAACATTAATTTTCATGAATTTAAATGAATCTTTAATAACAACATCCCGAACATTATTTAAGGCCAAGTGAATGTGCACATGAGAAGTGATTGCTCATGTCGCTTAACCGCCTTACTCAAGGAGCTGATCGAGACCACATATTCTCGAGAAAAAAGGAGGCAAGGCCAACAGTTTCCTGTGTTTCTCACGGCCGGTCAGCCACTCACATGTTTGAAATTTTGATGCATTAAAATGTCTTGTGTAGTACTTCTTATTTCTTTCTCAGTGACTACTTTCATTTTATATCAGGTGTTGGCCTACCTTGCTTGACGACTGTCATCTTTTCAGTATATTCTCTTCGGACGAAAGGCATATGATCTCATCTGCAGTACTAAACATAGCGTCACATCAATCACGTAAAACAAATTATGGAATTCTACCGAATCTGGGTGTTCGAGTCAGATGCATTACTCTGCATTCATTGGAGAACGCTCATCATCTGATCGCAGTCTTGTCTGAACGGCAGCCATCTGCTACTGTCCACGTAGTGGCCTCTCTGACATTAAGCGAATCCAAGAATAATTGGGTTGCGCTTCCCTTACTTTCCTTAGGTACCGCGCCTTGATCAAGAATTGCGTAGAATTTCATTGCAAAAATTGGAGAAGGCAAAGCATTATGTCTATCGGGAAAGCTAATATTGTCGCGGGCGCGTGCGCTTACTGCCTCACACGCACACAATTCTCTTTCGCTCTGTCTGAACGTCAATGCTCCGTCTGAACACACGACTAGCTTGTGTGTCTAACTGTTCGAAGAAAACAGCTGTGATTCGAGCACGTGGTGCAAAACTGTTTGCTCTGAGGTTGAGCGTCTGACTTTGAAACGGAAAGCTGTGAACAGCTATCACGAGAAGTTATCGAATTTAAATGAATGATGATACTTTTAATTTTTATAATTGTTGGAAAATTATTTTTGAGGATGCGCCGAAGGCCTCGCAGGTACGGAGAAGACGCCACTGCAATGAGTATATAATAAACGGAATCAAAGCAAATGTGAATCGATATGGAAAAATATAAAAAACACAAGATTTACGCCGACATGTTTCACCACTTCAGTGCCTTCTCAAGGCGTTAAGTGAATCTTATTACATAAATTATCTATAAATGAGATCGTTATGATCTGTATTATAACGTCCAAGTTTGAATTTCATTGCATCTTTATGTAATAAAGATTCACTTAACGCCTTGAGAAGCCACTGAAGTGGTGAAACATGTCGGCTGTAAATCTTGTGTTTTTATATTTTTCCATATATGTATAAGTAGTATGAAAAAAGTATGAATGAACATATGCTAACAGGCATCTTAATTACGTAAGCGGAAATTAAGATGATTATCAAGGAAGTTTCGTAAACTGCATTATAATGCAAGTCTTCATGGAAAAGCTGAGATCTTATTGTGCTACTTGGTTGAGATTTCATGTTTTCAATTTAATTTTTTGAGCGGCATGACTTCATTATTCACAAAATCCATGCGTCATTCCTTAAATCTGAATGGTAATGTGTACCCATTTATATCCTGTAAAGTTAATTGTGATCAGTTTTTTGATTATGATGTTTTGCTCTTTCAGTGGCAGTTTGTGACATGATCACACTTAAGAAAATACTCTTATTATGATAAGGCTGAGCTTTAAAGTAATGGTAACCCATCGCATTGCTAATTTAACAAACTATATTATCTCTCCAAGGTTGGCATGACATGGAGGATTTCTCTTCTTTCTTCTGTATTTCTCTCATGATCACTCAAATTCGTGTACATTTCAACTCAGGTTCGTTTAATAAAATCGAAATGGCATACACATTGGGGTTTAACATATGTTGATTTGCTACTCTACCAACATAATATACTTACTTTGTGGTCTCAGTATAACGATAAAAATGATGGTGAAGCAGAAAAATATCGAAACATCGATTTCCTTGCAACCATCTGTAAGAATATCTGAGAAACTACCATAACCATCGGATTAATATTGTTATTTTGAAGCCAAAATCAGCATATTTGGTAAAATTATTAGCAGGGATATGTAGGAACCTTTCTGAATTGGCAATTTTAAAGCAATCTTAGCTTGCATTTCAAATGAACGCGCACGGTCACAGATGTTGAATTCAGATCTCCTGAAGGAAGGAGAAAGACGTTCTACCTAGATGATGTCAAAACACCTCAATAAAATATTTCTACCAACATCTAACATTCTGTGTTCTAAAATAGCAGACAGAAATTTAATCAACTTTCAACAATTCAGACCATAAGATTCAATATTTATCAAGTGTCAGATAAAAACTAAACGCAAAAAAGCTCGCTTGCGAAAGCTCACTTTTTTGCATTTGCAATCGGAAATGTAAATGGATTGAATGATCTCTAGAATCTGAATCGCTTTTATTTTCACGACGATGTTAGAATAGCTAAGTTGGTTGAGACCTTCGTTTCGGTAGGAGGTGCAGATGGTCCACGGCTCGAGCTTGTCTGTCTCGACTAGTGCTTCAGAATTCCTACCCACCCCTAGCTCCAGTACTTCAGAATTCTTACCCACCCATATCTTCAGTACTTCAGAATTCTTACCCACCCCTACCTTCAGTACTTCAGAATTCCTACCCACCCCTATCTCCAGTACTTCAGAATTCTTACCCACCCCTAGCTTCGAAGCTTGGCTCTGTGCCTTGGGTGATGAAAAGATCATCAAAAATATGTCGAATGAACGTCTGGCTGCGATTCTAGAGAAGCATGTCAGAATACGATGAAAATGTTCCATTGAAGCAATGCACTTCCTGACAATCGCGTTGATTGTGACATCATCTTATCTGAATATTATGAACGCATTTGTCTTTTTTCAAAACTTCATATCGCTTGTTGTCACTTGTGATCTTAAATCTGCGAATGCATGCATTCGCTCTGACTACAATTGAAGAAAGATTTAAGATCACAAGTCAAGATTGGTGCGATTCTCTTTTAACAAGGACATGTTAGTGGTTAACACTAGAGCTGGTCGCAAATATCCGTGCGAATAATATTACATTAATTCGTTATAGTGCCAAGTCGCCATATCAATTTAATTCAGAAAATCTAATAAAACATGAGCTTGTAGGCTGTTGTCCCTATGCCTGCGATATTTATATAAATTGCATGTCTGCATGAGTAGACAAGTGCAACCTCCAATTGCCTTTGGAAGATGCATGGTCAGCAGTATCATTAATTACAATGATGTCCACTTGTGGACATGTAAGGCAGAAACTGTAAGTGCTGACGTGACCAATCATGGGAAAAGTACACTGCCATCCACATTTGGACGAGTGTAGTCGCCGTGTTGTCTGGAGACTGATGTTAGGAACTAGAGCATTAGGGAGCATATGAAAATATTTGCAACACGTTGCTATATGAGCTGCACTGATAAATGACTAGCCTATATGTTAATAGCACAATCACAATTGAGTTGCATTCCAAGTCGAAAAATGGGAACAGGCTTGAATAGCTGCCAATTCATCCAATATCAGGAATCATCAGCAGACCTAGCTCACATCTCTCAACATCGACAAGGTGCATATTTAAACATGTGCCATGCTCGGAGTAATTTGGGACACGCAATTAGCACATCAAGTTAAATTCTGCGGGTGTTCATTAACTACATGTACTTTCAACACACTACTGGTCTGTCATTTAAGTTAGTGCGCCTATAATAGCTGATAGATACTGCTTTCTTGGAAGCGGAATGTATGTAGAACAATTTAATGTTGAGCTGCACCCTCAGTTATATAAGTTTAGTCAACGAACATGACCTTGATTATAGCAGACAGCTGATACTTCAAAAAAATAACAGTGCAGCGAGATGTCATCACGGTAAAATGGATCGTCGTCTTTAAAAATATTGTGTAGCAGCTGAAAGCTTCTATTGCAAGTTTAAGCATCATTCTCAACGTCGATACGCGCAGGCATCCGGATATCCACAACCAGTTCTATTAACATGAGTAACAGGTAACAATTGAAACGACTAAAATCAATACCCACCGTAAAAATTGCATTCACCTGCAAAAGTTGAAAACTTGGGCAGTTAACATGCTATCCATATTCGAGAATTTCTGATTTATTATCTTTCATATAGGATTTGATTATTACTTTTATAGCTGTTGCGGTTGACAAAGAGGTTTTCATCAAATTTTTTGGTTTTCCTTCGCAGGTCTATTCTCATATATTTTTTCTACTGCGTAATATAACAAGCCACACTTAACCAATTAATTGTTTATGGATTGTAGATAATTCATGGTAAAATTCAATGAATACAATAAAAAGCAGGAGAGTTCTCTTATATGTATCAAAAATGACAATTATTCTTCGTATCTGAACCGTGGAACAAGGAGTTGCATAAGGACATCCAACTGACGTGATTCACATCTAAACAATATGGCAAACTTCAGCGAAGATGTTACGAGGTTTTACTAGGACATCATGGAGGAACTCAACATGATATTAAAAACAGGGAGCATATTTTGAAATTTTGCAAATCACGAAATCGCGGGATTTTATTCACCGTATTCCGGGATTAATTTGCATGGCATTTCAGTAGTTATTTGCAGATGCTTTAATGTTTTTAAGTGGAAACTGAACGGATCTTCAAATACTTTTCGATGTTTGTCTGTACATTTCCAAATAATGTCACTACTGCAGATGAGTCAGTATGTTTGATTGTATGTTCCAGACATGTCCCTGATTATATATTCGTTACATCAATGATTGCCAAGATGTGTGTTAATAGGCACAGGGACTAAGAAAATTTCAGAAAATCGTCGAATCATAGAATTTTTCATCTTCTTCATCTTAAAAAAGTTCCTACTTCGATTCTGTCCAGCGGAACATCACTAGTATTGCTTGTTGCAATATGTGAGGTGATACAAGTAAACATAGGACTTTACGAACATATGCAGTCGTACATTGAGCAACACTTTGCTGCAGTCAAAATCTACAAAAGATTGTCTATGAATAAGCAATTTTCTCCATCTCAATATGCTGTTGAGATTTTTATTTTGATTAAATTTTTTTGATTCACACACTTTGATCAGGGTGGCGGCCAGATTTCTAGCTTCAAATTCCCGGGCGATTCCCAGGCTATTTCATCGAATTTCCACGCCATTTTTCTTATAATGACCAGATATTTTATTCCAATTACACCGCTCAAAAATTATCCGGACACTGCATTAAACTATTTTCAAAACACTAATGTACGTGGTCTCCGTGGAATACTGGTTAAATGCTTGACCTAGCGATCATTCGATCTAGAGGTCGAGCCCCAAATGTGTCATTGGAAGTCGTCAGGAAGGGCATCCGGACACAACGCTCCACATCAAAGTCTGACTATGTCAGCACCGTCCAAACCCCCAGTAAGGGGAGCAGTGACGTTAAAAAAACATTTTTTGCTTTAAACTGCCTTTATCATGCCTTCCGGTTAGAATTTTGCTACCAAATTATGACGTGAACGATATTTGACTCTGTCGCAGCACTCAGTTTTCAAAATTTTTGATTTTTGTGAGCGGTGGTTCTTAAGATTATAAACATCTACTTTTCCTCAATGGCCTGCAGTCAGTCAGCTACTTCTGGAATTAAAATGATTTCATATCGATGGAAAAGTTCGCTTCCTGAAAGTGCTTCATTTTTATCATCTGATTCATAAAAATCTATGAAGTTGCCGATATTTCAGACTTCAATTTTCAAACATGTAAAGTTGAAGCAACAAATCGCATTTTGAAAAGCCTTTTGAAACTTTCATGTCAGGAGACCCTAACGTACTTATGAAGCTTTACACCTCTTTAGTTCGCCCACATCTAGAATATGCCGTCCCAGTTCGGAATCAATCCTTATACATAGACATTGCTCTGATCGAACGTGTGCAACGGCGCCTGACTCGGAATATTCATGACTTAACTTCCATTCCATACGAAGAACAACTAAGAAATTTAAATCTGCCCTCCCTCCAATGTCGACATGTAATGGACCTCGCGGAAGTATGCAAAATCATGAATCACCGTGCGCCCTGTGATCCGAATAATTTTTTCATCCGAAATGCGTCAACCACTGGTGGTCACTTTCTGAAACTCTACAGTCTTTTCGCTATTCAGGCTCTAAAAATGACTTGATCGAAAATTTTGATAAGGAGGAACTAAAATTGTTTTTAGGAGTTCTTATTCTGTCTGGATATTCAGCAGTGCCTGCAAAAAAAGACTTCACTGGGAAGATGCTCGCAAAGATAATTGCTGTTTTGAGAAAAAATTATCGGCACTAATGAGTTAAATTTGAATGAAACTGATGTGACTTGCTAAAATTTTTGAGAATCGTTGTTTCTGACTTCGTGGTTGAAGCAGACAAAACTTTCGTTCCATATTATGATTTTTTTATTTTTTTTACTTGAGTAAAGATATCATTCCCGGGCGATTCCCGGGCAAATCTGAAAATGGTCAAAATTCCCTGGCGATTACCGGGCTCCCGGGCGCGGCCGCCACCCTGTTTGATTCATATCGGTAGTCAGACAAGCTTTCATAAAGAAACATGTGCAGATTAGCCATGTCCTCACGATCTGATTTTCTTTTCTATTTGACATTGATTTGGCCAATGTGAAAGTACACAGCGACATAGACAACTTTGCTGATGAATTGTTATCCATTTGTCATATGAAAGTTTGTAAAATCAATACAGTAGCTCGAATTATGTTGAGAACGACATATTTAGATTTCTCGCCAGGAGACAATTCAAATGAAAGCAAAAAACACTAAAAGAAATTAATAAGTTAGTCATCTCATCATAAGAATAATTGAGTGAATTGAGAAAAATTTCAAAATGAAATTTCTCCGTGATGCTTTGCCCAATTTCGTACCTTTGCATGTCATCAGAAAGCTTTTTGAAAGATTTAACAGATGGCATCACTTTTATCAAGATAGAAGTCATTGTTTTAACAAAGATTGCAAAAAGGACAAATCGAATTGTTTATTTATTTTAACCTAGTCACAAAAATTTGGCAAGTATGAACTTGAATTGTGCCTCAAATTAAACCTAGCCTTCATATTATATATGCTCGTTTATAAGCGACACGATTGGAAGGCACGAGAACCGATTGAATATTGACTTCAGAAAGGTGTTACGCTTTTACGAACAACCCTATTTTAAATTGATAAATGAAATAAACCAAAAATGAAACCTAACGTCACTTTTCCCATCAAGTAATTTCAACTGGCGCTAACACAAAAATTTGGTGTTAAATAAGGTATTTAGTCACACCTTGTACGCAGCACACCTTATATGATGAGACTTTATTGCAGAATTTTGGTAATCCCACTGCGCGTGCCATTCCATTCGCCCTGCCATCTATGGATCACGACACCATAGAGCAGCAAAGTCAAGTCCTCAATCAGTGTGCCACGAAGCTTACTATATAACTTTATTAATGTTGCCTACAGCATTTTTTGATAGCTTTAAATTTCACCACGCGAGCACAGATCTAACATGAAAAGTTTCAATCATTTCAATAAATGAATATTTGAATACAAATGTCAAGTGAAGTTGTCTTAGAAATTCCACTGTGTTTGAGCAATTATTCTCAAAACTAAAATAATTGCCGTCTTCACAAATGAGTCACGAAGCATCTCCCAAGATAATTATCCATTTAACAACCTCATCGGACTTGCCATTATGCACCTGCACCTACAGCTCTGTTTTTATTCTACATCAATGTAATCTGAGTCAAACTCAGAGTTGACTTCGTCCCTAGAAGTTCATCTTCTTAGGTCGTCTGCATTATTACATAAATGAAAACGATCATATTTCGTCAACAAAAGTACCACGTGAATTCATTTCATATGTAAAGCTATGATTATCTCTCTTCATAATTTACACAAGTGACTGAGATTAAGAAATACTATTATTCAATGCATAACATTCAATCAACAACAAAACCGTGTAACAAGAACACATTATTCACTTTCTTATAAGCATCGTTTCGTAAAGAAGAAAAAACTGACGTGTCCGAATTAGGTAATTCAAGTGTACTCTCTGGAAAGGCGACAAAATGCCTATCATCAACTGTACTCGTATGTTTCGGTATTTCGTCAAACATAATGGTCTACATCATCAATCATGCAGCAAATGTAGATTTCTTTCACCGTGATCATGTGGTGAAGAAATGACAATTTGTGAGGCATAAATAATATTTTGTTTCTGCTGTATCCGAAAGTGCAGATCCACTACTTCCAGTGTTCTATCTTTCATTATCAATGGATATTATCACTTCATTTTTTCACTTGCATGATACATTCTTCTATGACGTCACATCAGCAATCACAGAACACAATTCCAAATTTCCTTCCATGTTACATGATCATGAACTGTACTATTTAACTTTCTCCAGTCTAAACCACTCCATTCTTTGACGTCATCACGCCATCGCCTTTGAGGTCGTCGACGTGCTCGAGTTCCGTTCATTAGTCCTTCAATAATGGCTCTGACGAGAAGTTTACTACTTTTGATGTGACCATGCCACCTCATTTTCCTCTGATGAATGATCTTGGTTGCTGATGGCAGTAAGGTATGATTCAACAACCCAGTAATCTATTGGTAATTTATATACTATTATCCGCCATGAAGCGCACAATTGGATTTGGAACACTTCTATTTTGCGCAACAGCGCTGGTTTCCAAGTCAGTAATCTGTGGCCTGTAAAAGTGTTAGTAGAACATAGCATTCGTAGGTCTTTCGCTTGGTTGTAACTAACAGATGTCAGTTGCTTAAGAGGTACTTCTCCTTCCAAAAACTCCGAGCTTTATGGGTGCGCTTTTCAACAGTTTTGGCATCGTTTGCGTAACTGCTCAGTGCTCAGGATGCGATCATGGTATTCACAGTGATTAACTGTTTCTATAGCCTTGCTTTTAGTTTTTGATCTGAATGCCATGACTTTAGTCTTAATATATTTATGTGTAAATCGAAGGATGCGGCCTGGTTATGCAGCTTCGATGGCAAGATTTTCACACTGGCTGTCGATGGGCCTACAGTTATTAGAACATGATCGTCTGCATACGCTTTCTCCACAAATTTTGTCCCTCCAATACTAACACTTTCGTTACCGCTTAAATAGTGTCTGATAATACGACCATGGCAGAAAAGTAATGCTGAGAGCTGATTGGAACATCTCTCGTTCTCCCAATGTCAGTACAGATTGGTGTGTTAGAATCTTAATGTAGCTGGCCAAAAGGTTGATGTAAGTGGTGTCGATGCCGGCATCTTCAAAAGTATCACAACTGTAAATTCATCACTTGAATCCACAATGACATAATCACATCATATGTCTCCGCATATTTCACTAAAACTCTGTATTGTCATTGTCACAAAGCCCATGTTGCAATGTGTTCTCTCTTGAAAAGTAAATAGGGCCCTGCGAATTGGCAAATTTTTAGTCGAAACGAATAATTGAAAATTTGCCTAGGCCTACTATAGCTTTTTGATTTACGGTTTCCTTGCCAAGGGATGCCAAATAAAAAATCTGGCAAACACAGGGTTGCCAAACTCGTCCAGAAAAAAATCCGGACGCTCTAATGTTATATCATCAGAGTAATTATAAACATTAATTGCTTTCTATACTTAACTGTGAATGGAAAATAATCATTATGCGTAAGATTGTCATCAATATCATGCGTATCTCTTTTCCTCGTCATTCATAAATGACAGGTGATTTTGAATGAAAAATCGCAGCTTTTATGAACCCGCAATACGATTCAATTAACAAATACATCAATAAATCTCAGAAGCCTTGAGAATATTTCACAAATCCTTTTAACAGATATAGGCAGTACAAAGCTATATAAAAATTGATCAGCGCGTCTATGATTTCGTTAAATGATTGAATCAACAAATCTATAAAAATATACATTAGTGCGCGTCTATGATTGTGTTAAGAATCAACAAATCTATCAAGAATACAGCGGTGTATCTATGATTGCGCTATCAGAAAAACAAATCTTTATAAAAGTACATCAGTGCGCCTATGATTGCGCTATCAGAAAAACAAATCTATATACAAATACATCAGTGCGCCTATGATTGCGCTACCAGAAAAACAAATCTATATACAAATACATCATTGCGCCTATGATTGCGCTACCAGAAAAAACAAATCTTCATAAAAGTACATCAGTGCGCCTATGCTTGGGTTATGAATCAACAAATCTATAAAGAATACAACGTTGCATCTGTGATTGCGTTACCAGAAAACAAGTCTATATAATCATACATCACTGATAGACAAATGATCACTATCAATAAAAACACGTCAAGTACAAACAATCTAGCTCACTGAAATCTGTCCATAAAAACAATCCGATAAAAAATTCTTCTTTGGCAAAAACAATTCTTTAAATAGTCTAAAAATTTACGTTCATGATTCTTCATCATCACTAGCACTATCGTGCTCATATGATTGGAAGTATCGCCGGGATGAGCTTCGAGCTAAGTCGATGAGGGACTGAGTTACTGAAAAATGTTGTAATCCATCGATATTTTTCAAGTGAGATCGCACTCGCCGGATACCGTTCAAAGTTTCGGGTTGGAGACGATTTCTCTCCTTTGTGACTACAGCTGCATTTACACTAAATCCTCTTTCCTCAGCAGCATTGTGTGGCTGAATACAAAGCAATGCCTGCACAAGAACTTTGATCAGCGGATATTTTTGCTTTTCGAATATCTTGCTCCAATAAGCATCTAGCCGTTCTTCTTTGAGTGGCTGAATATCATTGTTGATTGCCAGCTGTTTCCATTCCTCGATTAATGGTTGCATGTCATCAACTTTTATTGTGGGAATGAGACCTTCAAGAAACGTCAAGTTTTTCAATTTTGTTGTCTTGCCCTTATCCGACTGAAACGTGCGGTTTTGTGGACACAGCAATGTCAACTTTCGCCACAAACGCATGTGTTCTTTTTGATCAAGTTTGAGATTGCTCACGGTTGCGTGGAAAGCCTCCAAATAAAAAGCCTTCGCTTAGAGTTTGAAATGGGTCATTTCGGCAGACTGCAAATTTTTCAGACATAAACGTTCGGTTCGGTGGCCAGTGTCAACGTCTGATGAGTGATTTTCAGGGGCCGTGCTTGATGTTGAAATCTTCGACACGACGATGTCTTCACAGACAGAAGGCAGCAAAAATCGTCCGCCTAGAGAAGCCATTGTACCACAAATTCTATACACATACTCCGGCCCAATGCGATCGTCTCTCTGTAAAAATAATTGCATTTCTTGAAATAGGGGAAGTGCTTCCGATAGAAAAAGGAGGTAGATGTCTGTCTTCTTTGATGCAAATGCGCTGCGAAGTCGCTCATACAGATCATTCTTTGCCAAATCTGCCAATCCTTTTTTGGGCAAATAGTGGACGAAATAGGTTCGAAGCGCATCAAGGAGCGTGAGAACTCGATTCACAAAATGAAGTAAGGTCAAAAACTTCGTCCCACTATGATCAATTAGTTTCAAGTTCGGTAAATCCAGCTCGTCTCGCAGAGCAGCGAATTCTTCGGATCTGAGAGCTTGCCCTTAAAAGAAATACTTCATGTCGAGTGCAAATTGAAGCACATTGAATTTCAGTTTGCCCATACCTTTTTCCACGCAGTTGTGCAATGTATGTACCTTGCAAGAACCAAAGTCTATAACATCCGGATTAGAAGATGAGATAAGTTTTATGAAGGCTGTCATAACATGCGGCCCGTCGCGGTTGATGGCAAGTACGTTTTTGGCTGAGATGTTCAGGGTTTTCAGAAAATTCATTACTTCAGCATGAATTATCTGAGCACTACAAAGTTTGGGTGGCGCTCGGTTTCCTGCAAGAGCCTCAATCACATCTTTCCGGTCTATTTTCATGTAGATCGAGGTCAGGAATTCTACACGGATTCTTTGCTGATTGGAGCACCAGAAAATAGCAGTCAAATCGAGCTGCTTGTACCCAGATGAATTGTTCGTCTCATCTAGGCAAAGTGTGAACAAACATGCAAATCCGAGCTTCATTGTTCTGGCCTCTGAAGAACAGTTACGGTAGAATGAATTCTTCTATACAATACAATTTGCAAACACATTGACAAGTCAAAATATATTTGTGCAAATCCAAGAAGTAAACTGTCATGACAACAGCATAGTGCATGTATAAAATTACCCAAATTGGACCCTAGTAGTCTGTGAAAAAAGCAGTTTGCAAAAATGATAGGGATGAATCAGCTTTAGTCCAAAGCAAGTAGTTGAATGATTTTAAACGCGTAAAGAAATAACTGACGAACACTAGTATGGATTCGATAAAAATCCGGAAATTTGATGGTTTTGACAAAAAATCCGGACTTCAGCAGATTCTGTCAAAAAATCCGGACAATCCGGACGTCCGGATAAAATCCGGACGTATGGCAACCCTGCAAACACCGGAATGGTTACACTGTGCCAAGTACACTGCTAACCAGTGTGAAAGTATACAGGGATGACAAAAACACGTTTTTGGAGTAATTGAAAGATACATTGATACAATGGCACCTAATTATAATAGCTCAACTTATTTCGAATGACATCCAGACGCTAGATTCCGTGTTATCTGCATGCGACTTCACATTGGCCTTGTTTTGCCAGAGAGGCAGTCTGACGATGGAAACTAGGTTTCTAACCTCATGTCTCTAGAGTAGGAGTCCTTTGAATATCATGTGACTGGAAACACAACATCCATCAATCGTTCCTATATCAAAGTCTTGAGCCCGGGAAAGCTCAAATTCATTTGCATGAGCTGGAAATCAGTGGATTCTATAACTTCTATCTTGATTTTCAGAAAGCAATAAAAGCATTCTAAAAATAGGCTTTTAAAATATTATATCACTACAATATCGCTCTTGTAACTGTCCATGTTATCACCATCGGTAATTACTATTTTTAAACAATTCATTCAGGCTGAATTTACAACAATCTATAGGAGGCTAAAATATGTCGACTTCTATATTCGTCGCTCAAAGTCTTGTACAAGAATAAAAGATTACTAAAGGATCAAAGATGACTTTAAGCCAGGGATGCGGAGTCGGAGTCCCGCAGACCTATCATTTTTGCTGGAGTCGGAGTTCTATCAAATGATAGGACTCAGGCCTATAAGTAGCCCCGAAAGATAATACAAACAAATTATTTATCCTCGTGCATATCTGCCACTGTCTTGACGTCAACTTTCTCCGTCAAACAAAAGTACAGTCGAGACAGCAGTGCATGCAAAGCTTGTAATTGTTGAGGGAATGAACCGTGATAGTGAAAGAGCATTGTTGTTTCACTCGGTGATTTAGTAGAGAAGACAAGCCTTCCTAGCCTCGATCAAACTTACGCACCAAAAGTCACATCAGAGACAAAAATAAAATATTAGTTTGTTTGAGAACATTACCTCTTACCCTCACGTTAATCGTTTGTGATGGCTCCTCCATAGCGCATATTAAAATCGAAAGTGAACTCATATTTTTTGGAGAAGGATGGTGGATTTTGGAGGATTTTCCTGTCTGGTAGAGACTGGAGAAAAATGGTGTGCAGCACACATCAGCAAGATGGGAGGAGCTCAGCCGTATGCATCCAACTTAAGGCGACATTTGATAAACTTTCATCGGAAATGATTGATATTTGATACAGCAATGATCACTAAAAATGGGTTCAGGTAAGCCTATGATGATCTATTATGTATACTAGCAGCTTTTTTTTAAAAAAAAACTAGGCTATCTATACTGGCCACCCAGAGTCGGAGTCCTATCAAAGTGATAGGACTCTGCATCCCTGCTTTAAGCACTAGCCTACGATTTATGCTAATTCTTGTATAAGCTTGGAATAGCCCGGGACAGGATATAGAAAATTGAAGCTCGGGATCATAATCACCGCCTAAGTCAAAATGTTTTAAGAAACCCAACATGTATTACGCACTCTGTAGCATGTAGCTTCTTCAACAGACTTCTGTTTAGCAACCCACGTCGTCCAACCTCTTTCAGTGAGAATCCAACATCGCATATGCTTAACCACGACAAAAAATGTGTCGAACAAGAAGAGGCAATAAATTAAAAGAGCGCAATTAGAGTAATTTCTGGCCAATCGATTCGAATTTTTCTCCAATCACTATTTCGAATAGATTTGAATTTCGAAGCTTCACAGTTCACTAGAAATAAACGTTTATTGCTGCTTGCTATTTTATCTTTTCTCCTATGAAGACGTCTAAAAATGCAAGATTAATATATTGAAGCTAAGCCTTGAATAGAATTATTCTCTCTGTGTGTAATTCTTGTGTTTATAGCAACTTATAGCAATTATTGTAGGCTTATGGCAACGATAAAAACATAAAGTATCAAATTTGCAGCCGATGCCGTCCGGATCAATTTGGTCAGAGTTGTCACTACCCTCCATCGAAACTTCGCTTCTACTAGCATTCTCTCCTAGTTGTTGTCATTATGCCTCCGTGATTGTTCTTCCGTTTTTACGACTGAGAATCTCTCGCAAGTGGCTGTGAGTTACTCTGCATTCGCATCTCGAAGATAAGTCTGTTTCAGAAGTTAGAGCGATTGAAGAGAAAGAATTGTGATTTCCGTAGAAATTAATGTAGAGACTAATTCTGACTCAGTTGGCAGCACGCCAGCCGCCAGCACGAGTTTCTGCAGGGAACGAGGCCGAAAATGAAACTTTCACAGGATGATGTACAGTCTATGAATAGTCTGATACGTCTGTCTAGTTCTCCTAGAAGTTTGCCCGATTCCTCTTCTTGTGAGACAGGATAAAGGAAAAATGAATGTCAATCCAATGGGATGCAGATTGAAGCTTTCGGTAAAATGAGACTTTCTGTGTTTCCTCTGATAATGTAAAGAGAACGAAGTGTAGAGTCATTATTTTTCTCACCATGGAATATCTTCACGTCATTTCCTGTAATATCAATAAAGTATGCGGAAAGATGGCTAAAAGTGGCCAAAATGTTGTGTTTGCTGATATTAGGAGGATTGCAAAATCTGAATGCGTCTATCTTCGATGACAGAGTTACACATGAGGTCATAACCTGAAGACATTTCATGCCAAAAATCATGGCACACTTGATAATTGTCATTTTATCAGAGAATACACAGAAAAGATCATCTTTGTCGAAAATTCCTATCTACTTCCCATTAGATTTACGTGTATTTTTCTTGATCCTGTCCGACAAAGAAACCAGGCAGAGCTCGATAGACGAGCAGATTCGTAGTAGCCATAGGGTGTACAGTTTATACTATTCGGTTAAAGTTTCACATTTTCGATCTCCTTCCTTGCAGAAACTCGCTCTGGCGTTGTTGCAGCATTCTACCTACTCGTATTTTAGATTGATAAAGCGGGCTGTGATGAATAGTCCATGCTTCGGAGCAAACTATCGGAAGCGGAAAATCAAAAGTTTGCCATGGCTAAACTTACAGAAAGCTGATGCAGATGTACACATCCATCTTGAAGAATATGTTGTGAGTTAGCTGTTGTTGCTTCAAACTTTATCATCCGACCTCGTATTTCGCTTTAGTGACAAATAAACCTCAGATTCCTATGTTTCAAAAAAAATATTGAAAGAAATGAATTGTGTCAAGAATTCAATCAATAACAGTATTCACAGTTAGAGTTTCGCAGAACTTTCATGTGAAAATTTTCCTCTGCGATAAAAATTGCCTGCTGAGAGACGAGCGTGAGAATAACTTTCTATGTGAATTTCAGTTTTTGATTGAGACTGAATTCATTTGTGCAGTAACAGCTACAATTCCATCCACTTCTCGAATGACACGACGACCCTTTTACATCACTACTCAAAAAAGTTAATCGGAATGATTCCGTATGGCATCATTCTGCTCAGAACTATCAGCAATTAATTTGTCACCAGAGACACATTCACCGAGGTAGATTTCGACAAGAAGAAATGAAAATAAATGTGATCATGGCTTGCTGGCAAAACTTTCCTCAATAGAAATCAATTGAATATGCTCATTTGAATGACATATTCTATCTATGCGGAGAGAAATCCAACTACAGGTTTTTCCATGTCATGTTAGTCCAACGCGCAGTAAAATTATGTTCAGTGGCTTACATATATGTTGTGAAATAGCGATCATAAGGAGGAGGCTTCAAATCGAGCCACAGAGCGCGTGAGAAGTCACTAGGGTCTTCAGCTCACGCTTCGTCCTCTCCCGCGTCCAGATCTAAGGAATATTGCATTCTTGCGGGGAGTCTTGTCCTTGTAAATACTGGGTTCTTGTTGTGGGATCTGTACAGTAAGTCCGGCTCGTAGGGCTTCCTTATAGATGTCGATTCCCGCTCCATGTTCTGTGTAGATTGAACAGACAAAGGAGGTCTATGACACGTTGAGAGAAAAATGCTCCCAGAGCTTAATGGACCTTTAAAGGATTTTTGATGACCTTGAAGTCATGACCAAGAGTCCTTGAAGTGGTAGGAATAAAAAATGTGTCCGGATCACAAAGTGTAAGGGAATGGAAAATGTTGTACACGGCTATCAAGTCGAAAGCACAGCAGGGTCGATATTCCTAGGATTCGCGACGGTCATCGTATGAATGCCCGATAGATGGATGAATCACACAATGAGCAAACCGCCACTGAACCTCTTCGATCAAGGTAATGTCTAGTGTAGCAATGGGATTCCACAACGAAGTAGCGCACTCCAATTGGGGAGGAACCTAGGATTTGTCCAATCGTAGAAAAACATACATCAGGATGGCGGGACACAAAAGTTCGCAGAATAGTGAAAAGTACTGTTTGCGCTTTCTGGGTACACATAAGGACGTGTTGGTGGGGATTGAGGTTATCTCGAGATGACCACACCAAGATCCTTCGAGGCGTCGATGACCTTAATGGGCTACTTATTGAGAATGTGAACATTAGATGGGTTACGATGACCAAAGGAGATAGCGTGGGATTTTGTGGGGTTCAATCGTAATTGCCATTTCCTGGACCACACTGAAATCTCGTCCAGGTCAGCCTGCAGCAACCGCACCGCATGTTAAGGATTGTCGCGCTTGGTTTCTATGTAAAGCCTGATGTCATCCGCTAATTTCAGAATAGAAGACCTGACAAAAACATCATCGATATCATTTACATGCATGCAGCCTACTAGGAGATTGGGACCAATTGCGGAGCCTTAGGGGAAACCACAGGAGAAGGCATAATAATAAAAAAGACCATAAGCAAATCACTAATCCATGGCTCAAAAAATCTGGGGTCGTAAATTCGAATTCGGCGAGCCGCACCTCGTTTGAGTGACAATTTGGTCCATCATTTCATTTCATTCTTATTGTTCAACTGGATTGTTTCATATCATGATTGACCGTCGAGTATATATAATTTAGTTGAATAGATCTTCAAACACATGAGTATGAACATCACACACAGAATAAGCTCATCCTTTGATACAATCAACTTTTCTTTGAAAATTTAACTTTAATGTCGAGTTTAACCACCACGAGATGAGAATTGCTTACTTGTCATCTCCACAAAAAGTCATGGATTTCTTTTCATACGTCTGTCATTGCTCGTTTATTTCACTTTGCACTTTACATGTCTGGAATCATTGTTAAATAAGCAATACAAGTTCGTCCTTGATTCTCATTGACCAGACAGTGAAGATTTTATCTGGCTAGACTTGTTTGTCTGTCTGACTATCAATATCGAAAGTTTTTGAAAATTCGAGTGCAACGTTGATGTTAGTCTTAGATTATGTTACAGAACCGCTTCCACAAATTTATCAATGTCAGAATAATCGGAAGGTTACCTAACTCATGATCAGACCTAATCATGACTTCGGCGTTTTTTTGTAAAATATAATGCGAACACTGTCGATTGTGAACGACATATAAACGATGTGTTCAATTCTGAAATCTTTTATTCATCTTCTGGTTCGAATGCTAAGACTATTAGGATTAACAAAATGAAAGCATAAATAAGCGCATGTAGTACAAGGTCATTAGGTCAGTCATCAAAAAATCTATTGTTGAACCATTCAAAAGACAGAGAGATTTAATTGGTGTAAATTGCACTGAGTAGCATATTCCAACATTGGGCAGCTAAAGCAGAAAATGTTTCTTAGTCACAGTTTTTAGACGGAATCTTGGTATGTTAATTACATTATATACCGATATGATCAATTCGCTAAGTTATCCCGGGAGCATATCCATGAAGACCTCTATGCACAAGAGACACAAGCCAAAGATGTATTCATGAATTCACATTACAGGTAACCGTCGCAGTTCATTGACAACGGTTGTGTGAGTTCATCTGGGGATCTTTAATATATTTTCTTTAACGGTTGAATGGTTGAAAAATGAAATGGTTAAAAAGAACCAAACAGGTTTCAAAAAGGCATTTCTACATTATATAGCATATTATTGTTATCTAGCCCTCCCGGCGTGTCTCAGATATTCACAAGAGGTTGCGTGAACTTGTTGGGTGGTGTGGGATGAAATTTAAGCCACAGAAGAGTAGGTCACTATCATTGCTGAAAGGCAAGATGACATACGTGCCTTTTGATCTGGGAGGAGAGCGCATTCCGACTAATCGAAAGACAGAAGTGAAAAGCTTGGGAAGATAGTCTACGTTTCCATTGACTGACCGTCACCAGGGTGTACAACTGCAACCGTCAGTATTGAAGTACCGGACAAGATCAGCCGAACATCTCTAACAAGTCGGTTCAAGATGTGGATGATACAGTTTGGCGTGTTCCCAAGGATTGTGTGGCCTATAACGATTTATGAGATCTCTCTGTCCAGAATGGAGGTAATCGAAGCCAAGGTGAGCAAAATGATGCGGAAGTGGCTTGGTGTTCCGCGAATGCTTACCAGCTCTGCTTTGTATGGCAAGAGAACAGATTGCGATTGCCACTGACATCTATTTTGGAAGAATATAAGGTCAGCAAGATTCGGCTGCAGTCTATGTTGAATTTTCTCATAATTTCGCAGATCCACCTCACTTGAAAGTGGACCGAAAGTGGGATGTGGCGGAAGTCATGTCCTCCATCAGCTCTATGGCAAAGCACAGAGAGGTGGTGCGAGTTGTCCAAAACAGCAGGAGAGGTTTTGGCATGGAAAAGAGAGAGAAATTGTGGTCAGAAATGAGAGAAGGTGACCAAAGAAGGATGTTACGAGAGAATGAGGTGCGAACCTTGGAAGAAGAGAAGAGACTTTCCCTGGCAGTGCAACAGGGGCAGCAAGGAAGATGGCTTAACTGGGAAGTTAAAGATCGCAAGATCTCGTGGAACCATTGGTGGAACATGGACTATTGTCTGTTGAAGCTTCGGACATACAATGTGTTTCCAACCCCGCTAATTTGGCACATTAGGAAATCCGCACCAACCCTCAGTGTCACTTGTGTGGCAGGTATGTCAATCTTCGCCATATCCTCTCCGGTTGTTATGTGGCACTGCAGAGAGGATTGTACACGCACCGGCACGGTTTAGTCCTGCCAGCGATTGTGGAAGCAGTCTCGGATGCAGTGATATCCTTCAGGTAAGTAACGGGAATTGACTTTGTACTGAGTGATCCAACAAAGAGACGAAAATCTCCTCTTGTGTCTCGATCTGTTCCACGGAAGTGGGAACACGAGTGGATAGTTCAGCTCCCAGATGAATTGTCCCTATTTGACCAACGGCCTGATCTAGTGTTGATCGACGCGGTAGGGAATAATATAAGAATAATTATGCTTGAACTAGCCGTTCCCTGGGAAGAGGACATTGAGGAAGGGATTCGAAAGCAAGGGTGAAGGTGTGAGGTCATGCCCTTTGAAGTGGGATGTCGCGGTTTCGTTGCTCCATCGGTGAGGAAATTTCTTGCGGAATGTGTAGAAAGTGTTAAGGTCACCATCAATAAGTTGAATGCAAAGGCGGAAGAAGTAGCAGTTTTGTGTCAAGGATCTGGGTGCAATGAGCTGTTGCGGACCCACCATCATGAGTGATGCTGAGCTTAATGGGTCGAAGCATCGTTGACGGATGACGCTCAGCTGATGACTGAGGTCCTTTTGGATGCAGCAGTTGCTGTTTCACATAACTGATCAAAGAAGTTATGCAAGTTTACAAAAACATGAAACGTCCGTTATTATTATGCTTTGTAGATTTGTAAAGAGCCTTTGACTCCATTCCCAAAAAACGGATGATCGATAAATTGCGACTTTTGATACCTGAATGCAAAAAGTGCTATTAACAAAGAATATAACATACCTTATGTTGGTGCAGAGACACAATCCTTCAAACTTGAAAATGGAATTCCACAGGGAGATGTTCCATCACCAACTCTATTTAGTATCCATATCAATGATTTAATTGATGCTATGAATGCTAGCGACAACAGGATTGATTCAGTAAGATTATTTGATATGGAAATTTCAACTCTTATACAGTACATGCGGATGATATGCTGTTAATGAGTGAAAGCAAACATGGCTTGAATAATCAAATTGAAATACTTTTCAAATACTGTAAAGAAAATAAATGAGACCATAATTATGACTCAAAATCTTAATTCAAAAATTGATAAATTAGATCATCTTAGCGGCATCCATTGCAGATATCCATTGAAGTTGTTGATAAATATAAGTAGCTAGGAATGTGGGTATCAAAAAAATACACACATAATTCAGCAATTGAAGACCTATGGTAAACAAGTTGATTATCTCACAGCTAAAAAGCTGAGAGTTTAGGCTAGTCACCAGAGAAATTTTGAAAAAAAATGATATGCTTGCACTGTCTAAAACTATGATGAATTCTGCTTAGATCTAAAAAGCTTTATCTGAGCTTATCTTAAGCTTTATCTTAAAAGCTTAGATCAGATTCAATTCCAATTGTATGAGGGATATTATCATTTAAAGCAGACTACACCAAATTGCTGTCTTATTGGTGAATTTGGAATACATCCCATGGATTTTGTCAGTTTTATGTAGCAGCAATATTCTATTATATAAAAATAATCACGACTAATGAAAGAAGTTTGATAAAAAAGGTATATCACAAGTTATGCTTAGCCATAAATTCAAATGAATATCATAGTAAGTCACGTATATAGTGCTGGCAAATAAAGCCACTACTCGTAACACTTAATCTATCAAAATTATGGGAAGAGGAGTTGGCACCTGATAAAAGTCATATTCAAAGTTTGTAAACTCATTAGAGAAAAATGGATTTTCACAGCGAAAGATTGTCATTCTGAGTTGAGTTATCTAGAATTCTGCCGGTTTGAGAACGATATGAAAGCATAACTGAACTTTGATATCAACTACGACTATATCAATGTCATCCGAAAATTTTGAACAAAAACTCATAATTAGATGTTGTTACAAGAAGTTATAATAACAGATTGAAGCATGAACAGCGTCTCTGCAAGCTATGTAATGACTCAAAGGAAGAAACTTTATACCACTTTATGATTGAATGTTCCGCGTATAAGAAAATGCGAGAAAGAAATTGCACTATGTTATTGAACAATCTGACTCCAAAAAATATAAAGCCCATCGCTAAGTTTCTTCAGAGAGCAAACAACATGCGTTTGATCTCCAAGGAAAATAACTAATAAACATCCAAAGAAAAGATCAATAGTTCATCCCCTCTCCTTCCTTAATTAAAATTGTCTTTTTTGTTGACCGCACGCAGTTTTTTAATGAGTGCGTTTCAGTGTTAAGTGTATTCAAAATGTGTTTTAATTGAATGTTCTCCTATCGTTTTCCAAAACTTTTGGAAATAAGCATTTATAAACTGACTTACTCATGAGATTTTCACCGCTGCAATGATTACTGTAGCGATCTACGAATCGCAACACAACAATAAATGCAGAAAGTACGTGCAATTAGACCATCAAGTACCAGTGATCGTTTAAACGAAGCCGCGGTTTTCCAGTCAATGTTATGAAGCAGCGATTTGTGACCAAGAGAAAGAGAAGGCAAAGGCCAACTCTAATGGCACCATTTCTATCTTCCCAAGATGTCTACAAAAATTGCTGCAATTACGTTTGAAAAAACTTAATCATTGAATCTAGCTTGGTAATTAATAGGATAAGAAAGCACCACGGTACTGCATGCATTGGAACAAAACTTCGACATAGTTTCTCAAAAGTCAAAACTTGTAGATTGTTTTTTTTACAAGAACTATCAACCAAAATTCAATAGAAATCGTAGCTCAGATGTAGCTATTTCCTCTTCAATTTGAAGCAAGATCAAATTATATGTGATGTAGTGGCAACCATTCGATAAGATTCATTCTTGATACTTTAAACCAGAATAAATAATATTTTTCATCAATTTTGGGATTGAAGCTTTATCATGTGAAGAAAGAAGCATCCAGGGACTAGAATCCACTACAATGATAATGTCTTGGCAAGAGTTATAAAAAAAGCAATCGATGCAACTCAACATTTGATATCTCTTTATCGAATATGAGCCGGCAAGAATTTGTCTGAGAGAATCTCTCGCCTCAGTTTATCGTAAATCAGCAGAAGAAATGATCGAATGAATTGAGTGTATATAGTGTCATAGACGCAATAATGAAATAGCCAAACAGACGAAAATCGTGATAATGTAACTACGAAGCTGCAGTATAAGTGGGCTTCTTTTTATTGATGTCCTCAAATATTTTGACCCACAAGGAATATCCGGATCTGACAATTTGATATGATACGGCGGATCACTTGAGTATTTGACAATTGATTGAATAAACCCTTGTTATATTGAACAAACTTAATCATGATAATACTTCATATCGACAATTATCACTGTTGATTAGCATCATGCACAAGATCGGTTCATATATATTTGATTTATCAATATAGGAAGATTTTGAAAATGTACTATATTCATTGTTCAAATTTTCACCTACTCAGTCCGCGTCAGGGCTTCCTATAGAATGCTTTTTAAGCGAACTAGTAAGCTATGGCTTGCATTATTGAATCTATATGTATACAATTATACATTCCACTGACTACTCCCGTACACATAGATACACTGCATGTGTTTACTTTTTCCTACTTGCATACTTTCTTATTTTATCTGTTTTGTGGCACTCCTCTTCGATTGTTCGTGTCACATCGACAACAAAGATGGGGTCCAACAAGGTGATCCTCAAGGGCCTCTCCTGTTTCATTGGCAATCCAGCCAGTAATAAACGGCATTCGTGCTCAGGTACCCGACATCTCAATCCACTCATGGCATTTGGAAAATGGGATCCTGGTCGCTAATCTACGCGACGTTGAAGCTGCCATCCTTATCATCAGGAATAATCTCTTATGCTTGGACTCAACTTAAGGAGGGATAGGTACACAGAACATGGGGCCCCTGCTCACTCTTCCTCACTGACGACGGACATCAGAGGCATCCCTGTCACCCTTTCGCCGAACCTTACCATCCTTGGTGCCTGTCGTCGACAGAGACCATGAAGTTTTGTGCGACAAGGTCCATTAAATCAAGAGAATGTTGGCTAAACTTTGCACACTGGTTAATGCTCAACCAGAACTGACCCTGCCTTGCGCTACCAAATTTCACCTTCTCACATCGCATGTCTCCACCATCCGATACTATCACAGCCTCCGCAATCTTCGACGACTTCATGAGACGCTCTCTCCAGTATCATTAGTACCCCAATCCATAATCGTGCCTGGTCATGAGCCAGCCTTCCCGTCAACTTAGGTAGTCTAGGCCCAGGTCTTATCTGGGCGGGCTCTTGGTGGTGGTCCGTTGATCGTCATTTTCCATACTTTCTTCACCCAATCGCTGATATCTTTCCGCACCACATGGCCGCACCATCGCAATCTGCACCCTCATGGACTAATTGATCGACTGCAGATTCATGCGCGACAGAAGATCTTCGCTAGCCACTCTATTTTCGAGGGATACTCCAAACATCCATTCCTGTCTCCAACCTCCATTATTGTCTTTCCCATAGCTGTGTCACTTTCGCAAACCATGCAGGCTCTGACGCACGAGTGAAATATCTTTCCTTTCATCCAGTATGGAATAGCACGACTAGCTCCCGGAATACCTTCCACTTCCATTGAATTCGCGCAGTCACACCACCTCCGCCCCACCATCGGAATTCAACATGTCTCCGAAGTAGCAGAAACGGGTAACACCATCGCACTTGCCTTCCTCCAAAGCCGACAACGGTCATGTCACCTGAGCATCTCCCACACAATAAAGTTCGACTCCTCTCTTGTCAGACTCTCTTTTATACCACACAGCGTCCGTGAGTCCACGATCGACAACTAATGCAACTATTGAGTTGCAGCCGACATTACCCAAACAGACACTACACGAGTATTTGCAGGTTATTGAGATAATTCCTTCCCCTACATCGCTCATGTTCCCTCATCGCTCTTGTTTTGGTCACATTGACTTTCACACCCTTCGATGTTTGGCGGTTATTCCACGTTTTAAGATTTACCTGCAGTTCCCTCTTGGCCAGATATTTCTCTTGAATTTAGCGCACGATGAAAATGGCATCTTTAGTGCCTTTACCAGGCATGAAGGCAATTTGTATCTCGCAGATCTTTAGTTGAGCTCTTATCCACCTCTCAAGTATTCTTTCAAAACTTTCAGAGCGTGGTCTGTGAATCTTCTGTAACTTCTACAGTTGAGGGAATCTCCTTTAACCTTATAAATAGTAGCAAGGGTGCTCAGTTTCCAGTAATCAAGGATACAGTCATCAATCAGAATTTGATTGAAAGCACGGTCATTCATGGCACTCCAGCTGAGCCTGAAGCTTTAAGCAGCTCTGCAGTTATTTCAGATAGACCGGGTGCCTCAGAACTCGGATTCAAAATTTGAACTTGTAAATAAGACAGTCATTAGGTTTGACAGTCTGACGGCTGGAGGAGCAAACTACCAATCGAGGATCGAGGAAATCTAAAAATCACACTCCATCTTGTTCGACAAGGACTCGTCAGCATGGTCTAGCTCATGACAATGGAATAGCTAGACAAGTCGAAGTTCGAAACAACGAACAGTTCTGCGCCTATTTATCCAGGCTTTGACATGCGACATGTGATAATATGCGGGTAGAAAAGGACTGAAATCTGCACTCTTTAAAGACAATTCTCATTTAAACTCGATTTCAAAATAGCCGATGGTTACTCAAACCCTTTAACGATTATGCTCATTACGATCTACATCTCTTCAAGTTTGATTTCAGTCTAATATCTCCTCCATCACATTTCTATCCATTTACCTGAGCACTTGACAAAACGAAGGAGCGGGCCTCGTTTCTGATAGCAGACGGCTGCTATGAAAGGCAGCGTGCGGATTGTCCTCATCCAAACACTTATCTCTTGGCCAGAACGACCACACCCTTCCCTATCTGCCAAATAAATGTGAAACTTGTTCTGAGTGTTTTCAATCAATTATTAGCAAAGCAGGAATGAAAATGCAAATTTACCTTCAACGTGTGTCAGAAATATAATTCAAGGAGAGACGATGAAAATTTTCCATCTGTCGTAGCAAACTCATACATACGGAAATTATTTGACAACAATGCCAGTAAAGTTGCAATTTGAAGTTCGAATTCCTTCATGCTTTGGCAATGAAACAGGAAATAAAGCTGTTAAACTATTTAATACACAAATCAATCATATGCAGTGGGACTATACCTCGATTCACACTGAATGCTTATCAGGGCAACCTAAAAGTGAAGCTTTACAGTCGCATCTGAACAATGCTTCTTCATATTCAGAATTACAGACAATAGCAAAACTGAGGTAAGTAACCAATAGCACGTGATTTCTGCCGCCTCTTGCAAGTATGTCGTTTTGATGGCAACCTGGTGATTATAAAATTCACTTGCTGAAATGCAACAAAATGAGAATGCTCTGATAGTAGGTTGTCCGAATTATAGGATATTCCTTCTATAACAGTTCGGAGATTAGCAACTTTTTATCAAGATGAATGAAATGGTCTTTTTACCAATATCTGAATGATTTATTGATTGATTGAAACCCCCGATCCCTTGATGAGTTAGTAAATATGACCAATAGTCCGGGAGCTACCGACACTTTCTTCCTAAATTCGCGCACAAAGGGCTTAATAGCATGGATTTGTAGATCTTGAAACGCTGAATACAAAAATAAAATTCTTCAGTGTCACAGCCAGTCGCTTCCGGTTTTAGGTAAGGTTGAAGTATTCCCATTGGAATCCAATGGTAAAATTCAAGAAATATCTATGGATTATGAAACACTTGTCAATTTCCGTACATTCTCTTTTGCAGAAAAGTAACTATTTATCATAATGCCATGAAATTTGAAACATGACTGAGTTCAGAACATCAACTTCGATATAAAATTTGAAGTGAGTCACATGATTCAGTATATGATGTCTGAGAGCCTCTACAAGATGAGTAAAATAGCCAAAATAAAGTTAAAACATGAAATTTACCCATTTTTGAAGCGGCTCAGACATCAAATAGTGAATCATGTGACTCACTTCAACTTTTAAGTTCGTCTTCAATTTTCGGAAGCACGAAAAGCTATGCGGCATTATATTTCCTGCATGATATTGAGTTCCTGCAGTAGTGCGAGGAACTGCAGTGTTATCTCAATACATTCATTGTCAGTGCAAGAACCACTTTTTAAATGCACTGATAAAAATACAGAGAACTGCAATATCATGCTGGAAATGATGAGATTTCAGTCATCTAGTTTCTGAGTTGTCTATAGACATATTTTCAATGCGACGTGTTTTGTTCATATTGAGGTAATGATAATTATGAAATGCACGTGATTCTGAACAAATGAAAATAAAAAAAGCAAAGGAAACAAGAAAATCCATTCTATGGAATTTAACTAATAATTCCTGTCATCATTATCACAAATCTGCGTTACATGATCTGAATAACAAATATTACCTGAAAAAGAAAAATATAGTGAAAATAATTATAATGATTGAATGCAAGTTTAGTCAGTGGAAAGTTGATCCACAAAAAATTCATCATTATTCCAAAACTTTTTATTACACTGCATCAAATTAATTCAACATTGTCAGGAAAAATCTTTATACAAAATATACAAAATGAAGTGCAATGACAAGCTCAAGATACTTGCTAAATTGCGAATAGCTACCTCTGAAGATTGACAACGATTGAGAAAGCACTGAGGTAATTCCTCAATTTCAAGTCGTTTGCTTGTGATACAAGTGCCGTCATTCAATTTATTGGTTGAATATGACCTTAGAAAGCATCATGAAAAACCAAAAATATGTGTTTGTGAAATATGCAATGATTTCGGAGCTAATCATTCTTGCAGTCGTAACTGTGTCGTTTATGAACATACTTGCACTCTTTGTAATCAGTGCAAAAATCACTTTTGTAATCCTTTCTATCTATAGGCAAAACTGTCCTCTTAAGAAAAGACCTAAAGAGAACAAAAGCAGTATAATCAAATCCAATGCTAATAGTGTTTATAGCACAGCATACCTTCTCTCATTCTCATTCAAGTGTGATGATGAGAATGACTTTGAGACTGAATTTACGAGTATATCGATGAAAAATAATGAGCTTACCACTTTAGACTACTACTTTAGAAGAGTACAAGTTTATTGATAAACTCAAACCAACTATCGATAGGAAGCATGAACTAGCGACCTATCGGCCAATTAGAAGTACTAACTTCTGATTGAGAATCTTCTGAAGGACACAATCCATTCGCTTTAATTCACAAGTTATCTTCAGCGTACAGGGGCGGTTATCCGAGCGAGTTCCGGTACCGGATCTGGAACCATTTCAAATTCAAGTTTGAGTATAGGCATATTGTGCATGCTTGTTGGTCTGGAAAATGCTTTTGCTGTGTAAGGCAGACACTATACACTCCCTACATGTAATTTCTTAAAAACAAGACGCTTTCGCATATTTACATGTTTTACCCGTACATTAACAAACTCTGCTCCAACTATTCCAATGCAGTTAATCGTCTCAAATTTGTGTCTGAAGTGGAGCTCTTTGTGTCCCAGCTGCTGCTAGGAGTTGTAGCATGTACATTAGCTGATGCATGCACTTCTTACATTAAAATGGCTAGGTTCAAGTATTTAATTCCCGGACATATCTTAGACTGTTCCAGGAATTAACAAGTCAATGGAGTTTTCGTGCTATATTTTGAATCGATCCCAGTTGCAATTTTGGTGCCAAGATTCTCAGTCTCGGCTATTTGAAACGCTGATTATCCTGAATTCGGATGGATTTAATACAAACATTTTCTGATCGAATTGAAGGCGATACGAGTGGAGAACGCATGCAACAATAGTTGCACATTGTGCTTCACTTCAATTATCACACAATGGCTATCAGGAATTTTTCAAAGACTGGGTAGTAGTCATTATCTCAAATACAGCAGAAAGCGACAACTGTCTTCAGCAAATACGTCATTGTCTCAGTTTCCTTGAAAATGATTATGCTCAATGATGATGTAGCTGTAGCGATTAGGTAATCGCAAAAATCACTCATTTAAAACGCTGATTATCCTGAATTTGGATGGATTTAATACCAACATTTTCTGATCGAATTGATTCGGTTCAAAGGCTCTGTGCCTTGATTTTTGCTTTCTTTGTTCAAACAGAAAACAATTAAGAATAGCTATCACTTCAAACTCTTAAAAGCATTTGAAAATAACAATGGATATTTCAACTGGGTTAAAGCTCCTCTTGCATAGATCGACTTCATGGCGCCAAGAGAATTCAGTGGTCGAAGAACACTTTTGAAAATAATTTCAACAAGCTATTGACATTCAGAGGGAAGTAAATTATAAATAGGTTTCCAAGTATTTCTTGCAATTTCTCGTAGCTCATGGGTATCTACACCTCTACAAAACCAGGTTGTATTCGAACACCATCATGATATATCGATACATTGGGTAACACAACATTGATAAACAAAACAGATTTGTAAAGAATTCAGAACCGTTTTCAAACCTGATACCAACCAAACCATACTGGAAACCACCAAGATGATTTATGATAATACCAAAAATTCTACTACACTCGTGCTCCTTTATCACAGTGGCTGGGTGGATGGGTGTGGGGGGTGGGGTCGGTGCGAACACACTGGTGAGGCTAAATTGCTTCATGTAAGAAAATGTATTTCCTGTTGCTTCATGGACGAACAAACACAGACTGTTACTCTGAAATAATGCTTCCATTTGTCCATTTCCTCCTGAAACTGTCTGCTTTCTCTTTCAACTATCTGCTTCCTCTTCATTCTGTCTGCTTCTTGCAGCTGTCTGCTTCCTTGCGATAGATTGCAAGCTCTCACATATAAGCGCGTTCTACTTCGATTAGGGTCATTCCACAAAAAAACGACAAATGGCCTGTGGCGAAGGTTCTTGGATTTTCTTCAAACTTTAACAGCTGATTGTTCTCGGTAGGAAACCGACAGAAATCAAATAGTTCCGTCTAACTCGTCATACTTTCCGAACTACAGCCTTCTGAAGAAGACTTTGCTCGACAAAAACAATCTTCTATCTTCAATTTTTTAAAATTTCCGTACTTTTGAAGACCTATATCTCAAAGACTAAGTAAGCTATCGTCGCAATGTTTTATATGTGTATTATACTAGTGTAGGTTAGTATGCATATCAATTTTCAGCTCGATACCATCATTCAATCGTGAGATACAGCTTCTCAAAGTTGACTAAAATTTTAGGTCTACTTTTTTATATTCAAAACTAGCTCAATTCCATGGGCAAAATTCTTCCTGAAGATGTACTCCAAAGTCGATGATTTTTTCACTATGCATTGTGAATGATAGCTGATAAGAGCTAGTACCAATAGAAAGTTTCTACTGCAAGTCGTTGTCAAACTGGAAGTCGACGAAATTTGATTTTTTTTGAAAAATAGCAAAAATGACCATTTTTGATGATCATTTCCCGTTGACTGACTACTGCGATTTGCGTGAAAGTTTTTGTCAACCGCACTATGAAGCTGATAATTAACATACTCAAAGCTGAACGTGCGCTTCGGCTTCGTTTAGGAGCTAGAGCACTTTGAATTATCACTTATTTTTTCATATTCTACTCTTGAAAGTTTATAAGTAGTATATATTATATCTCCAAATTGGGTCTATTATTTTTACCAGTCTATACTCAGATTCACTGCAACTTTGTTTGTTTCCAATTTTATTGCAGATAAACCTTTTTAACGACATTAGACATCGTCTACATTGTGATATCACAGAGTGGCAGGCTCTTGTGTTATCTCTCCAGTCTGTAGAAATAAATATAAAAGCATTTATGAATCAATAAGCTATGTTATCCACAGCTCAACACGGTCTCCATGAACTCCATTCACTTACGGAGTCTTTTCGTATAGTTTTCCAGAAAAAGTCGCAAGGCATCCTTGTCCAATTCATTGAATGCTTGATACGCCCTACTTTTGATTGCCACCCAAATAAAAAAAATTACGTTGACTTAGGTCTGGACTTCTCTATGGCCACTTCATGGAGTTTGGTCCGTAACCTATCCAACTACGAGGAAATGTTTGGTCTAGGAAGGATCTTGCCTCCTTGCTCCAAAGTGGAGGCTAAAAAATTTGCTTTTAGCGAAGGTGTGGAGCAGCGAAGAATTTTAATATGCCGCTTAACAAACTTTCAAATGTGTTGTTCGGTCAATTTCAGAAACGAATTTTATCTCTGAAAATTAAACTGTTCAATCACTACGATGATTTCCTGACACTTCCCATTTATCTACTCGTTAGTTTTCCAGTAAAACCATATCAAAGATGCAAGATGACGACATAGCTGCCAATTCACGCTTTCTGTGTTTCTGAGAGACAGAACGGCGCTCACGAGACAGGAGGTTCGCTGTGGTTGGCTGGTATGATAAACCTGTAGTATGCAAGCTGACAGATCTCTGTGAATCTCTAAATGGACCAAAGGTACAAACAAAAGCTATTAGATTATTCTTGAAGAGAATACATCGAATGATCATAAAATGAAATTATTGTGGTCAAGATGCAACACATTCACTCCTACAGAAGGCAAAATACGACAACAGATTGCACTATGAGACTGAGTTCGCTGTTTATTAGCTGTCAGATTCTACAATGTTCAGTTACTACAAGCATCAGAAGCATGCGATAACTACACGAGAGATGCCGTTGCTGAAATCGAATACTAAAAATTATTTTGATTATTTGGAAAATCAATAGTTAGACTATCTAGAGCAGCTGACTTAGCTGATATAGCTCTCTTCACTTTCTAGACATGCATCCATCACATGGCAACAATCAAATAATAAAGGCTGTCTGATTTTGAACTGTTCCTTCAACATGGTGGTGTGTCTTAGATTATATACTTTATCTATTCCTTTAAAATTTTCATACAACACTGTGAGTCGTCAGTTTAAAATGAGCTCGTCCAATTCTATTACACGGCATTTTTTCAGTCTTTCTGAAAGGTGCAGAAGGCAAACTCTTTGGGATCGTCCGTTTTGTTTGTACACTTGTAGGCTATTCGCAGCACTGTTCAGTTTTGGCGATTTTGTGCATGTTCAGAGGACATAAACAAGTGACTTCCTTTTCATTCTTTCCCGTGAGTTGATCGTCCGGTGCATAGCTGATTCGTCACGAAACATGCTAGCAGTAGCGTATCAGATCATTGGGTGATATGACGTCATAACGTCTCCTTTAGTTAATGATTGCGGTTGAGTGAGACATCAGATACTCGTCTAAGTTAGCAAGATTGACTAGGCATACAATGAAGTAGCCATTGAGACAAGGTTGAATATTTGACCGAACTTCACCTTTAAGGAATGTTCTTGCCGCGCCTCCGTATTGACGTGATTGCCCTTGCCTTTTACATTACGCTTTGAATTTTATTACTTTTTTAGATCTTTTGAATGAATGTAGATGTCCACATGTTCAGCAAGTAATGACATTGATATTGCATTTGAAATTTCGAATTGTTGGAAATTGTTGAGTCATTGCAATTTGCGTAATTACTGAGACAACATGACATTTGAAACATAACGAAAAGCTATGATCGCCGTATGATATACGAATGTACAATTATTATTATTATACGACGGTAGTCAGAAAATCTCACCCATTCGGGAAGAACTGAAAACCACCATCTAAAAAAACGGTAAAATGCGCCAAGAATCTCCGTTCTGTGGACAACATCTTTCTTCCTAGACATGGCCTACAAATAATAGCAGCAGGTTATGAAAACACTGTGACTGTGAGGTTTTTTTAATAATCGTCCACATGCATCGACACGGACCACGTCGACTGAATTTGGTGTTAGTCAAAATTCTCTTCTCAGAGTAAGCATGTCTAGAGCATGTGACCACAATCCGTTCGTTCAAGATTTGAGTGAAGAGGACATGGCTCGACTAGTGTTTGCTATGTGTAAAACTTTTGGGAAGCGTTCCTGATCTGTTCAGCTTCATTCAACCGACGAAGCGCAAATGTAGCTACTGGTGAGACAGTCAACCCCTATGGCATCAAGCAAGAGCTATCTCTTCATTGTCCGAAGGTCGTTGTTTTGGATTGAGTATGGAGAGGTGATGTTATCGGTCCCTTCTTTTTTCAAGGGAAACGTCAATTGTGATAATTATCTCGACATGTTAAAAGTTTTCGCTGTTCCATATCTTCGTCAAAAGCGAATTTTGAGCGCCTCAGCTCTGGAGCAAGGAGGCAGTACCATTCCTCGACCAAACATTTCCTCGTCGTTGGATAGGTTACGGACCAAACTCCCTGAGGTGGATGTCCAGAAGTTCAATCGTACGTCCACATGATTTTTTTCTTTGGAGAGCAACCAAAAGTAGGGCTTATGAAGCAAAACTTCAATGGATGATTCGAAGGATGAAATCAGGGAAGCATTCAATTAATCGGACAAGGATGCCTTGCGACTTTTTCTGGAAAACTATACGAAAAGACTCCGTAAGTGAATGGAGTTCATGGAGACCGTGTTGAGCTGTGGATAACATAGCTTATTGATTCATAAATGCATTTATATTTATTTCTACAGACTGGAGAGATAACGCAAGAGCCTGCCACTCTGTGATATCACAATGTAGACGATGTCTAATGTCGTTAAAATGGTTTATCTGCAATAAAATTGGAAACAAACAAAGTTGCAGTGAATCTGAGTATAGACTGGTAAAAATAATAGACCCAATTTGGACATATAATATATACTACAGGGTGATTTTTAATTGACGCAAGATTTAAAATTGTTTTTATTTCTACTTAGTCGACATGAAAAATGAAGTATTATACATTTCTGAACACCTGAAACTGGGGAATTTATGAATATCAAAGCGGTTAAAGCATATCTATAATCTCCAATTTTTAAGAAATTTTTATATTCCATTACATAAAATCATTGAAAACTTTAAGAAATTTTTATATTCAATTACATATAATCATTGAAAACTTTACAACAAATGTTCAATCACGTCACCTTCGCTTTCTACAACAAGGTGCAGTCGTAGGAGGAGGTTTGCAATGGCACTTTGTATTTCACTTGAAGAAAAATTGTTGCATTCTTCTGCTATTCTGTGCATTAGCTGATTCATTGTGGAAGGACGACTGTGGTGGAAGACACGACCCTTTAATGTCCCCCAAAACCAAAAATCGAGAGGGGATAAATCCGGAGATCTTGCTGGCCATCTTATGGAATGCCCTCTTCCAATGACTCGATCATTGGGGAAATGTGCCTTTAAGAATTGAGTCACGTCTCCATGAAAATGGGGCGGTGCTCCATCTTGCTAAAAGATAGTGGAGTTTTTGATTCCCTTCTCATCCAGTTGTGGCAACATGTGCTGCTCCAACATTCCAAGGTAATTGTTTCCAGTGACTGTGGAGTCAAAGAAATAGGGTTGCAAAACGAATGTTGACGATATGCCACACCAGACAGTCACTTTTTCAGGATGAAGCCCTTTCGAAACCAAAACATTGACTGGGCTAGGGCTCCATATGACACAGTTGTGCCGATTAATGCTGCCATCAAGCGTGAAATTTGCCTCGTCGCTCCACAGGATGCGTTGGATAAGGTCCTCAATTCGTAAGCAGCCAGTTGGCGAATTCAAGTCGATGGACCTTATCGCCATCCGTTATTTCTTGATGGACACGTGTGCGATAGGGATACCATCTCAACTGCTTGCGAAAAACTGTCCACACATTAGATTGAGAAAATCCAGTCGCTTCCGAAATCTCACGGGTGGAACAGCAAGGAATTTCGCGGCCACTCGTTATCTCAGCAACAGTCTTTTCCACTTCTTCGCGCTCTTCTCTTAAACTTTTAGGTCCTTTTCCTGGAGAATCGTTTACAGAACCGGTAGCTTTGAAACGAGTCACTAATCGTTGAATCGTAGTGACAGCGAATGGATCTCTATGCAACTTGTGTTTGGTCTTATATGCACGTAATGTTTGAAGGCAACTTTCATGATTTTGAGCGTACAGGAATATCAATTCAATTCTCGTTTCAGTAGACAGAGACATCTTGATCATTTGACAACAGTGCCGTGTGTTGCAAGCCTTTATTCCACACTTGATAGCTCTGTAAACGCTGTTCATCGAGGCTTCATAGCTCCATCGCTTACTGATCGCTTTGCAAATGCTTTTCATTGACAGTTCATGACAATGAAATATCACCATCAAGATCTCAAAGGCAAAATGAATTAATAGAAGTGTGATCAGATTGATGATAGAATGCGTCTGATTTTCACTTGCTACCCTTTTCTATTCATATCTAATATCAATAATTTTTCTATGGTTGTGATTAAAGGAAGTTCAATGAAATGAAGTAATTCAATGGTAATGAAATTCAAAGATAAAATATAAAAATTTCTTAAAAATTGGAGATTATAGATATGCTTTAACCGCTTTGATATTCATAAATTCCCCAGTTTCAGGTGTTCAGAAATGTATAATACTTCATTTTTCATGTCGACTAAGTAGAAATAAAAACAATTTTAAATCTTGCGTCAATTAAAAATCACCCTGTACTTATAAACTTTCAAGAGTAGAATATGAAAAAATAAGTGATAATTCAAAGTGCTCTAGCTCCTAAACGAAGCCGAAGCGCACGTTCAGCTTTGAGTATGTTAATTATCAGCTTCATAGTGCGGTTGACAAAAACTTTCACGCAAATCGCAGTAGTCAGTCAACGGGAAATGATCATCAAAAATGGCCATTTTTGCTATTTTTCAAAAAAAATCAAATTTCGTCGACTTCCAGTTTGACAACGACTTGCAGTAGAAACTTTCTATTGGTACTAGCTCTTATCAGCTATCATTCACAATGCATAGTGAAAAAATCATCGACTTTGGAGTACATCTTCAGGAAGAATTTTGCCCATGGAATTGAGCTAGTTTTGAATATAAAAAAGTAGACCTAAAATTTTAGTCAACTTTGAGAAGCTGTATCTCACGATTGAATGATGGTATCGAGCTGAAAATTGATATGCATACTAACCTACACTAGTATAATACACATATAAAACATTGCGACGATAGCTTACTTAGTCTTTGAGATATAGGTCTTCAAAAGTACGGAAATTTTAAAAAATTGAAGATAGAAGATTGTTTTTGTCGAGCAAAGTCTTCTTCAGAAGGCTGTAGTTCGGAAAGTATGACGAGTTAGACGGAACTATTTGATTTCTGTCGGTTTCCTACCGAGAACAATCAGCTGTTAAAGTTTGAAGAAAATCCAAGAACCTTAGCCACACAATTTTCCCGAAATCTGTCGTTTTTTTGTGGAATGACCCATGAAGCAGGCGGGTTACGCAGGTGATGACTCTCCTGGTGCAGTGCAACCGCTATCGTCTGAGAATTCAACATCATTACATGGTGGCAGATAAAAACAAGATCTCAATGCAGCTCTTTCCCCACGTCGAGAGCAGTCATAGACATCTATATGTAATACATAGAATAACACAGACAGACATGCACATCGAGTACCATGAGTCACTTCTTCACCTTCCGTCGAGATAAATGAGTCTATGTCTACCTTTGCTTTCTGGAAAGCAATGATGTTTCCCCTTTGTTCATGAAAGCAGATTGGCGAACAGATTGAGGAAGCAAAAAGTTGCAAATTCGCTTCCGAGGCGTCAGGCATCACCAGTGTGTTCGCACCCTATGATGTGCAAAATGGTACTGATTTTGGAGATGGCTAGAACCCGGAAATGCGTTAAAATGCATTTTACAGCAAAAACCAATTTATTTTTATACTGGTTTATTAAAGGAGAGTTTCATTAACAGAACTGTCAAATTATAGGTTGGGAAGAGTCGAGATAAATATCGATGCTGATTATAACTTTATATTTTCGCAATTAATTTCAATCTTCATTAGAAGATCATCGTCAGACATACCTACGATATTTATCTTGACTCTTCCCAACCTATAACTTGAAAATATGTATAGTCAAGACATTCACAAAATTAGAACTGACAAAGTAAGGATTTCATGAAGAGTTCTAAATACTCATTCATAAGCTTTTCAATCCTCAAGAGGCTTTATTTGATTGATTGGCAAAACTTATTACCAATGACCTCTCTCCTGGTCCTGAAGAAAATATCATTCCTCCCTAAAATGATATAGCTCTATCATAACAAGTTGACATCCATCAATTCATTTTTGAAAAAATCTCACATGAAAGTTAACTACTGCTAAATGATCGGTAAATACTTCAATTATCCTCAGACTGTTCCATGTGTTCTCAATCTCAGTTCACCCTTTGTAATGAAATATCATAATTCTAATGAAACTAAACAATAAAAATGTGTAAGCTATTCTATTTTAGATTTAAGAAGCGTTAAATTTGAACGAAAATCGGTATGCAAGAATATTATTCTGCAAGGTAAACTAAATCATCTTTTACGAAATATTGGTGCAATCACAGGACTTCTATCCAAGCTCCAATCAAAGTAAATGTTCAAAATGTATGCTTCACCTGATCGTATACATGCTACTGAAAGTAATGCATAATAATAATAATCCGTGTAATAATAGCATAGCTTCACACCACATAGTCTACATATAAATGTCATCGAACAAAAACTCACAAAAATCTGGAAACAGATTGAATAGATGGTCGTTGAGCAACAGTAGCATGAATCGAAATATTATATTATCGCTATCGTTAATATGCGCGCAATCGCTATAAATGTAACATCATTTTCAATATGATTTTATTATATTCTTAATTCCGTTATCATACTTCATCACGCATGATAATAATTGGACCCATGCTATCATACCATAATTATTCTAGGAAAAGAGAAATGAGGTAATTTTAAAGATAGACAAAAAGGTTGCGGAAGTCAATCTTTGTGGTCATGCAGCACTAAAGAATTAGTAAGCTAGCGATTAAAATGGACCAAGTTCAATCATTTAGTCAATTTTTGTTGTTACATTTATTATTTGTCAGCATAGAAGAAATAATTCCAACATTCTGAACACGCATTGACTGCCACACCGAAAAGTAAAAGTATTCGCATTAAGCAGGTCAAGTGATGCGCTCCGCTTATGTGCTATGTAACATTTCGAGTAACCATAAGGAAAACACCAACATTGGAAGATTTGACAAAACTTTTGTGAGCCAAGGCTACGAAAGCTTAGGCGAGACAATCCGTATAGGTCTTACACCAGGTCAGCCATATTAGATCATGGTTAAGATCTGCACGTGATTAAGCTCTAACGTTTCGAAAACCGATTGGTATAAGGATCCGAATCCGGTCCGATTATGGTCCGGTGAATGTAGTGTAGATACTCATAATACACGAAAAACGGTAAATATCGTAATTAGGAAAATGACAGAAAGCAGTTGATTGCATACATCATTTGATGTCAGAAGCGGCTAACGGGACACTGCTTTTGCTTTTTGCCATAATCAGAAACTACCTCCCTTTTTTCAGCCAAAGTTCATTGACAAATACAAAGACAAAAATTCCCGATGTTGCAGCTGACACGACCTTGGTTAAGGGTTTATGCTGTGCAGTGACATAGTACATTCTCTCCTGATAGGTACAATACCAAGAGAATGCAAAATTAAAAAATCACCACTTCGGTTGCACACTCGCTCTCAATGGCAGGAACTTTAATAGCAAAATTTGGCACTGATGAAAGTTATCAAACTGATGTCTTCCAGCTCACAGATTAATTGATACAATTTTCGAAGGGCATTCATGAACAAGAAGCAACACCAGCAAGTACACCTATGTGTGCATTGTGCATGATGGCATAATGTTGGATATGCCGAAACCCTGCACGTTAATCGTCTATTGACCTTATCCATACCAGGCTCTGAGGCGCATCGATATCCCGGGGGTTGGAAGATTCGTTCCTACACTTCCAAAGCACCGCTCCGAATTACATGAAATTCACGATACGTATTTAGGGTGTGATCGTCCTAATGTGGTATTCATTTGCTCTAATTCGTTCATCTTAATACTATAAATAGCAATTAAGAATCGTCAATTTACGCAGATTTCTGGTTGAATGTCCTCAGTGAGAATTGACTATATTGATAAGATTGATTTGTGCAGTGAACTCAAGGATACGCATATGAGATGTGGTATTCATTCTTAAGTAACATTCCCATGTATCTGTGAAATAATGTTCTACAGTTCAAACCAAATTCAGATGCGATTCTATAGAAGAAGGAAAGAGAGACAAAGTCAAAAGTTAAAGTTGTATTCCGCTGCAGTGAAGAATTCAGTGTGAAAGTTGGTCTACATCAAGGTTATGTCCTCAGTCCTATCATTTCATCATCGTGACGGAAGCTATCTCAGAAGATTTGCCTATACTCATAGCAACATGAGTTTACGACGAAGACGCTACATCTATCGCACCTGCGCTAGAGGTGTGTTACTCTATGCCTCAGAGACATGGACAGTGAAGACTGATGACATCAACAGACTTGTAAGAAACGAGAGTCATATGATCAGATGGATATGTTCCACCAAGCTTTGCGAATGAAGATATATGAATGGACCAAGGCAAGCCTTGGGAATCGCAGATTTACCGAGTGTGCTGCGTGAAAGCTGCTAAGATGGTTTGGGCACTTAATTAAGAGCGTATGCCTGATTCGAACTGGCCCAAAAAGACGCGGCTTCTATAGGTACCCGGTCAGAGCATCCGTGGTGGTCAACGGAAGAAACGGATGCATAACGTGGAGAAGAATGTAAGAGATTTGCTCCTCGACCGTCGCACTGCGCAGGACAGTGCTGCTTGGAGAAGCGCAATCCGACCACATCGGAATCGGTATGACATATCGTCCAACCCCCAAACCTGAGGAAACAAGGACTCAAAATCTGGCAGCAAGTAGTAAGTAGGAAAAAACATAGAAATGACTTTTAAATGGGTCATTACTGCCATAAACTTTTTTAAGCGGCATTCGCATTACAGTTGAATTTCCTACTACTAAATCCGATGTCTCTCGTTTATTTGATGACCAGGATATGATCATATTTATGAAATAATGCACTCATATTGAAAAACGGTGAGCTTCGTTTGAAGTTATGACTCAAGATGCTTCATAAATTTAGTCATTTTCAGACCTTCGATAAACGTACTTTTCAAACTGGTAAAACATTTGACCCTCCAGTCGGTCATATCTTCTTGGTGAAGTGTTTGAAGATGCAAAAAGGCTAAAAGTCACAAAAGGGAAGGTGCGGTGAGTAAGCAAAATATGCAACAGAAGGGGGAATCCCCTTCCCCCCGAAATAGATTAACTTAACACCATGATCCACGTAGACAACTGGAGGTAGAGGTGTCTGTGAGTCCTTGCTGACAATTTACGTATACAAAACAGCTTGTAGTGAACATGTTAGTTCAGCTGCAGACCTACCCACTATGACATAAATATTTTACCAATGTGCAAACAGCAGCCGTAATACTTAAGGACATCACTTCATGACCACCAAAAACGACCAAACATTTTGGAGCTTATATTGTGTTAATGAAATCATAATTTTCAAGTGCTCCGTCATGTATTCCCAGCAGTTGTCTGTTCTTGCTGGTTATATGAGAACATAGTTCTTAATGGTAGGGGTCGCAGAATGGTTGGTTTAGTGAACAGTACTGACCACAGAATTAGATTCATCTGTGCGCGCTTCGATTTCCTAGAAAGGAAGAGTTGTATGGAACCTTAATATCAAAATGGCACATCACAGAATAAGACGACTTGCTCCTTCTCGAATGGATAATTCGTGTATCGCTTACTATTGGAAATGGCAAACAATAAGCTGTCAGCAGAGGACACCAGAGCCAGTGAGAGAGGCGTGCTGTGATATCACTTCGCACACACCAAAACACACATCGATGCCTGGCTTCGATTCAATGTATGCACTATACAGTGAGAAATGCCGAGGAGACGATGTGAAATCATCAAGTGAGCTAATTTTCGTACGCCTGCTACTTTTTTAAATAATGATCGGAAGGGCCAACATTATGGAGAAAACTTGTGCGCAATGATCTAAATTCTTCGAATCTGAAGGAATTTTGGCAATCGAAGCACTTCGCTGGAACTCACATTGACCGCAATCGACGCACGACTTTTTTCCTATCTCTGTAAAGTATTAGGAATTCCTTTTTGCCCACTTAACAGGTTCCTCGATGTGCCGTCAATTTCGTATTAATCACACTTCTAGCAAACCGAAGCAGATAAACAAAATATTTAATTCTGTGGTACTGACTTCAACACTCGCTCTGCTTATGGAGACAGTGACGAGCTCATGCCCAGGGTAGGAGCTCATAAGGCAGCAGGGATCTGCCCTTTAGCACTCTGCTCTTTTACATCGTTTTGGATTCGGTCACAGCTGACATGCAAGAAGTTTATTTGCCTTTCTGGCTTTTGTGCGCTGATGGTTTAGTTCCCATAGACCTCTCAACTGCCGAGCTGCAAGAAAAGTTACGTTGGAATTGAAGTCCTCATTCCAAAGGTCTGAAAATCAACGAGCACAAGACTAAGGTTATGCCGACTCGAACTGGCACTGATGTTGACGTGGATGTTGCCGAGTCCACGAAGTAGTCATGTTGGACACACTGAGCGGAGTAGGCGCAAGTTCGCTTCAGTACAGCTTATGCAAGAAGTGGATCTACAAAATTTGTGTGACGAAAAGAAGGTAGTCTGACAACTGCAGCCTCTGTGCTGTCTATGTCGCAAGCCTCAAAATGAGTGCCAGAATCAGATTCAGATTATAGATCAGAGTGAGTACCCTAACTCAAAACCATGTATTGGACTACACAGAAGAAAGTAAAAGTAAATATTGCTTAAAAGCAACGTGTTGCCGACCTCGGCATCAATATTTATGGCAACATCCTGGAAACAGTCTCACACTATCAGTATTTGAGGGATGCTATCGATCAGAAAAAGGTGTGGACCTGTCACAACCAGTACGTATCAGGGATGCGGAGTCGGAGTCGGAGTCCTATCATTTTTGCTGGAGTCGGTGTTCTATTAAATGATAGGACTCCGGACTCCGACCTACAGCTAGACCCGAAGTAAAATACAAACAAATTATTTATCCTCGTGCATAGCTGTCACTGTCTTGATGTTAACTTTCTCCGTCAAACAAAAGTACAGAGTCAGCAGTACATGCAAAGCTTGTAATAGTTGAGGGAATGAACCGTGATACCGAAAAAAGGATTGTCTTTTTAGTCGATGACAAGTAGAGAAGACAAGCCTTCCTAGCCTCGAACACACCTACGCACCAAAGGTCACATCAGAGACAAAAATGAAATATTAGTTTGTTTGAGAACATTACCTCTTACCCTCACGTTGGTGGTGGGTGGTGGCTCCTCCAAAGCGCATGTTAAAATCGAAAGTATACTCATATTTTTTGGAGAAGGATGGGGATTTTCCTGCCTGGTAGAGACTGCAGATAAACCGTGTGAAGCACCCATCAAAAAGATGGGATGAGCCGAGTCGTATGCATCCAACTTAAAGCGACGTTTGATAAACTTTCATCGAAAATGATTGATAATTGATACAGCAATGATAACCAAAAATAGGTTCAGGTAAGCATAAATGATCCATAATGTAGGTTACTACAGGGTGTTTCAGAAATGCTGGGCACAACTTGATGAACCATAATTCCCATTTATGCAGCCATTCGAACGAGGTCCATTCGAATCTATAGAAGTAGGAGTCACACTATGTCTATGCAAAAGTGAGGGACTGCGCCTCCATTAGAATTCACTGCTAATTTGCTCAGACAATCAGCAAATATAACTGTTCATAGTTTTGCATTTTATACCGCTGTTTTAGTTGATTTTGAGCTATGGTTATGTTAGATAGGCTATTCATTCCACAATCAATTTCAATACTTGAATTGAATACTTGACCTCAAATCACAGTAAGTTTACAAGCATACTCAATTTTTATGATTTCAAATGTTAATACATAGATTGTTTTCCGCATAAATTCAAACTGATATTCGTTCACTGATATATCGATTTCTTCATTTTGCACTGTTAGTAAGTAAGAGTTTTAAAATACTCGCGTTATGGCTTAAGATGACAGACTTGAGCAGAAGATTAAGGCTGTACGTTTATATTCTCTTTCTCAAAATGCTGTTGAGGTTGAAAGACAACTTTTACGTCAATATGGAGAGAATGCAATCGATCGTAGAAGGATTGGACGCATCAATAAACAGTTTGATAAAACTGGTAGTGTTCAACCGAAAAAGGCTACCGGTAGACCACGGTCTATCACAACCGATGAAAACAAGGCAGTGTTGGTTGAGCTGCTTGTTGACAATGGTGCCGAGCCTATGTCAAGCCGGAAATTGTCAAATGCCTGTCATCTAAGCCATTCGTCCACTTACAGACTTCTCAAGGAACTGAAGTGCAAGCCGTATATTCCACGCTTGATAAATGAATTGTCAGAAGACGACTTTGATCGCAGAGTTGAAACTTGCGACATCTTACTGGGTATGATGGATAGAGATCCCGAGTTCGCGAATAACATCTTATGGTCTGATGAAGCACAATTCAAACTTTCTGGAACAGTCAATCGACACAACTGTGTAATCTGGTCGACCCTCAGTGCACTGTTGAAAGTAATGGTCAGGCCCCAGGCGTAATGGTATGGTGTGGCATTCGTTCGAGTGGAATAGTTGGTCCTGTATTCATCGATGGAAATCTCAACGGTGAGAAATATCTTGACTTGCTTCGTGAACATGTCTTCTCCATCAATGATGACAATATGTGGTTCATGCAAGATGGTTGTCCGGCACATTACGCCACATCAGTCAGGAGACACCTGGACCAGCACTTTAAAGAAAGATGGATTGGTCGTCGAGGTCATGTGGAGTGGGCCCAACGTTCTCCGGACCTTACACCTTGTGATTTTTTTTATGGGGCTTCCTCAAAGATAGAGTTTTTGCACGTCGACCTAGGAGTCTTCCAGACTTAAGGAGCTTCATCGAAGAAGTTCACAACATAACTCCAGAACTGTGTCATAAAGTTTGCCAGTCCGTTTCTTCCCAATTTCGAGCGTGCATTGCCAAGGAAGGCTAACAGTTTGAACATGATCGATAACTTGTACTTTGACTATGCTCTCATTGTTTTCTTGTTAAATGTCTATTATTTGCTTATACAAGTATACCTTTATCAAAGAAAAAAGGCTTTTTCATTTCCCGATTTAGTGGTTAAAATGATAGTAGCCCTAATTATATAAGTTTACTAAGATCTGCAGGTGTACATGAATACATCGGCTATATAACATGTTTACATCAATATGAAGTTTTGCGACTGTCAGGGCACTTTTACGATGGTAAATATAGATAACGATCATGATGTAAATATTTTATGCAAAGTGCCCAGGATTTCTGAAACAAAAAACTAGTTTTCAAAAAAAACTAGGCTATATATACTTGCCACCCGGAGTCGGAGTTGGAGTAGAAGTCCCATCAAAGGCGGGAGTCCTATCAACCCCCGGAGGCCGAGTCCTATCAAAATGACTTGTCGGTCGATGGTCAGCGAACACCTGGGAGACCTAAGAAACTTGGCAAGCCTTTATTCATGATGACATAGAGACGTTAGAGGTGTCGGAGGACACTGCTCTCGGTCGAATGAAGCGGAAGCGGGTCATCGCAACATCGTCCAGCCCAGGGAGCAGGGACCAGGAAATCGAAACGCAAAACGTGAAAGCAAGAAGTGAATGAAGGATGTGCTTAAAATCAGTTGCAGCAAAAATAGAAATTACCGGTCACAATAATGGAAATTGATTTAGTCAGCTCCAACTACAAATTCATCCACATCAATTCCAAGGAAATTACTTCTGATTGAAGTTTGAAATCAAAGTCTATCGGATGTAGCACAATATAATGATGAAGGATTAAGTTACCGAGTTATTCCTTCCTTTGTACTTCCCGCATTGTAGCGAGTCTTTCATGTAATGCCTGACAAAGTAACGGATCATTTACATCAGTGATGAAGATAATAAAGACATCCCATAAACTGAACAGGCGCCATTGTACGAAAATGAAATAAATTTAGTCTCGACAAGTTATTTATATTATCTTCATTCCGTATTTGGACATTTTAGAACGGATTAGTTGCAACATCAGAACGTCAATAGAAGACAGTTTTTTATGTTCCTAAAAATTCTTCACCTTGCACTTTAAGCCGCTCCTTCCAATAATAAACTCCCGTTAAACAAACAAATCGATACTTTCAATTTAGGGTTATTTTTGATGAAATTGCTGAAAGCTATTTTTCTCTCCTACCAAATATAGCGTTCTGACATCGAAATTTCTCCTTCTATACTCTCGAAAAAACAGAGTAACGATGCTCCGATGGAACCGAAATGAAACTCTTATCAAAGTAATTTCTCAGGGTTCAGCATAAAAAGGAAGATGACAACAAAGGTCTGTGGCAGTACTTTTAATATCCTAAGGGAATGACAACTATCACGTCAATGAAAGACACCAACACCCTTGATTCCCCAACCGCGCTCGCCCGATCCAGGAATCGAACCGAAGTCCGCGGTGGAGACGAGCTCGCACCTTTTTCACTAGTCCACGCGGACGGTACCGATGATTACTAAAACGGGTGAGTGATGTCGGAGGGTGTTGGTCTCTCTTATTGACTTAACAGTTGACATTCTCTTCAGAATATAAAATGGAAGAAGTATATAGCTCAATTCGATGAAGTGAATAGAAAACAAAGAGTGAAAGAATGTTGTGCAGTTGACCGAACTTCATTCTCTACTGTTATCCCTTATTTCCTATTTCGCATGCAAAGCCATATACAATGTTTGTCGCAATATCGCACAGGAAATTCTTGAAATGCTTTTATTCATGCGATAGAAACTCCAACAATAAAATAACTAGTAGGCCCAGACTATTATATTCGGTATGATGGCTCATTTAGATCCTGCAACTGATCCTGTCGAAGTCTTTTTAATCCTTTACATTTCATGCCAAATAGAGATTCGAAAATGAAAATAATTTTCTAAACATGGTGTGCCGCATGTCTCTAGGTTATCTGCTACACTTTACTGAACGAGATTAATACCAACATCACACCTTGTATTCATATGCTGATGAATGATTTCTTTATTAAAGCTATGAAGTTATGATAGTTCAATTCTTAGAAAACATTTTGTCATGATTTTGAGACATCATGAGTCACGAATACGAGAAACTTGCGATAGAGGCATGCAAAATACAAAAAGTTTGCGATGTAGTAAACTATGTTGACTGATCTCATTTATGTAGATATTTTAATCTACACTGGCATACAGCACATTGAAGCACCACTGACTTCAGAGGAAATTACCTTTCGGCATGATCGAGCGGTTGGTGAAAATATTATTGAGGTATTGATAACAGCAATGAAAAACCGTTTTGTCGACTTCACATCTGATATGCTAGTTAATGAACTAAAAATCCTTGGCACAATATTTTCTCACGATTTGATGTGGAGCAGTCATAAGGATTTCATTTGTAGAGGAGCAGTCGTCGCATAATTACTCTCAAGCGACTAAAGAAATTTCAGGGAATAACTAAAGTTGACAATTTTGTCCTTGGTGTACTTGAATATATATATATATATATATATACCGGGTGTCCGGGAAGTCGCGCACAACTTTAAGAGGCTGTCATTTCCTTCAACTTTATCATATAATCATGTGATTTGTTTTATTTTGAACCTCATGCTGGGGAATTTGATATGACCCATTTGCTTTCATTACATACTAAATCTAATTCAATATTTTTGCTTTGATTTGTCAACAACGTTTTTCACTAAGTAGACGTTATTAAAATAAGCAATAGTGTTTAAGATAACACTTTACGTGGTCAAAATAAGCAATAGTGTTTAAGATAACACTTTACTTGGTCAAAATAACACAGTATTGTGTAAACAAAGAACTTTGAAACAAATAAAGAATTTGTTTACAAATAATGTTCAATTGCGTCGCCTTGACACTCGATCACTGCTTCCAACCTGGAATGTATATATATATATATACTGTGAGTTATTCACAATGACTGAGAATCGAATAAATTAAAGGAAATTCGCAAGCGTTGCCATGGAATTATCTGCGATTTCATCTGTGAGCGTAAAAAGAACAGAATATCTAGGGCCGTTTAAACGTTTGGAAAGTTTGAAAGTTCCGACATCTTATATGATCTCTTCCATATACGTTTGACCGTCTCACATTATCTTAAGTAGTCCATCTGTAAAACTTGTCGAAGAGGTTTAACTTTGCTGTTACACTCCTAACATTCCCAGAAAATACAATCCCGTACAAAATGGGTAGCCAAGTATTTAACGGACAACTTACAAGATATGGTCGAATTTGTTCATCCCTTGATGATTTCGTGAAAAAAGCTTCTTCGACCTTCAGATTATTAGTTGCTAGAGGCTATAATCAAGATTCTTTAATCAATAATGCAGAACTACTACAATGCAGCTACTTTTGAAATTTGGGCTGTATTCAGCTAGACAATTTTCTAAGTTCAGTTTTCTGCTAACCGAATAATCAGATTTTCTTTTTTTGCCAATTTTGACTTACACCGATTGTGACTAACCCGACTTTTGACTTTGTGGAAGCTGTACAGTTTTACTGTGCAGGGCCCCGCTCAGGTGGGTTTGAGTGTTCAGGAATTGGGGCCGAAACACGAATCCTACCTGAGTTCCTGTTGATGACTTTCTAGCTGGTACAGGAAACGCAAAACCAGTCCTTTTAAGGACTAATTTCATTTTATTTTCAGTATGTATTACATTATTCGTTTGCACTAATTTTTTTTTGTTGCAGTCTACTCATTTATTTTACACTAGTTTCTTGTGAATATCAATTTTATTTATTTATTCAGATTTTGATTCTTTTACCTAATAATTTTCATTTGTGCTGCTTATTTCCTTCCTTTTTTAATCAATTTATTTATTTATTTATTCATTCAATTTTTATTCCTTATTATTATTATTATTTTTTCTTTTGTTACAATTTCAATATTCCATTACAGTCGTACTTCACTAATCAATTTCAGCAGTTAATCTTTCAGAATTTGTTACCCATCACTTTCCTTTTTTTCTGTATTTTAATTGTTAGCACGATCTACACATTGATAATTTCTTGGTTAGCTTATTTTCTATATTAAGTTAGGTAACAACGTGAATAATTATCTCCTTTCCCATCTGCAGTGAAATAGGTGATTGATAGCATCTTCCGTCGTATGCAGATTACACTTGTCATAATTGTTTGCGGATTAAGGCTAGATATGATGGGACACAGACCGGTCCTCTTGAGAGATAGATTAAATTTCATGAATAGTTAGACACCAATTGGTCAATTTATAACAAGTCTATTTCCTTATTTCATTTTCTTCATGGAGTAGTTCCAGGCGAGACGTTGTAGGTCGATTCTAGCAAGTTCAGTACCCATACTGTAGTTTCACATGTATTTTATTTTCTTTTCTTCAAAGTTCATTACAAATTTATTCATTACAGTTATATTTTGTACAGTAGGCTTAATCTTAGTTTATTTTATGTAGTTGTAACTGAGATTCCTAGAGGATGATGATTTTCATTTAAATATACGTTTGACCGTCTCACATTATCTTAAGCAGTCCATCTGTAAAACTTGTCAAAGAGCCGATTCCTTCATTTCATATTGCACCTCTCTTCTTAATCAAAGTCTTCGCAACAAGGATCACAAATAATTTCCTGAAAAACTGTGTTTTCTAATTCTCACTCTCAGTCACTCTTGATATAACTTGTCATCACCAACTTATCCTAAACTGTTTCATTAGCTTATGACGGGTGTTTAAAAAGTACTGATTTTGTAAAGAATGATTTCTATTTATGCTTCAATTAAGCGCTTATTATTGTAGAATTCTAAAAAGTACGCAAAAACTAAGTGCAATGCAATTAATTCACGTTGGTCTCACCACAGATAACCCACATAATGGTGACAATTTTCACAAAGACAAAACATAGACATGATAGAAGTGACACAGTCAGTACTCACATACAGCATTTTCAGAATGTTTTGCACAGTATCTCAAATGTACACTGTGTGCTGAATGTCATGACACAAATCTGATTATCAAGGAAATTTTGTTAGGTTATTGGAGACTTTTTGATACTAAAATGAGAGAACCTTCTATTTGTTACAACTAGGTAGACCGATTTCAAGTCGATAATACTGTTTCAAAAAGATGTGGTAGGGCGAAAAGCAGAAATTTTAGACAAAAAATGTTTTCAGAAGCGTATGATGAAATCTTGGAAGAGCTGGTCGGAAGCGGATGCAATTTTATAGAGGCACTTTATAGCTAGCTTTAAACAATGAGGCATGTTGAAGTTCCTCACAATAATTTACGCTATGTAGCACGGATTTTCGGGCAGATGTTGCCACCCATGCGCTATAATTCGTAGCGCTGTACACGACAAATCCAAAAATCGAATGTTTTTTCTAGAAGTAGGCAAAAGGAGACAGGAATGCATAGAAGAAGATCACTATAATTTGTTTTATTTATTTTGAAACAAATAAAATTCTCAAATTCTTCAAGCAATTAAAATATAGATTAAATATAGAAATCGCCTAAATATCTCGCAGGCATTTCGACTTTTGCATGAAACAATGTAGGGGACATCGAATCTGTAATGAGAGGTGAATAAAATAAAATTACGGACAGAAAAATGTAAAAAGTGAAAACAATTGACAATCTCGCACTGAGCATCATTCCAACTTATGTCATATCGGTAATTAATAAAACGCAGATCTTATACATCATCTTTACTTTTGATAAAATCGCAAGTACGCGAAACGTTTGACGCTTAAGATCAGTGATATTTTTCAATTACATGTTCCTACAATTGGATGTTGCTTACATTCACATAATTTTAAGGGCAGGTCGTCAAATGTCTTAGCTTTTTTATACAATAAACCTTCCGACAAAATTCATCAACTATATCTAGACAAAACGCATCCAATCTCTCACTGCTGCCACAATAATTAGAGGCATCGAATATCCTTTTTCTTGTTGAATTTCATTGCAGTGTGATAAAAAAAGTTACATAGAAAATTTCCTATATTTTTGGATTGACAGTTCGATGCGATGAACTAGACGAAATGATTTCTGAAAAAGGGCCAAAAACTGACTGAAACAGGGGCTGCAATTCGTCTCAGGTCGATTTGTCGAAATTCACGGAATTCTCGGCAATTGTGCCAAAGCACGACAGGCGAATCTATCGTAAAGGGTAAGGCGATGCAAGCTGCAAATTTCATTGAATTACTACTTATTTTCCGTAAATATATCTGCAATTGGGTGATTGATGGATGAACTTAAAATACAAAAACTACTCAATAACAAACCATTTGAAATGAGAAATTCGTCATGAAAAATTACGACTCATTCGGCTCAATACAATGCATGTAGGCATACAGAAATCAATTACAATCTAATTTAAAATATCAAAATTAGCACATTGTATGGCGGTTTTACTGGAGTTCAACCTTTAATTGAAAATATTACATGGCACACACGTCAAGTCATACGGCACCTATATGAAATGTATATGTAGGCTGCTCTGCATGCAAACTTTCTAAATGACACTATGAAAATGTGACATGCCAAAATTAGTTAATCGTGTCTTGTACGAAGAAAACAAGAAGTAGGAAGGCACAATTTCAAAGTAGGCTTACGTGAAATTTATATTTCCTGATTCCTCTATCATGCAGAAAAGTCAAGTAAAATTGACGATACCCCAGCCCTCTACCCCTATTTCATTTTATTGCATTTTTCGACGAACTACGAAACCCAATGAAATTTTTGATCGATTTACGGATTTTACTGAATTTACGGAAAATTGTAACCTGGGACTGAACGCCATGAAATAACCACGTCGAACGAAAGAAATCTATAGTTGCAATTTATCGTTGCGTAATAACTGATAGCAAGTTTTCTATGGTACAAATCATATTCTAGCATCACAATGTCTCCTCTATAACTTAAATCGAATGCCCTTTACACTCTCGAGAAGATACGCTCATACTCCGCTTCAAGAAATATACAGAAATACAATATTTCTCAGGCTTCGACAACATCGAAAGTATTCGTCGTTTAACAAATACTGTCCCAATCTGATACGAGGAATTGGATGAGTTCTCATTCTCTAAAACCTTTAAGATATCATTAAGGAGAGATCCTTGAGAAGTGTGACGCATTTTACGACAACTGACATTTCTATTATTGTTCAATTATCGTCAACGTAATTATATCCGTAAATAGAACAGAAATTCCATGTCAAATAGGAAAAGTCGACATCAATTACGATGTTCGTAATTCAAATTAGAATGACATGAGCTGATAAGAAGTTCAGAAAATGTCAAGCGAGGAGCATCATGGACGACTTGTCAGCTAATTTTATACAAATCTCATGAGAAGGTGAAAGAACGTATATAAGACGACTTCTTGTCTTCTTTCTATCACATGTAGACCGAATACTAATATTTCATTATTGATGTCTGGTGTGAGAAGTTCTAGGTGAAGAAGTGGTTTCAGTTTCGTCAAATTTCTTTTAGGGTGTCATCTTAACTACGTTTGAAGAATTGTGAATATTCTTTTCCTTCCATAGAATTGACGATATTCTGACCAACAGAAATAGACTGACGCATTGCTGCCAATGCGAATTGTGACCAAAACAAAACCAAATTTGATGTTTATTCATGCGATCATACGTTTATTCAGCCAGGATATATTGTCAGGGAGGGACCGATTATATATTGTCACAGAGCAGAGAAATTTTAGAAACCATGAAAAAGTATCGAAATATTTTTAAATATACATACACTACTTTTTAATATATATTATAATATTTTATCATATTTATATATATATATATATATAATAATGTAAAGTGATACGACACCCAAAAGATAAAAGAAAAACAAGCCAGATAACTCAAACAGCCCGACCGGTTTCTGCCTGTTGCAGGCTTCTCAAGGGCATAAATGATTTATTCACAGAATCAAATATCTTTCATATACATCCAACCATAGAAGTAGATAATAATACACTAGAATGGAAGTTTGATATCTTGCCTATGTGCAATGATAGCACATGGAAAAATCTATGGTTTGTAGATCTGCTTCGATCTAAAACATCGTTTCATAGTCAGACTATTTGCCAAGTTGGTTGTGGAAGTTGTTGACAGCAAATTACAGGATTTTCATGAAGAGAATTTGAAGTGAGATGGTGGCGTTGTTTCATGTGAAATAGCCTACTATTCCATGGATTTAGATACTGTGTCTATTTGTACCAGTCATTGACAACTATTATATAATTTTTCAACACTGGAATACGAATTGACATTTGGTTCACAGGGTCATAATCGAAAGTAGTCGGTGTACTGGTTGTAAGACCATTTCAAGAATTTAAAGATAAAAATTCTAATTATTGGATAATTTCTCCTCCTGACGATCAAGAAACCTAGCACTCTTCTGGAATAAACACATTGAAAGCTTCTTTACCGACAATCATTTATCAGATAAATGAATTCTCGTTGGAACTTTTCAATTAATCACTAAATTATTTATGACATAGTGTGATGATATTTTGGAGGCTCATATTCGAAAGCATGTAAAGGTTTTGAAAATTGTTCAAATATATTGAACAGGGGAACCCTCTTAAGTAAAATGAATACTCTGAGATTTCTTGGCCTCTGATTTCAAGCTCGAGCAATGCATGCTCTGTAAATCGACATTGCAAGTTGCATGTTTGTCTGATTATACTCTTGATTGATTATAGGAGCGATATTTCAAAATGATGAACGTACAGAACGTTTTAAAGGATTTCCTTCTCTGTCATCCTGTCGCTGCACTATTTTGTAAATTCACTATTGCTTTTGTGTACATGATCTTTGGACTAGGGGCAACAATCATCAAGATCACAAATTGACTTGATAATTGAAAATGCCAACCAGAAAACAAGAAAGCCAGCTCGCAAAATTTTCTTTTTGCCCCAACTAAGTTCCCCCTGAGTGTGCCATAATTTTCATGCAATTTCCATTCTAGGACTTTCTATGGTATTGTTAATTTCTATGCATCCAACTAATGTAACTTAGAGATATAAGAAAAGGTTAAGTAATAAGATGTCAACAAAATCTCAAATTAATATCTATGTAGGCAGAGATAAATTTCTATACATGGCATTTCACATATCTCGATTTAGCGATGGTTTTATGATTTTTATACATAATTTCTCTTTCTCTTCGCGGTATTTTCTTGCACAATTAGGTGGCAATTTGAGAATTGGCATAACACGGAACTTCAACTCATAATGTAAAGTGATACGACACCCAAAAGATAAAAGAAAAACAAGCCAGATAACTCCAAAAATTTACATTATTGAATACCATTTTTGATTTAAACCTTTTGGTACATTTCATTTACTCAAAAATGATGACGACACGCGGAAGCTACAAGGATGACTTAGCCATTGTGGCAGAGAAAATGGAACAAGTACTAACAAAGATAGAAACACTTACTACAACTATTCACACTATCTTTTCTTATCTGAATGATACCGTACCACAAAGAGAAACAAGGAATCTCAATATTTTGGCTTGTGACATAAAGGGTGAGATTAACAAATGTATAAATGAAATGCAAGTTAGATTTCATAATGGTGATGATGTTCTAAAGCTTAAAGAGCAGAAATTACTGAAACGTAAATTTGCCTACTATCAGACGTATAGAAACAAGAGCATCGCGAGTATTTATGAGAATGCTTTAATGGACGATGTGCCTAAGATTCCACGTAAATTTTGGAATTACCGATCTCTTTACGTTAGTAATCACATTTTGAATTGCGCTCATGATTCAGAGTTGAAGTTCCGTGTTATGCCAATTCTCAAATTGCCACCTAATTGTGCAAGAAAATACCGCGAAGAGAAAGAGAAATTATGTATAAAAATCATAAAACCATCGCTAAATCGAGATATGTGAAATGCCATGTATAGAAATTTATCTCTGCCTACATAGATATTAATTTGAGATTTTGTTGACATCTTATTACTTAACCTTTTCTTATATATCTAAGTTACATTAGTTGGATGCATAGAAGTAGATAATAGTACACTAGAATGGAAGTTTGATATCTTGCCTATGTGCAATGATGGCACATGGAAAAATCTATGGTCTGCAGATCAGATTCGATCTAAAACATTTTATCATTGTCAAACTATTTGCCAAGTTGGTTGTAGAAGTTGTTGACAGCAAATTGCAGGATTTGCATGAAGAGAATTGCAAGTGAGATGGCGGCATTGTTTTATGTGAAATAGCTTACCATTCCATGGATTAATATACTGTACCTATTTGTACCAGTCATTGACAACTATTATATAATTTTTCAACACTGGAATACGAATTGAAATTTGGTTCGCAGAGTCATAATCGAAAGTAGTCGGTGTACTGGTTGGAAGAACATCTCAAGAATTCAAAGATAAAAATTCTAATTATTGAATAATTTCTCCTTCCAACGCTCAAGAATCCTAGCGCTCTTCTGGAATAAACACATCGAAAGCTTCTTTACCGCTAGTCATTTATCAGATAAATGAAGTGTCGTTGGAACTTTTCAATGCATCATTAAATGACATATGTGATATAGTGTGATGATATTTTGGAGGCTCATATTCGAAAGCATGCAAAGGTTTTGAAAATTGTTCAAATATAGTGAACAGGGGAATCCTTCAAAGTAAAATAAATACTCTGAGATTTCGTGGTCTCTGATTTCCAGCTGGAGCAATGCATGTTCTGCAAATCGACATTACAAGTTGCACATGTGTCTGATTATACTCTTGATGGATTATAGGAGCGATATTTCAAAATGATGAACGTACAGAACGTTTTAAAGGATTTACTTCTTTGTCATCCTGTCGCTGCACTATTTTGTAAATTCACTATTGCTTTTGTGTACATGATCTTTGGACATGGGGCAACAATCCAGATCACAAATTGACTTGATAATTGAAAATGCCAACCAGAAAACAAGAAAGCCAGTCAGCAAAATTTGCTTTTTGCCCCAACTAAGTTCCCCGGCGTGTGCCATAATTTCCATGCAATTTCCATTCTAGGACTTTCTATGGTATTGTTAATTTCTATGGTTGGATGTATACATAGAAGTGGATAATAGTACTTTCTATGGTATTGTTAATTTCTATGGATGTATATGAAAGATATTTGATTCTGTGAATATATCATTTATGCCCTTGAGAAGCCTGCAACAGGCAGAAACCGGTCGGGCTGTTTGAGTTATCTGGCTTGTTTTTCTTTTATCTTTTGGGTGTCGTATCACTTTACATTACTGAATACCATTTTTGATTTAAACCTTTTGGTATATATATATATATATGTATACATCGAAAAAAATGTTTTAACTCTTTGACCGCTAGTTTTGTATTACTTTTCTGCAAGTTTGTGCTCATTTAATTTTCGCTCTTCTGATTATGTTTTGCAATCTATATTAAATACTAGCATTCAAAGGTGAAACATTATGCGAATACCGTACATGTTTAAAAAAAGTTATGAAGAGGTTTAGATAAATACATTTGTGCAATAGGATCTACAGGTCATTAGAGATCAAAAGGTCAAATATAATGAGAACAACATCGTGATTTTTTAATACTTTTGCATTATTTCTTCATTAACTCAGTTTTGTTTAACCAAACCAGTGATGAAACATGACAGAAGCATCGCCCAATTAATTCATGTCAAAATTATAAATTCGACAATGCCGGATCTTTAAATCAAAAATCTATGCCTGCAAACGCAATGTCATACAGAAAATGTGTTCCGAAAATTAGTTTTTGCCTCTCAGATACACCCATACGGAAGGATTCAGTGCAGGAATTGTTTGGATGAATGAATGGAACATACCTTATTGAAATGGAAGTTTTCAGTGTCTAATATCATTTCATTTTATTTTGTCATGGTTTACTGCAATAGAAGGTTCGTGAGGTTAGAATTAGTTCAAATATGCTGGGAAAGTAGTACTTGTCCTCGACGGTCAAAAGGTGAATAGAGAAACGTGATTATAATAGACAATTGCAAAAAGCCATAACTCAATCACAGTATGTACTAATAATAATGCACCATAACAAAATCAAGAAAGAAATCATGACGATGGCACAAATTTTCTAGTGAATGAGGAAATTTTCACAAAGCTGCTGCTGTACGAGTATAAAACAGTTTTCCGGTGAAAAATCATTCATATCTTGATTTTTGAAAGTGCGATGGACTCGCAGTTTAATAGCCTACTTCCGACACTCACTTCACCTTTTTCTGAAATTATAATTTCCAGCGTTTTTTGGTGTCATCCAATCGATGTCATCCCAGTTATATTGCGTTATATTGATGACTTTATTCTGGGACCGCTTCATAAAAGCTTTCAAGCTTACGACAGAGTTTCCCAAATATTTGATTCCCTACTAAGGTCACTCTAGAAATCCTGGCGTTAAATTCTAGATTTAATATCTCAGACATTTCTATCGCTATTGAGAAAAATAACATAAATTACCTGTGGTTTCGTGAAGTCCACCCCTTGGCTATGACAATTGTAGGATTCTTCGATAAAGGACAAGCCTATAATGCGTCTTTTGGTTATGTAGCTCGAAAATTTTCGGAGGGGACTCGGGCTCCGGAGACCCCCTTGGCTGCGCTCGTGCATCCAATTAGTAATCAGAAAATATGTTGAGATTCATCTATGCGATCACCAATTCATTTTGTAATCTACACCCGATGCCAACTAATGCCAATCTTATCAGCAGACTTGATAGCCACAATAAATGTGAAAAATGATCGAAGGATCATCGAAAATTCATGTGTAGGTACATGACACGTACAAATTCTTGTGATTGAGGTGCATGAAACTGACTGTCATTGGCTTAAATTCACAGAATAGGATGAAAAGTAGGCGTAAATTTTGGCATCGGAATTTATATTAAATAGGAATATTTTTAATAATATATTTATCAAATAATAATGTTATTAATACTATAAATATATTTACATCGGAATCATATTAAATTAATTGTCAAATAAAAATGCAGCGATACTGGCGCAGAAAAAACGGAAATTGAAAAATGTTGAAAACAAACTGACGTAAATTCCGTTTTAACATGTATCAAATGAGACAAGCTTTTAGAGTGGCACTCGCGCTCCACGGAAAACTTGCGACTTGGAAAACAATGCCAAATAGAAAGTAACATCATGATGTCCTAAGCAGCAAGTATCCCATGGTGTGTAAATTATCATATCTCAACAAGAGATGGCTCTAGGAGATAAGTGACGAAGAATAGCAGTGAACTGAAGGTTAGCTTATGGATTCCGTGATTGGAATGAGTGAGAAACACAATGACACAGACGATGATAAAGACTTGCTATGGAGGAAAACCTTTCAACGTTTGCCCCATCCCAGGCACGGACCTATGCTAGTAAGCTAAGGGTGGGGCAACCTTCACACACTCGCGAACCTCCAGTGATAGCGATGGTACCTCCCGAGGCGGACAGGCTCGAAACCTGGACCTTCTGCACTTCCGAGCCGAAGAGCGGCCCTTAACCAACTGAGCTATCCTACCAAATAAACATGACTGTCTACCACACCACCTAGACATGCCTGAATGCGCACGCATTGAGCCTCTATACACGAGTTTATGCCCTGATACAGATGCTTATGAGAACTGGCGATTATCAGACTATCAGAGGCCCAGCTACGATTGGATAAAAGCAATTTCGCGCATGAAACAATATACTGTATCTACATGCTGAATAGATATAAACATTAGATATGCTGCATATACTTCATCTTCTAATGTCACAATCAAAAAGCAACCTTCCCTGAAGTTTGTAGAGAAGAGACTGAGAATCCGACACATCATCAAACCTAAGATGATGCCTTTAAAAATCCGATGCAACTTATTGAAACTGGAAAGATTCAAAGCCCAACCACATGTAGCACCTTGAAGTTATGAACTTAGCAGATAATTACAAAAACAAATCATTCGTTCAGTTTCCTCAGGAAATGAGTGTTTCTCCTTAACAACACAATCGTCTCTCTACTTGTATAATCTTCTCTTCAAGTCCTTCGAGATCACCTGACTCCTCATCTTCGTCTGTGAACTTTTTTCTTTAACTTCTAACCTCCTCTGCTGTTCTATCTTATCCCATCCATTTGAGGTGAATCGCTCGCAGCGAGGCAATTACATCAACGGCATCGTCTTTCTATGACATCTCTCCCCGAAATATCAACTCAAGCGAATCGTACTCTCTTTTCAATATCCCCACGAAGTTGGCCTGGACGGGTGCACACTTCTATTGTCCTCCTCTTCTGTGTGTGTGTGTGTGTCCGCAATCTAGATAGCACTTATGATTAAACCGTCAGCTTATTCATATGTTCAGACAGTCAGTGGCACAATGGTTAAGCGCTTGGCCTAGCGATCTTTCGGTCCTGAGGTCGAGCCCCGAAAGTGTAATTGGAAGTCATCAGAAAGGATATCCGGACTAAAAGATCATAACGTTCCAGATTAAAGTCTGACTGTGTCAGCACCCTCCAAGACCCCAGTAAGGGGGAGTGGTGACGATAAACCATCATTTTCATTCAGATATTCGTGGTTCGAGTCCTGCAATTGACTGAGGACCTGCTGACTTAGCGGAATCATGTTGGGTTGATGTCCAGAATCCAAGAGAAAATTTGCAGAAAAAATCAAAAACTGCTATAGCAAGTTGATGTTAAACTTTATAAACTTGGATATTAACTGAAAGTGTCCCTTTATGAAATACCTACCAATATTAACTGCATAAAGTTTAACCAAGTATCTAACTACAAAAGCAGATATCACAACAAAAAATTCTTGCTTCTATTCGGAAGCAAATTAGGCTATTTTATATATCCCTCACTTTCTCTTTTATGCCTTGTGTTAAGCAGATATGCAGAAGTTTCATTCTTTTTCTTAAATTTGATCCAACCAAGGTTTGCACCCAGGTCTCTCGGACGCAGAGCTAACACAAGACCACTGCGCTGTTGAATTAGATCGTGTATACTGTCACCTAGGGAGATTCCGCTTTTCAAGATGTAATCGACAATGAATATCATTATTTATTGATCATGCATCTAAGCACTACAATAAGAAAATAACTATTGGAAAAAAACTAAGTAGATACAAATAAAGTATAATAGAATTCCTTTCTTACCGGCGTGTAAAACCTCGTTGTTGTTGGAAGAATATTCTCATGATTGAGGATAACAGAAAACCGCTTCAGGCGATTCCTTTGCATTTCCCGAAGTTGACTTTTCACCCTCTCTAGTCTGGCAGAGGTGAATAAATCCGTATATGTGTAATCCAACTGAAAAAAACAACGTAGATGAACTGCTTGCTTTTGAAAATTGAAATTACTTATTAGTAGCAAATCCAAAAGCAAAAAATGTCCAAATGCAAACAATATTAAAAGATGCCAAAGGTATCACAAAAAACATTTCAAGCTTCAACTTGAACAGAGAAAGCAATTAATTGGATATAATTTCATGATTCATGCGCTGTATTTCGCTGCCAAGAAATGCCGCAGGCTCAATCAATCTTTTACCGAAGATTAACCATCTGACAGCAGACGATGAACACTGAAGTTGGTCCTTCGTGCTTTCTCATCTCGGAGTCCATGTATGAAGAACATCCAGTGATACTAAGTTTCATTCAACTTCTAAAATTGAGGATTGATTGATGATCTGATTTCGAGCATGGCATAAGCAGTGTTCTTCAATACTGCTGCACACATAGCGTTCAGTTGAAGTCAAACTTCTGATCAGCAAGCTGAATAGCAATTATTCCATGATCACTTTTAGAGGGTACTAGTTCTAACGCAAAATGTTTGCTGGTACTCGCAATCAAAATTTCAGTATTGTATAAAAGAATCAAAGAATTTTTAAAAAATACATTTTTGAAGATCAACTACAAATAACTTCGTTTCATGAGAGCAAAAAGTCAAATACCTACAAGATATTTTTTCAGCAAGTTGAATGGTGCAAAAGCTTCTTAGAGATTCTAATTCACAAGCGCTTCAAATAAATACTCAGACATATTTCACATCTCAGTCTTATTCATCAAATCCATGATGAAGGAAACATTATAATTTAGACGAATGAAATTGATGAAAAATTATTATATCATATTAAATTCTGAGGCCTAATGAATCTTCCTTCTGGATGACAAGGATAGAATCCTTCTGTAGGTTGTAGTTAAATTAGAAGGGTAGATTAAATGATCATGGCATAAAGCGTAGGGATCTTAAGGCGTGGAGGTGCTACTCGTGGAACTTCATTGCTGATAATTTCCCATTCATGATGAGTGAGAAAAGAATAGACAAACAATGAAAGCAAAGCCATGCCTTCAATAATCGTGATTCGCGCGTCATCATTCAGAGTCCAAACAAATGCAGTTTAAAGATTGGTGATAAAAAATGCATTGATCTTATCAGCTTGTCATCATCTGACTTTCAATAAAAAGTGTCAGCAACAAAGAGGCACGTGTAAACGCACAGGTAGAGAACAAGGCAATATGATGTCAAGATATTCTTTCACAAAAAGTTGTCGAGGTCAACACACCTTCCATTTTGCAGCATGTGCCAGTCATCATGTTCTACGCACATTCGTGAACAGCGAGATATACGCAAATGAGTCCAGTTCCTCTTAGATGATCACATTTTTTTGCTTCAGTCAGTGAATCATAGCTGTAAGAATAATCAATCAAAAGTCAGTCAGAAGTGATGGTCCACGTCATTCTTGGCAAAACAAAAACCAAAAAATTTGTCAAAGCTTGGGTATTTGACATCATGTAATAGGCATGCTACATGTCCTATAATGCCGAATGTCATAGATTGTAAGTTGAATGGTTTCAGCTTCCAAGCTACCGTACTTCTCCAATCACTGTATATATTCATATATGTATGCATGCATGATTGACAGATCGTGATGCATGCACGCCTTCAAAATAAAATAAAGTGGTGTCGTTATTTTCAAGTTGCTAGTCACCATCAGATCGATGAACTCCATCACATAAAGGTCATGTAGCGGAAGGTCGGAGGCACGCCGACTAAGCCATAAGATATTTGAACTAAATATTCATTCAAATGTTGCGGCTTGTGACATCGCTTGCATTAGTTACCTATGCTCCTACGTGCTATCTACGTGTGCTCCTTCCAAATCCTCAAAAGATCATGTTTGCGAAATTCGAGTCACACTACCATCTAGATACATCGATCAGAGAATTTATTGCTCCTGATACCACTTGCATTGACTAGTCTATGTTGTTATGTCTACATATGAACTCAATTATTATGTGGGCACGGATGATTTTATCAATTTAATGTAGCGATCACACTCGTCAATTAGGAAAGAGATAGTTCATTAATTACATGTGCAATACAAAATTAATGGTTCTGGTTCCACGCATTGTCATGCTCCGTAAAAAAGGTTGTGGCGTTTATTTGAGGACGTGTATTTGAAAAGATGCGGTATATCATTGGACCAGACTACAGGCTAAAACCAAGTTTTCTAATACGTACAATCTACCTCCAGATTGTTGAGTAGGGATGAATATTTATCTGACAAGTTATTGAGATTTCTAGGAGAAATTCACTGAAGTTGTTTCAAAGAACAGCCACTTCTTGATTGTAAAATTGACAATTCAGGATCTTTACAAGTATTTAAGTAATAGATCTATTTTTGTCATTTAGAGTCCTTCCAGAGCGCAGGAGATGCGACTTACAGCCAAAATCAATCACACAATAATTTTGAACTGCATGTCGATTCAGTCGGAGATAAAAGAGATTTGAAAGCAAAAGTTGTGATCGATGTGTTGCGCTTTATTAAGCATTTGTAATGTCTACTGATGTAGGTGAAGTGAGTTGCCTTATCATTTAATAGTCATAGTGCATCGTCTGCACCACTTTACAGAAAACATCTGAATATGAAGTTCGTCAAAAATGACAAGGAATAAAGTGGAAAAAAGAATTAGCTCTGCTAATGCCATTATTCAATAGGAAGTTGCTTGAAGTCAAGTTGTGTCAATAGTCGTATGTAGACTTTCAAATCAGAAGTGTTCTCAGCGTGCTATGCTTTATTTCCTGAATTTTCGTCCGCCAGAACGATGGACATCATCAGAGGTAAACAATTTCGATATGCTATCTACATTTAAGAGAATCGAATGAAGACAATTCATCGTTAATTAAAAAGTTAGATAACAACAATAAAATCATCGTTCACTGCTGAAGCAGACCTCGATAGCAGGAAGGAATCGGATCTGTTTTATTGACAGCCATTGTTTCCGATGTGCACTGATTCTAAAAATAGACGCTCTCTGTACCGCCATTGTTGAACAAGAATCTCCGGATTTCCCCAATCAATGTAATGACCTTGATCGATTGCGTGTTCAGCAATGGCAGATTTCTCAGGCTGACAAAGATTGTACGCGGAGCGGTGTTGTTTCACGCATAGAAATAAACTGTTTTAGTTGGGGTGTTAAGTCGATAATAAGGGCTGAACCGTGCAAATAGAGGGTAGAGGTCCAGATTTTTGCTCAAATACAGATTAAGGTATGAGTATTTTATCTTGATATGTATCTCTTTGGACACTTTTATATTTGACGCATAGTCATCAGCCAAAAAATGCTTGTTTTACATGGAGAATCCCTATCTAAGATATTAATTGTTTTAGTCCGCCGCAATTCACTGCTGCTGCATTTGCAAGCGTCACTATGGTAACAATAATCAGCGAAGTTTAATTTTGGTCAGCTGCAAAATATTTATCTGAAATGACACGTGCTCTAATATAATAAACAAGTTGAATGGTGAAATTGTACTTCAGACTTAACGAAATTGATGATATAGATATAGTTTGGTGAACTTAATGTGTTTTAAGAATGACATCAGCTGGTGTAATGCAAGCATACACCCACAGCATCGTTATAGTCGATTTTGAACAATTTGCAGTTATTTATGACATCGTGGAGATCGTCTCACATTTTTTAGTAAATATAGCATTTCGTTAAATAGTGTATCGACAACAATTGAAAGTAGGTCGCTCATTCAACTATTTCTACAAAGACAAATGCATGCAGTGGCGGCGAAAATACATCGAAGGTCAAAATGAAAACCAATAAAGTACACGAAATCCAAAAAACTCATAAAAGAGGGTATTTTTGCGTTAAATAATTCATGTACGACTCGCAAGTGGAGCGAGCGTACAAAATATGTCACATTTGGAGAGAGGTCGATTTTTCCAGCTGACGTTTAGGACAAAATTAGTAGGTAATGGCTATTACACTGGCTGAGCTGGAACAATTTTAATCTGGCGACTGTTACACCGAATTAGCCAGCAAGACTGATTACCTAATAGATAAGTGGGATATGGAAAGTATCTACATTAAATAAAGCACTAAATTAAACTTTGTTACATTAAGAGTTTCCGAATCACCGTGGGGAAATAAGTTTGCTTCGCTTAAGAAATCACTAAGTATCTCAGAAAACATCGAAGACGAAGATAAACCAAGCAGGGCTAAGCAAGACAAGCAACGAGTCAAGACACATTCTAATGCAATTTTTTGTCTTATTGAATGATCTGCAGCCATGCTTGTAGCTAATAAACATGAGGCGTGTTGATAGATATGGATGTGGATTTAATACCGGGTGCAATAGCCACTGCATAATAAAAAAGTTCACTGAATAAATCAGTCAATACCCAAAGCATTCAAATTATAGATAATTTCGTTTAAAATGTTGGTGCATCCCTTCTTAGTGTCATTCTCTAGATCACATCAAACAGGAACACCCAACGGACAAATCTGTCCTGAGAAACATTTTACGCAATAAATACATGTTTTCACCAATTTTACAAAAAAGATTATCACCATCATTACTTTACAGCACACCGACAGTCAAATTTGCCAATACTCATTAGTGTGGAGAAATATAAAACGTCAACTTCCCTTAGTAGACTGAATGTTTCAATAAAGAAAGGTAAGTCAAACATAAGGTCTAAGTTTCGACAGTCTGTCAGCTTCAGGGTGCAGTAGTTTTTTACTGCGACTTGAAGTTGACAGAGACTGCGAGAAACGTTGGCTTTGTATATGCATGCATATTTTGCCTACCGTACTTTATGAAAACGTTCGTCCTACTAAAAGGAGTTCACTTTTAATAATTTTTCCCCACAGATGACCATGAACCTCCTGTGTCAAGCAAAACGTTGTCAATACTGCTTCAATCACCACCAACCTAGCTCACTTCACGCATTCTAAGCAAGCCTTCACCAATATGACAAGAATATCTTTAACAACATAACTGGTCTGTGTACACTGACAGACAGAAATACCTCAATCACAATCAAACTTGTCCCACATCTTCTCAGTGTCATTCAGTAGAGCGTTTCAAAATACAGCGGAAAACGGGAACTCTGGGCGGAAAAGCGGTTCTACGAGTAAAAGTACTTGGTCGGATGGATGCATTTCCGGCTACAGTTTCAGTTGTGGATCTGTATCTGAAAAGGCAGCGCATCGACACCAAAGGCCTTGTCAATGCTGCCTCAATTCAAACCAAACGTTCCCCACATCTTCTCAGTGTCATTCACTAGATCACTTTAAAAAACAGTAGTCAACGGGCGACTCTGGACCAAGAAATAATTCTCAAAGTATAAGTACTCCTCGGATAGATGCACCTCCGGGTGCAGTTTCAGTTGTGGATCTGCATCTGAAAATGGCAGTGCAACGATACCGAAAACCTTGTCAATGCTGCCTCAATTCGAACCAAACTGGCATCAGCCAGGTATGGGAAGCACCTCGCGCAATCAACGCACGCCTTCACCAATTCTGCAAATATTGTATTTTTCCCACAATTCTTTACACTATCAGTCAAAACGTTGATAGTATTGTCTCAACTACAACTCATTATCATTCTGCAGAGCACATCAAAAGACAACAGCGCAACTCAGTCCTGACATGCACTGCATGCTATCATCACACGTTTTCACCAATTTTACAAAACTATAATTTTCAAGAACAACTTTACATCTACAGCGAATACTTTGCGAATTTGCCTCAATTGAAACAAAACTTACCACATACATTCACAATTTTATCTCCAGAGTATCAAAACACAAGCGTTAACCGGCAAATCTGGCCGGAGAAAATTTCACGTAATCATCACACATTTTCACCATTTTTACAAAAATTAGTTTTCGGTCATATCTTCACGCTGTCAGCCAAAAACTTTGTTAGCAGGCCTACTGCCTCAATCAATATCGGAGTTGCCCAAAACCTCATTATCATTCTCCGTAGCGTTTCAAAACACAAGAGCAAAGGATAACTCTAGCTTGAGAACCACTTCTCCGAGATAAAGTACGATAAATCGTCAAGTACATTGTAGATCTATGCTCACAGCATCATTTCAATTATGGATCTGCATCTGAAAATGGCAGTCACAGCGGTGGCCAAAACTTTGACGATCCTGCCTCAATCACAGCTAAGCTTACCCACACAACTCCCTGACTAATAGGCGACATGTAGCACTTGAATTCTGAGATTTCGAATTGAAATGAGCAATGAAAAAGATGATCAAGCGGTTTGGATCAGGTGAGTATCCACAGATTCGTGTGAATATACATGTGCATTGATATGTAGTGACAGCTCTCAGAGAAGTCTTCCTTTGTAGAGATATCCGCAGTTTAAATATTTGAGTGAATACAGATGAAATTGTGTGGGATGACCGTCATGAGCAGAGCTATCGATTCGGATTTTCTAGATATGATGGATTGATGTATGTTTCTTGCATTTCCCATAACTTTTTCTATGTTTGATCACACTAATCAATGCCCGAAGCCTAGATTCACAAGCACGAGTAAGACCGTCGCGGTCTAGATTCATGAGACCGATCACACACAAGTACACCCGCTCGAGGTCAGAATTCACACGACTGAGCGCACCCGATGTCTATATTCATACGCTGGAGCACACGGAAGGTATACATTTGTGCGTCTGAACACGCCCGATGTCTGAAATCAGGTGTCCAAGGCAAGAATATAGACAACCGGAGTAGAGTGCGTGAGTGCATGAATTCAGACTACGGGTGTCTTCGAGCGTCCAATTTTCGTCATCGGTCGCGCTCCGGTATATGAATGTAGACAACGGGCGTGCTCCTAAGAATGATCATGAGAAGGTGTGGACCTACTTTGGTTGTAAGTGAAGCAGGATCATTTATGTTTTGCCGACGTTGTGAAGTTGTGTTGCAAAGAAAATGTACAATTCGCATATTGCTGGAAACATTCAAGGATTTCATGAGTTGTTTCACAGGTCATTGCTGTCTGTTGCGTGTTACATTGTTGCACCCCATGGAGTATTATCATGAGAAGGTGTGGACAGACTTTGGTTGCAACTGAGCCAGAATCATCAAGGTTTTTTTGCCGATGTGAAGTCATGTTGCGAAGAAACTGACGTGAAATTCGAGAGGTGATGGAAAATTCCGATGATTGCATGAGTCGCTTCTCAGGTCAGAGTCGCCGGTTGGATGTTGTTTTGCAAAGTCGTATAGAGAAAATGATGATAAGAAGGCATGAACAGACTTTGGTTGCAATTGAGCCACAATCATCAAGGTTTTTCTTGACGATGTGAAGTCATTTTGCGAAGAAAATGACGTGAAATTCGAGAGGTGATGGAAAATTCCGATGATTGCATGAGTTGTTTCTCAGGTCAATGCTATCCGTTGCTTGTTGCGTTGTAGCACCCTATGGAGTATTATCATGAGAAGGTGCGGACAGACTTTGGTTGCAATTCAGTTAGGGTAACAAAATGTCTTGCTGACGTCATGAAGCTTTGTTGCGAAGATAATATGGAAAAGTTTAAAAATTGGTTCGATGATTACATGACACAAAAATTGACACAAAGCATTCCATGATTGCATGAATTGTTTTTCTTGTCAGAGTCATCGATTGGTTACCGTTTTTTTGTAATGCCGTTTCGAGAATCTTCATGTGAAAGTGTGGGCAGACTTCGCTTGCAATTGAGCCAGAATCACTAATGTTTTTCTTGACGTTTTAAAGGTGTTGTGTATGTTTTTTGTCAACGATGAGGCATGCTGAAAATTCAATTGATAGTATATTATTTAAAGAAACGGATTGAAATACTTTTTTGCTAACTCGTACTTTGCAATCTCGTGTATAACACGGTATGAAACTCATTTTTGGAGAGCATGGTTTTAAAAGGTGACTTTAAAACATGGCTGTGGGAAAATGTACTATGAAAGATTGCACAACTATGTAGAAAACCTAGTTTTCAGGGAGCACTATTCTGAAAGAAGTTCTCTTGGTATCTTCAAAAAAATTTTTGCTCTCTTCCTGATGTCATTTTTTATAGGTTCCGGTGCCATGTTGGTGCTCCTTTTTGGTAGAATTACATCACAAGACCGAAACATATTTTGATTATTTTCAACAATTTGAATTTTCGGAAATTCAATGGGACCCACTACGTAGAGGAGGAAGTATAAAAAAACTTATACTTCCTCCTCTACGTAGTGGGTCCCATTTAACAAAAACGGGTGGTCGTATCTGACCTCACTACAGAATGCACATCATGCAGCAGAAAAAGTCCGCAAAGATGCGAAGGAGTTGTGGCAGGCAGTGTGTCTGAAAACGGCAGATTTTCAATCAGTAGGCCATGTTTTCAAACTTGCGAAGGATCTGTAGGACAGAATATTACATGGAATTTAACGAAACGTGATGTAACTCTGAATGAGATGCCATAGAACGTTGCTGTAGCTCTACAGAATTTTCGGCAATGAAGAATGGGAGTTGTGACTACCTTTGTTTTTGAAAATTTGAAATTCGATTAAAGCGGTCATCTTGTGTAGGCCCTATAGGACAAAGCACTGCATGGATTTTGATGAAAATTGACGCAAATGTGAGTGAGATGCCATAGAACGTTGGTGTAGCTCTACCGAATTGTCTGCAACGAGGAACAGTAGTTGTGACTAGCTGTGTTTTTGAAAATTTGAAAATCAGCTACGTAAGCTGTTATCTTTAGCTTATAAATTCTCTGTAGGACAGGGCACTGTTTGGATTTTGATGAAACTTAATGTGAAGGTGATAGAGGTACCGTGGAGCATTGCTGTAGCTCTACAGAATTTTCGGCAATGAAGAATGGGAGTTGTGACTACCTTTGTTTTTGAAAATTTGAAATTCGATTAAAGCGGTCATCTTGTGTAGGCCCTGAAGGACAGTTCGGAGCATAGAATTTGCCAAAATTTGGATTGATACTGGGTATGGTGCTGTCGAGCATCTTTGTAATTCTACTTAATTGTCTGCAATGAGGAAAGGTTGTTGTGGGTAGCTGTGTTTTTAAAAATTGGAGATTCAATACCCTGTTGGACAGGGTTTTCTATGACTTTCTATTAAACTTGATGGGATGATCGGGGCTTCTTGTAGCTTTGGTTAGGCTGTATTTCGTTTTCTGAAAGAATGTGCATGAGATTTGTTTTGCTTTTGTCTCTCGGATGGCTGCATTTGTTTAGGTGGTAAAAAAATTATGAGTCGAAAATGTTTCCGGCTGTCAATTGCGCGACTACATATTTAGAGAGTATTTGAGAATCTATTTTGCTTGCTGTTGTCGATGTATGTAAAAGTGAACATATCAAGGTCTTCTAGTATTGAAATGATTTGATGACATGACTTTGAATGACGAAATTCTTCCATATCTCATTACACGAAAGAAATTGAAACCCTCAAATCAACCCACTATAATTTTGTTGTTATCGGACGTTTCTTCGTCACAGCATTGCCACTTTTCAAAGGAAAAAATTTTCAAAAAACAGCTTGCAAATGTGCCCTTCTCACAAATAGTTTACTCCTGACAATTTAATTGAGAATCAAAAGCCATATTTCTATTTTCAAGTTATATTTTCAGTAATTTCTCCGATATTTTAAGTTTCCATAACTTTCTCGACGATCATTCACATATTTATCAACCTCTTGAGGTTGATAAAAATTTTCACATTTCTATCAGTGAATTTCCATATCTTCAAATTTCGAGCACTGCTGATACTTCTTTGTGAAACGCAATTCCTCTGCAGACTGCTTAATAATGCTGATTAGGCAGTCGAAATTAACAGCATTTCACAAAACCAAATATTAAGCAGTGTGGGACTAACATAAATCACTGCTTAATATGTGGTTTTGTGAAGCGCTGCTAATTTCGACTGTTTAAATCACTGATTTAAATTTATTTTATGAAACGCAAAACATTTTCCACACAGATATAGAGCACTAATTTATTTAATGAAACGGGCCCCAGATAATGCTGATTGCCTCAAATAAGAAATAGATAAAATTATCAACAGCACTTGAAAATTGAGATTTTGTTATATTATTCGTTTGTCGCCTAGAAATCTGTTTAGTTCTTTTCAGAAACCACTAAATTTCTCAAAAAATTAGAGTGAGGCAAGACTATGTAAGGCGATGAAAGACAAAGAGGCGAGCCTAGTCACTTTCTGATACAAAGACCTCTTCTTGTTACATTGAGTGATTCTGTTATCTGATATAGCTGAGAAATACGATGCGTGATAATATAGATAGAAGAATATTGCAACGGATCAGCCGGTGTAATAGCCAGAAGACCAAACTTGTGCCGGTTCAGCTGATGTCATAGCGATTGCCATAGATTTTTGCCAATACTATTTTCAGCTGGTAAATTTTGAAATATTTGTGTACTGCGTCACTATGACGAAACATCCACTCTTGCTTCCGCATTTAAACACTAGAATTATTTTTAGTCATTAAAGTTTGTGAGAAATCCCATTGGTGTAATGTATTTCAGGGAGACGTAAATGCAGAAATTCAGAAAGAGATACATATCAGGAATTGTTCACAGGATGAAAATTAAGATATAGGCAAAAATCTGGCCCTCTACCCTCAATTTGCACGGTTTTAGAGTTATCACCCCCACTATTTATCTGAAGTTCGCTAGAATGGAAATTGACTCAAGGTCGCGCACATCCGGGGGAACTAAGTTGGGGCATGAATAACCAATGAAAAGCTTCGATTTACTCATGTGACTGATTCTAACCCAATGATACAGACGTTGGCAGGTGCATCTAAGTGAAAATGCGTGCGATTTATGTGCCGTTATTGTGCATTGCATGAAGCTTAATTTCCATTCTAGAGGTTTTATTGTTGTCAATTTCTATGGTTTCACGCGAGTAGAAACTGCATTTCCCGTTTGACCCACATAACATGTTTCGCAGTCCTTACAGTTCAGTCTGTAGACCACACCTTTGCGCTTGTCTTTAGGGGGCCGTAATGAACGTTGACATTGCAGCCTCTCAAGACTCTTGCTACTTTGTCAGTGACTCCACAAACATAGGGCAGAGAACATGAAGATTTCCACTCAGTCTTTGTCTCACCAGCACGACCACATCCACCACTTGACTTGATAAAATTGTGAGGATATCCATTAGCTTTCAGCGCGTCCCCGACCAGACGGGCTTCTGTTTCTGGCGTCTGGTCGGGGACGCGCTGAAAGCTAATGGATATCCTCACAATTTTATCAAGTCAAGTGGTGGATGTGGTCGTGCTGGTGAGAGAAAGACTGAGTGGAAATCTTCATGTTCTCTGCCCTATGTTTGTGGAGTCACTGACAAAGTAGCGGGAAATGCACTTTCTACTCGCGTGAAACAACACCGCTCCGCGTACAATCTTTGTCAGCCTGAGAAATCTGCCATTGCTGAACACGCAATCGATCAAGGTCATTGCATTGATTGGGGAAATCCGGAGATTCTTGTTCAACAATGGCGGTACAGAGAGCGTCTATTTTTAGAATCAGTGCACATCGGAAACAATGGCTGTGTCAATAAAACGGAGCCGATTCCTTCATGCTATCGAGGTCTGCTTCAGCAGTGAACGATGATTTTATTGTTGTTATCTAACTTTTTAATTAACGATGAATTGTCTTCATTCGATTCTCTTAAATGTCGATAGCATATCGAAATTTTTTACCTCTGATGATGTCCATCGTTCTGGCGGACGAAAATTCAGGAATTAAAGCATAGTACGCTGAGAACACTTCTGATTTAAAATGAACTGCCCAGCGTACAGTCCTTCCATTTATGAAAGAATCGTAAGTAGACCTTCACGCATAATCATTTGTAGATTCAATTGTGATAATGTTTTGAAATCCTACAACATAGGCATTGTGATTTAAAGGTCTTTATTTTTGTACTTAACAAGATCTCTTCCAGCCCGTGGAAAGCTAAAAGAGACCTCTATCTTTTATCAAGAACTTCATATTCTTGAACAAAATTAAGTGCTCATTATCATCTAATTCCATAAAACATTTTCTAAGAAATGTTGTAAAGTTGCAATCATGCATCCCATCTTTCAGAAGAGATCGCAGGACAGTTTTACTCGAAACAAATTATTTTAGGACCATGATGTAAATGCACCGGTGTACTGTATTTTTGAGTGTACACATGGCTTCAAATATTGCTGGGAAATGTTTACTATTGTACACGATAACACGCTATGTTATTAAGGAAGCTCGATAGCCTTGCTATCATCATGGCGATTAATTGGTTAACACTTGTTCACACACTTTTAGTTCACCGTTTATGTTTATATAAGATTCTCACGTGAAATTGTTTGATATCTACACGGTTTTATATAAAGTCCCAATGCATAGGATAACTTAATGTTGGGTCCTCTGAAGAATTCCAGCCAACTGTTGATGAAGGGTTTGTGAAGACTAGCATACAGATAGGGCACATGCGAAGTTCAAATGGACAACACAAACACCCTATCTTCCTGACCGCGATTTGTCTGACCAGGATTCAAACACAAGTCGGCTAGAAAGCTAAACAAGTATTCCATCCATGTGGTCAGAATGCTGGTACAAAGTAAGTGTTGATGAAGGTGCATGTCAAATCACTGCCCACTTTCCTAATACCAAAATCCGATAAGAAAATTAAAATGTAATTTTATAAATTAGATTGCACAATAGATTTCAGTAGGTAAATAAATAACGACAAAATATATAGAAATGATCCACAAAACACATTATTGCTATTACTGGATCAATACCGAAATTTGTCCGTCTCCATTGCTATAGAAGTATTCGAACTTATCTACTTCAGCTGATATTTCTTTGTCTCCCACACTACGTGGGTGTCACTTGCCTTCTTCAGTTACACTTTCAGTGCATCCGTTGAATCAGAAAATATCATGGAGCTCACACACCAAAAGTATCTGACCTGATTGACATTACACGCAAGTTTTCTTACATCTCAGGTCAAATTACAAGGGACGTAGACACAAACCGAATTTGTAACTGATAAAAATAGTTTTCTGAGCATTCTTCTTAAAAAATGAACTTTGCTTCCTTTGAAACGGAAGCTGAGCAGCTGAGGGGAACCAGTACAATTTGGTTATATTTCCTTTGAGGAGTGTTAGTTTAATTTTGATGGATCATTATTTCACAATGAAAATCGTATCGAATTCGATTGTTGCAACGATGGTTGTTACTCATTCAGTGAAAGCTTCACGGCATCGCATAATTATCATTCTTTTTAAATCTCAATTGTCTAACAATCAAAATAAACTTTTCAACATCGAAAAATATTTTCGATTGCAGGAAGATTTGATATTAACAATAAGAAAAGTGAAATGAAATACACGATAGATCAAATTGCTATGTAAAAGATGTGCGGCTGATTGGCTTTGTCGAGCATAGTTGAAAGAAACAGTGATATTTGTGATAAACAACAATTCATATCGATTATCTTTATAAAGAATGAATCCCCTCAATCATAATAGAAACGATGCACGATGCATGCATTTCAGAGAACAATTTTATCCGGTGTCAATACGCTGCTTTCGATGTAACTTGACCAAATTGCGAATTTGCTTCGGAAGTGTGCCACACGACAATGGTAGGCAAACAGACTGTGATGAGTTCTTGGGAGTGTAAATGTGCATGCTTCGCTGAAACAGTCATGACTGAATATTATAACCCTTTTCCGCTGACTGTTTTAATCTCAATACGAAAGCATTTTCCACGATTGGTGCCGTAGGATCACGGCGAAGTAGGATAATATGCAGGGAGTCAATGCTAGTAAGCCTAAAATACGAGTTAATAATGTTGAGAATCACTGGTACGAATCAATGTAGATGGTCCATCTTCCAGCGAATTCGACCCCTTAGTTGTTTGCTACAGTGGTGCGATTTTTCCCAGTCTGGACGATGACACTTAAGCGTATTGTGCGAGCAGTCAAAACGGATCAAAGGAGTATCTGAAATGTTTCGAAGATTCTCAAAGTCATGACATCAACGGAAAGAAAATCTGACAATCATTTATTTCATGATTACACAGAAACAAATGATTTCATTGCAAATGAAATACATGTATGAAAATCAATATCGAATGACACGGAATTACAGCAGCAACAGAATTTATAATTGTAAAATGCTTGATTTGATATTGAAAATTTATAATTCCTGAATGGGGTTTGGAGGCAGTTGACAATTATCGGTCAAATACATGGCTTATTTATTGAAGAGCTTAAAAAACTCAGTATAAATGAATTTTGATACATTGAAATATCCTGTGCAGTGTCAAACATCAAACGATGCACAACGCTGTGATGCTTCAATTTGCAAAATAGCTCAAGCTGCACTGCTCACATTAACACAATAGATTCAAATGAAATCTATTGTTCAAGCATAACTTAGACACTATCTAAAAGGTCACCTTCATCCATAAATCAATAGGAATAATAGGACCCGGAATTATTTATTGCGTGACTACAGCGCTTCTACTTGTGTGTAAACGTATATTTCATCTGAGTTCGTATTGCTTGAGTTAAAAAATATCTTGCGACTTTCTGATGCCTTGGCAGTTACTCGAAAGTTGTGAGGAAGGAGGTCCAAATGCAGCGCGGCTTGAAGACGTTTCTCTTAAATTTGTACATTGCCTCAAACATACATTTAATGTCCATCAGCCTAGCTTACATGCGCTTATTGGAAAGAGAAGAATTGAAAATATGCCACAATAAGTTCATTGGAAAGAGAAGTTATAAAATGAGATCAACGGTGTAAATAGAGTTATCAAGTGCGTTTTCATGGAATATACTAAATGCCAAAAAGACATTTTTGGTTATTTTTAGATGAATTTATGAGCATTTCCTATTATCGAAGAGCAAAGCGGTGGTGAGTTTCGAAATCAGTATGATCGATATAACAAAACCTAAAATGTGCCTGAAAATCTGGGATTCCACTATGAGCTACTACAAGTATTTCCCACGATACTTAGGTTAGTCTAAAAGCCCGGGATTCCGGTCAAAATGGTAAGAGGGACATGCCTGTACAATAGAACATAGGCTACACTGGGACTATATATGATAGCTAGACTATGACCATTGCATTGAATCTTTATTCCCTTATCGTTACTTTTGAAACACCACAAAATATATAATGAAGCTAATTTACAAAGAGACACATTCAATAATATCACCAGTTGATCATTCATTCAGTTAGGTTTACTTGTGGGCATAATCAAAATAAACCGACTGAATACTCTGTTGATTTCGGTGTTAAAGGTTGCTCAAATTGATGCTTCAACAAATCGATTTAATTTTCTGCCGGATAAATTTTAGTGAGTGAACAGGGTCAATAATCAATTCCAACACCGATAAGTACTACAAGCACAAACGAAAACAGCGTAAATATGCCTGATATTCCACAAAATCCCGATGAATCGACTACAGTTGCTTATTTCCTTAATTAGTTGCCGCAGCCAAGGACGACAGTTTTTCATAATAGTAGCGACTACTTTTCAAAGAAATACGGTCTTATTCACAGAATCACAGTACGACGAAGACCGCAACTATAGCAATGCATTTCAAGGTTAAAAGTCAGCCATGTGTTTCACCAGTTATTCAAAGCAAACTGCTAGAGCGGAAAGCATCTGCACACAAGGAGCATGCGCGTTCAAACAATTTGAAGATTTTGCGCATTTACGCCGATACTGATTAGATTGAAGATCAATTATATCTCCATTAATGCTTCTCTTATGATCTAATTACGCCAATGAAATGAGCTGAATTCCATCTGGAGAGCGGTTTCACTTCAAATGCGACAGACTAGCATATAGCAATGAGAGCAGCTGCTCCATCATCTCAGACTTCGTTGCAGTCGTAAATCTTCTGATTTTCAGAAATTCGAAGAAAAGCGATAACTTTTATACGATTTCCGACAGGCACGTTCACCAGCTGAGGCAAAAAGAAGTGACATGAGAAAGAATGTATCGCCAAGTTGGTTGAATCACCTGTTTCCGACGGAAAGGCATTTGTGTTGGTGTGGGAGAAACGAGTGCAGAAAGGAGAAAATGGTTTTGTAAACAATTCATGATAAAACAGCATTCGAATAAGATAAAATCAATAAATACTTTGTTTAATATTACGTATCAATATCAAGAGTTGGAATATTTGCGTGGAGCTGATGGATTCACTTAATTAGATGTGCGATTAATGATGCTCTAACGTCACCATTCCCCTTACCGGGGACTTGGAGGTTGTTGACACATTCGGACTTTAATATGGAACGTTGTAATCTTTTAGTCCGGAAATCCTTCCGGATGAAATCCAGTGATACTTCCGGGGGTCGACCTCAGGACAAAAAGATCGCTAGGCCAAGCACTTAACCACTGTGCCACGGAGGCCAGGGAGAGAGACGTGTGACTAATAACGCTGTTATATTAATAGCTGATGAAAAAATTAAAAAGACTCTGAAAAATCAATAACATGACAAGATTGATTTTATGTAAATGTCATGGTTTCTGAGTCAAAATTGGTCGATGTCATCTCTTGAATCTTTTGATTCATATACACGTACATACTAGTGACGTGCGGTTAGATAAATTTCTTAACCGTAACCGACCGTTAACCGCAGAATACATGCATATCCGACCGTTGATCGTTTGAACGCATAGGCTCGTTGAATCAATAGCGTATATCAGTTACCTACCGGTTATCGCAATAGACTACAACTTGCATAATAGTTTTGCACATGACAATTTTAAGACGGCATTCAATTGTCATCCATTTAAAATTTCAAAAGTAGAACAAATGAATATATTATTCCAATTCAAAATGTAACCGTGGTGCATTTAACCGTAATTTCTGATCACGTCAACCGTAACCGTGGTGCATTTAACCGTAACCGGCCATTGACCGTGGTTATGACGGCACATCACTAATACTTATACAATTTTACTCGTAGTTCTCGGGCATTATCAGAGCTTCCAACAAACATCTCGTTTGTCAATTATTTTATATAATGTAGACAAAACGAAAAGATTGAAATGTATTGAATTATACATTAAATGAATAAGTAAGTCTCATAATTATTGATATTGGATGGAATGGCGGCTATTCATGTCTGCGAATGTACATGCACATGACAGCAAACTTGCGACACCAATTAAATTGACCAATAATTACGACAATATCCTTGTCCGTCTGAGATCTGTCAGACAACTCTTGTCTACATGCAAGCGATGGCGCAATAATCCCCATCTGATTCCGATTATCGCAATGTAGGTCACCTATCCATGTAAATCGAACTTAAGTTCTCATGACAGCATTTCACGTCTGAACGACTTCGCAAAATTGTCTAATAATACTGCCGCAACTTTACTGCCGCGTATAGAGACAATTCCACTTTGTCACATGAGAATGCAGATCAACAGTCGAAAATTCTATCATTTCTGCGTTTTCAAAAGCAGCTTTTACTATCACTGGCAGGGTAAAATCGGGTAATGTAAATAACTTAATAATTACATGTATATTAAGTATTATATTATACTATATTTATCATTAATATTAATTATAAGCCACTTTTCGAAAGTGATCTTGTATTAGAATTTCAGGGACTGATCCATGTGTGTAGTAAATTGCACCAATAAGTAGATAACTATCAAAGGAACAACTGAAGCTTGGTGGAGCGCTTCTGATTGCCTCATCCTGACAGATATAGAAGTGTGAAGTGAGTCGCCGAATTTTACAATATGTTGCTCCGATCAATACAAGCAGTCAACTCTTTCATGCGCTTTCATGCGCCATCTGACAGTTAAGTGAATGGCTATTGATTAGCATGGGGGATGTAGTTTGACTGAATAGCAAAGAATCCGTCAAATTCTTTAGTTGTTTTGAGTTACAATGTCACATGGAGGCGGTACATAAATGTCGGGTAATAGCCACACCACTGTCCATAGGTACCCAGCAGCATTTTTTCAACATGAAACTAACTAAATACCCTATGTTTTATCATCATTGCTTACTGTCTCATTGAAAATTGCCTTCAAGATTTGAATGCATACGTGTATGAATTATTAGGTCCATTTAGACCATGAATGAAAAATATCGACAGCTAAAAACAATTTAGGGCTTTCACGGTTATATATATTGACTTTAAGATGAACTATGAAAACTAAATAATCTCTTCTTATTAGAATATTAATCGTTCAATTTAATTCATGATTTTAGGTGAAAAGTGAGGTGTGCAGCCTATAATGAAATCCTCATAAAATCCACACATTGCAGGGCATTCTCGACATTCCCTTAAAGAAGTGCTAGAAAATGCCTAGTGTGATTAACTAGAGATGTTATCCCCTATGTGAAACGAAATAATACCTATCTGTTTTCTCTTTGATTGTCTGAAAATGCGGAACTTCATCAGTTTCCGTTGCGTTGCACGCTTGCGCTATATGTATGAAAAATGAGCGGAATTTTCTTCGTCTTTGACGATGATGGATTCGTCTATCAAGAATGCTTTCTTTTATGAAATTTCACCTTTTCAGACACAGACAATCACAGAGGCAATAAATTTGCAAACTTTCGGTTCATATAGCATCTAATAACTTTAGTATACTTTTCTTGGCATATTTTGACGCTTCGTTTGAACTGTCGATGGGCCGAGCAAGTGTCGATGTTATATGTACGAACATCATTATAATTTACACACCTTGCTTTTCACCTAATATCATAAATAAAATCGATAGATTAATGCGTTCGAGTAAGAACGGATTACTTGGATATCATAGTTCATATCAAAAACTGTGAAATACAACCATGAGAGCCGGAAAACCATTTTACAGTCAATTAATACCCGATTTTACCATACACAAACCAGAGGGAATGACAGTAATGTGCTAAAATATGTTATTTGACAAAAACAGTAAAAATTCTGACAAAATCCAACCGACCAATTTAGCTTGCCTGTCATTTGTTCAGTATGCCAATTTCCAGCCCAGAATAACATGGACATTGGACAATATCCTCGTGTTTAGTAAACGTAGATGAATTAGTAGATTTGCTTCTGATGGCATACATGTATTTTTGCATTAATTGAGTTATATTAGAATTAATTACGTCTAAAACATTGTGTGTCAGGAAAAACATGCACGCGCTCTGCGTGAATCCAAATGACTAATCAATTACCGAAACGCACATCATTTTTAATTGATAAAATTATTCGTTATTTGTTTCCTGAGTAAGATGTATGTCCTCAAATAATTGATCTGATTACACTTACATGCATCAACTTTAAGTCTGAGAGGAAGAACTACTTGTATTTACGACTAAATTTTCGTAAATTCATGGTTTCTTTCTGTAATTGTTAATATCTCAATTTAACGATAACTTGTATTGTTTTCCGTAATAACGCGGGACTTATTCTCAATAATTCATCAAGAGAAAGACTGCTTTGCAGCACGACATTTGCAGACTTCAATGAAAGACAGATGAGATGCCCTCGACAATTGCAGCAATCCAGATGTCAATCAAAACGGATCAAAGGAGTATTTGAGATGTTTCGAAGATTCTCAAAGTCATGAAATCAACGGAAAGAAAATTTGACAATCATTTATTTCATGGTTTCACAGAACTTTATAATGATTTCGTAACGAATGAAATATGAAAATCAATATCTAATGACACGCAATTACAACAACAACAGAATTTGTAATTGTAAACTGCTGGAATTTGATAGAATTAATAATTTTTGAAAGGGCTTTGGAAGGAGTTGACAATTATTTGTCAAATACATGGCTTATCTATCAAAGAGCTTGAACAACCCAGTATAATTGAATTTTGAAGTTGGTACATACAAGTATCCTGTGCAGTGTCAAACATCAAACGATGCACAGCGCTGTGAAAATAACTCAAGCTGCACTACTCACGTCAAAAAAAGTAGATTCAGATGAAATCTATCGTTTCAGCACTACTCAATTAATATGAAATCGTAAACTTCATTCATATAGACTACATATTTCACAAATTTACCCATAAGTTACCGGTATGATATTGCTGCATATACGAGTAATTTGCAGTAATTATTTACAGATTTTGTCGGCTGTTCTCACGATTGGTGATGATAAAAGACATGAAAGTACGGTTGGTTCTATAATTCACTTTAGACTTCGCAAATGCATGAATGTACTTCGTGAGGAAATCGCAGAACGAGAAATCAAGCAAGCATTCAAGTTGATAATTTGTGATTTATATAGTAAATTGCGCCTATTATTCACATTTCTGCACAATATCTAATATTATAACGACGCAACACACTTGAGATCGGCAACATCTCTGCAACCCTCAGCGGAACTCCGGTTGAGAATCATTTTCGCATGGATATCGTGTTCATGTATCTATAGTGCAACACTCTCAGATAGATAGATTATTCGCAAGGTATTGTCCAGTAGTCTTGATCCGTAGCTTTGTGAACAGTAGGCGCGGCTGCTATTTCGAGCTTCTGCGCCTGTGTTTTGAAAGAAATACGGTGCATGTTTACACCGCGTCAGCATAAAACCTCTGTGAACTAAGATTATGTGACGTACAATGCACCAGTCAGACCTACTTATTTTGGCACATTGGTTGCCCTCACTAATTTGTTCCAAAGTCGAATTCACAGAAGTTGGATAGAGTGCGAGATCAAGATCAAGGAATTATTTTTGGCAAGGACTCTTCTTTTCATGTGATATGGCGTCTAATAAGTTGTTTCGACAGCCCACGCTCTCAGATCCTGTACTGAATCCCTTGTACCAAGTGTATCCTCAACTGGGAAAATTATCCTACCTCCTACTCGAAATGACAGACAATTACGCAGCTTTTTCATGCGAATCTCGATACTAATTATCAAACTCAGCAACCGATAATTGCCGAAAATTGACTTCAAACGATTTCTTTATCCATATTTAGATTGATGATGATAATGTATCAACATGTTTGATGTTTGAACTAATGTCTCATTTGCTGAATGATGTCAGCAGTTTTATGAGACCGATTAAAGCTGTCAAGCATCACGATCTTGTGAACATCGTCAAAATTCAGGTGAAACGATCGAAATCCGACTGTTCGCTTTTCTTTTAGTTAATGAGGCTAGAATGAGAATTTAATTGTCATGTTAATATGAAGTACTGACAAGGTACCTAACCATGATCAGCTGGAAGCCGCCTTCCTTTGGGTTGCCATAGCAACAAGTGCCCACGGCGTAATATTTTCAACGGACACTAGCGTTGAAAGCAATGCTACATGATAGGTACGCCCTGTCAACACGACGGTATCTAAACCATACCGGCTTCCATGGGCAGATAAACATATAAAAATATTTCGATAAAGTATCTTTCAAAACATCGACAGACGTCAGGAATTTGCAACTATGGCATATTCATTTAATTCCTCTGAAAATCTAGCAACATTGACTAAGAACGGTGTCTGACGGAGCAGTTGAAATGATCAGGCGGATTTCTATCCGAGTGAAATAATCTGATTCTCAGTTTAAAACGAAGCATATTTCGGAGTCCCACATTTCGATCACATTCTGTACGCAGTTGCGAGACCGATGAAATCCTATGCGTGGTTCATCAAGGATGTAACTGGTCATCACGGGCTTCACAGAAAGCGACCAGATGGTTGGCGCTTAAATTATGATTGATTCATGAGCCGGCTATCTGACAAAGACATTACCCGTATCGACGTAGTAGAAATTTCGTTCAGAGATTTCATTGCTATGACATTTGTCTACTTCATGATTTATATTTTTGCTGTCTACATTTCAAAGATTGCTATTAAGCGCCAATATTATGAATTTTTTAGTATTTAGTAATCAGTAATTCAGTATAGTTGTCACTCATTTCTATTGCATATTTAAATAATTGATAAACTCAAAAATGCTTGTCAAAATGTTTTATCTTTTCAGTGTCAGTTCAAATTGCTTATTCCATCAGCTGTTAATACAAACATTGCAATATTTGAACAATCAAAGTCTTTGAAGCACACACAACTTCATAGTTGGCATACTATTCAAAAGTTGTGATGTTTTTCAATATGCTTCACAGATGTGTGACAGAAAAAGTCAAGCTCTAAGACTTCTCAGAAGTTAAGCGAAGTGGTTCAGGATTTGAAAGTAGATACGAGTATATTTCTCGAAACAAGCAATAGCATCACAGTGTGATGTTGGGGATCTCTCGACTCAGACATTGATAAAGAACATGGGCATAATTTGCCCCGCAACAAATCTTTCCCGTGAAAATAATTCATTGAATCGTTCTGTAGGCAATAAACGTGGTGTATCGATAAATGTAGGACAATAAGCTCTTTACTGAATTACTGAATTTATTTCCTTAGAAGCGTACTTGTAGTACTTGTCGAAAAGGCGTCGACTCCAATTCTGTCCAGTGAATTGTTTGCCGATTATGGACGCACAAGACATGTAGCGGAGTTAGAGTGAGCCTAGCCTCAGTTGAGTCGTCATTCATGTTCAGAACCCTGTCACGGCCAAATGCGCTCTTTTTCAATCACAAGTGAAGAACAACTCGGTCCAATTTCAGTGGCGGGTCACACCTATAAGGCTATGAGCAGATTTTGCTAACTTGGTGACATGATGGAATCCGGTGGTGGTTCAGGGGCTGCTTTATCTGCACGAGTTCAATCTGGTTGGCGAAGGTTTCGTGAGCTGTCGCCATTTCTAACATTGAGGGCGACTCCTTTGAGGGAGCATAATAAACGCCAGTGAAACATGGCCCATGAAAGTCAAAGATTAGCAAAGAACGGTGACTGCAGAACGCAGAAAGATCCTTTGCATGATGGGCGTAGCTTTGAAGAACAGATCGCTTCCTCCATGCTCCTCCAGCTTCTTGGAATAGAAGCCATCAATGCCGTCTTGAAAAGGAACCATCTTAAATGGTGTGGGCATGTTCTCCGGAAGCCTGAGGATGACTATGTCAAGAAGGCGTGTAGCATGGACCGACCGTGGCCAACACCGAGAGGCCGCCATAAGAAGTGGCGCGAAACGGCACTTGTTGATTGCGCTAGGAGCTTGGCTTGAAGGAGAGCGATGCCACCAACCATCAATTGTAGAGAAAATCTATTGGGAAAACCGTCTTCCCCTACGAAGAATGGATGATGGACGTAAAACGAAAAAGTAAGTAAGCGGTTACAAAGCTGCTCGACATTAAGACGTGTTGCCCCTTGTTTTTCTTTAAAATGCTCATGTGCGTTATTTATAGATCAAGTGAAATTGACGATTTTGTAACTGAAAAGTTACTGGAATAACGAACCCGCTGATACGTCGGTGTTTTAGCTAGTTTGTGATATGAAGTGAATCCGATTCTCGGTCAGATCCTTCGAATGTCCATAAAATTGCATCATTATCTTAGGAACGGCTTCCAGGCAAACCTCGGAGAATCGATTACCCACCGGGATTTGAAATGTCTCTTCGACCTCGTGAAAGCCAGAGACAGAGAATTGAATAATCATTATCTTCATCAGATATTACGATATCTCAAATATCGATGAATAATCCAAATATAACAGCAAAATTTTCACTTATACTCATGAGTCACGAGTTTATTTCACCAGCACCAGGTTGCTATGTACATCGCTATAAAGGTTTCGCCGATTCACGATTATCATCAAGCACAGAACTCCCGGGAATTCATATCGAGAAAGTGCTACACAATGTACTGACACTCGTGCAATGCTCAAATAACACTCAATATGCAATAACTTTTGTTAGTATCACCGTATACCAAGAAATTTAAAAAACTGAGATCACGGAACTCCCAGAAATGGTAAATAAGTATTTCTCGATCCGTGGGAAAACATTTCCGGAAATACACTAAATATGCGCTATTTCGAAGAACTGAAATTGAAATTATGAAATTATAGTCCTTATAACTGTTCGAACTGCGATTTTGCATATCATTTATCAAAATAAAAGGAGAAAGGAGTATTCTAACACCTTGTTTACCACTGAAGCACTGCGTTAGTATAACGACAGTACAGCAGACACCATTGTCATCTCGTGATGCGAGGCAATTCAATTTTTCAACTTCCCTTTGTTATATGGCCATTAAATAAATAGTCACGCTACCGAATTCGGTATATCAGTAGTAATAATATTATCTATATTCGCTTGCAGATAATAAATTTATAAAATGACAAAAGAAGAAGTAGAAAAAATGTTATCATCTAACAAGTGTACTTGACAATAAGTTTATAAAATTTTTGAATTATATTTCTCTATCAGAATCTGCGTGTAATTTGGTGCTCCATAGTCATCGTAAACAATACATGCATCAAACAATACACGCATTAAAGAGGGAAGTTTGGTCACTGGTCAGTCACAGATGAAGGCAGGGAATTCCATACTCGTGAAACAGCAGCGGGAAAAGTCCGGTTTCCAATCAATCTCTGTGAGAGAGGGACGAACAGAGCAGATCCATCTGCAGACCTCAAGTGGCTGCGTGAGGCAATGTTAGAAACCGTTGAGACACAGAAAGCAGAGGACGACTGTACGGAAGTCAATCCTTTCCCGAATTCGAAGCCAGTCAATGAGTCATGTTCTCTGCTATGTAGGTATTGGTTAACAGTCTAGCAGTCGCGTTCAGGACAAGCTGAAGACGTCGGTATCCGCGATCGGGTAGAAAAGAGAGAACAGACTCACAATAGTCAAGTTGAGAGTTTACGTACAAGAAGAAATAATGATGAAGCGAAGAGCATCTGATGACAGAGAATGACGGATGTATCGCATCTGTCTCAAGGCAAGGCAGCGAAGCAGCTGGAGATCTCGTGGACAGTCTGGAGTCGATGTGCACACCTAAGCTGCGGACGATAGTTCAAGGAATGATAGGAATAGAGCCAACGGAAATGGTATATGTAGGGATCTGGCTTTGTCGGCTTTTTGAGGAGCACCACAAAACCTTTGTTTTCTCAGCGTTCAGCTGCAGCTTGTTGGCACTCAGCAACTGCTGAACATCCTTGATGTAGGATTCCATTTTAAAGGAGAGAGATGATGTACAAGCTGGTCTGCAGGTACCGCATATGATGAAGTCATCCTCATGGACATGAGCCTGAAGTCTGTGATGATCGATCAGGCGGAATAAATCGGCGGTATTGTATGAATAGGAGGAGTCCAAGAACGAACTCTTGAGGAACACCATGAGCAGTAGGAGTAGAGGTCGGAAGTCGATTGAGATGACGAACAGAGCGAGATCTTGAGCCCAGGAATGAATCACACCACTGTATAGCAGGACCGCACGCGCCGAAAGAGAGCTAAAGACGTTTTCGGAGGATCTGGTGATTAAACGTTTCGAAAGCAGAAGAAAGGTCTAATTGGGCAAGGAGACACAGTTGACCGTCATCTACAGAACTAAGGAGTGAACTCCTTAGTTCTTTAGATGACGGTCAGCTGTGTGACAATTGAGCATGGCGGTTTCAGTTGAATGCAGAGCAAGGTAAGCTGACTGAAATTTGGAAAGTATGTTGAACCCAGGCAAGCGAGAGAGAAGCTGCCGTGCGACAATCCGCTCCAAAAATTTTGAAAGGACAGAGAGATTAGATATTGGTCGATAAGAGTCGATGCTGGAGGGGTCACGCACACCTTTCTTTAGGACTGGAATGATTTTCCCTTCCTTCCACGTTGATGGAAAGACCCCAGCGGACAACGAAAAGATGAGTACATAGGTGAGAAATGTGAGAGGATGTCAACGTTTTCTTTCAGAGTTTTGCAGGGATATATATGATCGGAGAAACTGTGCTTGTTAGGGAGCTAACATAGCAGCTCCATAGATGCAGTGTTTGAAAGGGTTTCGAAGTTGTAGGATGCAATCCATAGGAGAGTCTGTGAAGTTCAGCACAAAAGATCCAGAAAGTAAGGATCGAATGTCTGACACTTTCTTATCAAACAATGCATGAAAATCATCAGCACTGAACACATCGAAGGGCGACAACTGTCCATCAAAGCATCCATTGAGCGACGGAGGTGAGCAGAGTTGTGCGATTCTGACTCAATCTTGTGACACCAGATCCTAGGATTCACGCTTCTGTCTGAACAGTTGACGATAGGAACTGCGCCGTCTCTGCCAAGTAGCTGTGATGCCGGTTGTATGAACGCCAGAGATAGTGGCTTTACGGTGCTGCCTCTCTTGTTGTCTCTAGCGCTTCGCAGCGCGACACTCAGAGTCCAGTCATGGATCCGAGTATCGTCGGCTGTAAGAGTGTGAGGATGAATCAGTTCGTTGAGCATCTTAGTGTCTTCTGAATTGTAAAATGAAGACAGCTGGTCGACATCGAGCTCTATTCCTATGTTGGGGGTCACAGAGAGAGGAGGAAGAGAGTTTGGATCGAAACTCAGCAGAATAAAGACGACTCCAAGGCCGAGCATAATCGAGTCAGAATATGTGTAAAAGCGGATTATCAATTCCCAATTCTGCTTTCCGGTTCAAGAACGTGAATCCCCGCATTATTTAGACATAATCAGTGCTGCACAGTTCCGTTCCCATATTTTTTCGTCCGAGGTATGAAAAATGACGAGGTACCCGGATTATCGAAATTCGAATTAACAAGGTTTTGTTGTATTCATACATTATCAAAAATGTTTGTCTTCGAGAATTATGTTCGTTCCAACATGCAAAATGGATTTTGAATTCATAAGTACGTGATTACACACATAATAAAGAGCAAAATGAGAGGAATAATCCAGACTTAAAATGTTGATGTTTGTTGCGAGCTTTCAAAAGACATTATGATAGCAGGATTATATCATTCATTTCATATTTATGACCTTCACGGAAGAATGAAAGATTTATGGATGTTAACCGCCTACGACATATGGAAAACGATTCCTCGATATACATTTACAAGATGGAAATGTTCATCAAAATTCATGACTTTTCACGTCATATATCTATGACCGTGGTCTTTTATCAATATTTATTTAAAACCATTTTCCGATAGACATTTGAAGATGAAAACAGGAAACGACAGATAGAGGAAGATAAGTAAAATGAATCGTGAAAATAATTAAATGACATTGAAACTCACCATGAAGAAATCAGCAAATTTCTTTGACACCAGCTGGTATGTACGACTGAAATGTTTCTCGAAGCGAAGGACTTTGTCCACTGTTCTGAGATCTCTGCCTTCCCCTCCAACATCATTGTCACCGGGCAAAATCAATTTCTGCAAGAATAAATATGGATGGCATATTGGAACATGATAAAAACAAATAAGAAGGAATTTCGCAGATAAAAATAACCGAAGTTATGAGATTTATAAAAGCAGTCGCAAGATTCACAACAAAAGCCTATCGCTGTATATAAAATGAATATCTTGATAAAACAACAGTTATGATGATGATGAACGGTTTAACGTCACTGCTCCCCCATACTGGGGACTTGGACGGTGCTGACATGGTCAGACTGTAATCTGGAGTGTAGTGATCTTTTAGTCCGGATGCCCTCCCTGACGACTTCCAATAGCACCTTTGATATCGGGGCTCGACCTCTGGACAGGTAAATCTCTAGGCCAAGCACTTAACCACTGTGCCACAGAGACCAATACCTAGGCGAACACCATTGATGAAAAGAGTTCGCCTGACATTACATCCAAACGGTGTGATGCTAAAATCACTTTAGGACTGGATGGTCGACAACACAACTTGCTTTAGATTCGAGCTTGTAAATTATCCTACCCACATCCTCACTTTTTTAACAAAGTACAGTGTGGCCCTACTGAAGTTCATCCAACTCAACAAAATTTCACTATAAAAGCTCAAATTGCAAGCCAACATCGAGAAGGCACGTTGAAGGAATACTTTAGTCAGTGGCGTCGCGTGCTCCCTAACCATAGGCCTTCGCTCCATAGTGGATTAATGCAGCAGACAGCATGAACTGCATAAAATAATTAATTTGACGCTATCTTAATTTCAGTGAATTTTCTAACACTTGTACAAGTACATGAACATTCAAGTCATGCTGGCATCCATGACTGCAGAATGAAATGAAAAGATGTGAGAAATAGACTAATATTTAAATGAAAGTTACACTGAAGTCCACAGACTACCCTATATTGACTATACTGCATGTGAATTGTGATTCGCTATGAGTCCAATGTGACAGCCTCTTTTTCCGAACAGCCTCATAAGCATGTAATCATAAGCTGATTGTTCGTCAACGCGACTCTTGTTTTCCCAAGATTTTAAACGTCAAATGACAATGAAAATGTGATGCTGATTTCTCACATGACGCTTGATCGCCTTGGCGAAGTGACCATAGAGAACATTCACTCTCAAGGAAGCTCTCGCCAACGCAAGACTGTTGTTTTCATTATAGCCTGTCAATCACTTACATGTTTCAAATTTATAGCTGCTAAAATGTTTTTGTGCTCCTCATATTCTATCCCCTGAGAGTGGTTTAGTTTTATTTCCATGGCATGAACTTCGTGCACAATGGTTCTTCTTTCTGCATAATCCCTCGGACGACTGGCCGGTGTAGAAAATAACCACTGTTAAAATCGCCGACATAAACAATCGTACGAATTAAACATCAAATTATAGAAACTTCATCGCTTTGTCTTTCAGCGGCTTCTCACTTTCCGATCCGACATTCAGCCATTGGTGAACGCAGACACGACGATTCAGCGCGTCATCATCTTCTCCAAATTTTGGCGAAGCCACGAGCAGGGAAAATTTGCGCCTCTCTCTCTATCTGAATCTAAGAATTTATAAATAGATCTTTTCTTGCATTGTTGCAATTTATTTGCTTCTGCTTTTCGATCGGGAGAAAACGAGTTTGACCATCGAGCTGAGCGCACACGCTCCACATATCACACAAATTTCTGTGGTTTGCTATGAACACATCGTCAGCGCATTGTATGATTGCTTGAAGATCCGTGAAGTTAACAGCTGAGCGCTGACACTCGGAACGTATTTGAGAGTAGTGACTTGAAACTGTAATGTAAGGAATGAAAACGACAGTCTCTCATAGACAGACTCTTTGTATTCTTGTGTCAATACAATGACCAGTCCGACAATAAATAGGAATAAGTGTTTCACTAGTATCAACTTTAGCGTTCAATTCAATGAGAATATGACGTCATGGGAAAGGAAGAGAGAGAGAGAGGTCGCAACTTGGAATAACGCACAATGACGTCACTAACATTAGGAAGACTGCCTCGGACTCACTCTCTTGACAATCACACACACGCCCCCCAGGTCTGTAAACCTCACAACCATAGCAAACAAACTCACTCATCCATTGCGGAGTCCTACGGATGCGCTTACTCCTCAAATTATTCTCATTAACGACTTCTTCCTCACAATCATTTTCTTCAAACAACTGAGTACTAGTATCGGGCTCGACATCCAAATATTCTCCAGGTACTGACCTTAAATGCGAGACGTGGCGCGTGACACCGTCATCGTCCAAAACAACGCTTACACTAGAGCGGATACTAGTAATTCTATGAGGTCTGGACCACGGAGCATCACACTTCCCGGAAGGATTTCTTAAGTACACATTGTCACCTACACTGAAGGGGTTTCTGTCAATGTTTTCATACGCGAGCAAATTAGGGTTGTCAGGGATTTTATCTATCTCACGAAAAATTTCTTGTCTCTGATCACTGATCCCAGGCTTCCTAGAACTTGCAGAGAACATCAGTTCGAATGGGCTTTGTTTTTGGCCATCTCTGCTGTTATCTACCCAAAATACCGACTCCTCGATAGACCTGTTGGCCCTACTCGCGCTTCGTTTAACAGTGCGATGCATCCGCTCAATTACCCCATTACCTTGATGCCTATACGCGCACGATAATTCCATTATCGCACGATGATATCCCAGTTCGAAAAAAAATTAAAATGAACTCCCGATTACGGAATATGGTACCATTTATCGGATAATATAGATTGTGGGGGACCAAACTCTGACATAATTTGCTGCAAATGCATGATAGTTTCGGCAGCCGACTCACCCTTCAATTTGCGCCAAATCGTGAAACGGGTCAGTAGGTCGATAACTGTCAGGTATGGCGTACTTCTAAAATACGTTATATCAACGGCTAATCCTTCTCAAATTTTTGAGCTTTTTATCTCACCTTTATCCCATTTGAAAGTAATAGCAGGGTCTATCTTAGCGCATTGATCACATCTGGACACCACTTTCTTAACTAATTTCCTTGAAACTCTATTCCCATCAAATTTTTCTCTCGCTAAATTCAGAGTTCGATCGACGCCAAAGTGGCATCTATCATGTATCGTCTTCACTGCGTGTACAAACTATCTGATTGCTCGTTTTGAACACAAGCACCAGCAACTTCTAAGTTTTCTGCAGACTCGAAATCTTTCTCAACTTGAAGCCAAGTCTTCGGAACTCGTGTCAAAATATCTGCTAAATTAGCTGCCGACGGAATCAGATGAGGTTCAATATTAACATTTTCCGTTTCAATAATCTCTTTTAACGTGTCAAGTCGGCGGCGGATTAATCGTTCGGACAATGCACGAGTCTTTACGTTATGAGTTTTATTAATTACTGCTATCAACCACTTGTGAACGGTAGCCGAGTCGGTCTTAACAATGAGTTTCCTGTGTCCCCACCTCAAAGCCATATTAACGCCTTTCAAAACCGCGTCTAATTCACTCAAATTAATGTGGGCTGAATCATTACGAGGTCTCAGCCACGAGGAATCTTCAATTGTCAAATCATTAAATGTTAAGGCCACCCCTACAGCTAAGTTGCTGGCGTCAGCCCACACCACCAAGGGAACATCTCTGGGCACTAGCCATTGTCCTGAGACCGGGTCACCTTCATTGTCTATCCTTCGCATTATCTGATTGACTAGATTGTGGATGGTACTGGGAACTTTTTCATCCCAACCACACCTAGCCCGTGCTGTTAGTCTCTGCAGGAGTTGGTTTTTAGCGAATTACCCCCTGAGGAAGAGCGAACGCTCGAAACGCGTAGGGGTTGTACATATCTTTTAATTAACTATTTTAATCTGGTCAATAAATTTCAAGGAGAGACGAAAGCTGTTTTTAGCATCAACTGAAGTATGAAGAACCTCCTGTTGGCGGCCATCCTGTATGAACTGCAGCACACTCTAAGCCATCCCGCAACAGGAAAGTGACCTACCAGCTCACCAATGATGCTATGAATTTCACGACGTGTATAATTATTTGATGATATGATGGGCAATGAGTTATCTCTTGACCAAGTATAGTCTTTATTTACTTTAACACCAAGGACGCGAACGCCGTTAGAATCACCGCAGTATAAAGGTTCCTTGGTTTGTAAACCCCAGATAGAAAGATGACTTTTGACTTCGTGGGATTTGACACGGCTTTCATCGATGAAAAGATCATCGATATAGCTGGATACTGCTTCTTTTATTTCCTCATTTTGAGCTAGTACTCTCTTCACGATAGCTGTCATGATTTTAGGTGCGACTGACAACCCAAAGCCTAGCCTAGTCAATAAGTAAGTCTCATCACGTCACTTTACAGCCTGATAAGTCCATAGGGACTTTTCTATGTATATTTGAAGATAAGCCTTCCGCAGGTCTAAAATAGAGCAATTTGGCCCCATTTGCCTCCACTCTCTTAACTGATCGGCGCATAAAGGCATCGATCCTCCTGGAAAACTCTTCACTGACTGATTAAGTTTGCGATAGTCTAAAACCGGGCGAATTTTCTTTTCTCCTCCCTTCTCCTGTATAACAGGCATCGTGGGCAAAAATCCTTTTATATCCCCATGCTCATACTTAACGAGGATCCCCTCCTTCACCCAATCCTTAATTTCGCTATCGAAACTATCACGATTCTCGGGTCGAAATTTCGGTAAAGAATCGCTTTCCTCCCACTTCCAACTTGCTATCCACTGATCATCCTGAAACTTTATCTCGAAATCTTTATCTACAATACTCATCTCATCTGAGTGCGTGCGGGCTGCGACACCTGCAGATACTAACCTACACGTTGTAAAGTTAACAACAATGTCTCCTGCACGGGAATACAGTTCGAGCCTGTTATGTTCTAGAATGTCTAAGCCTGGCACAACATCCACATCAAGAGGCAAGCGCTGAACAATATGAGCAGTAACTGGACCTAACTCAACATCATTCGTGGTAAGCACAGAACTCAGCACCACAGCACCTTCTGTGAACAGGATATCCTTGTTCATCATCTCAAGACAAAGCCTAGATGGTTTGCGACGTCTCCCTTTTACCCCATGCTCACCTATCAGGCTCACGCTGCAACCAGTGTCGATCAGTACTTGGCATCGGCATCCGTCGATAATCATGTCCCGGATTAATGCGATTCTGCGGGGGCCGCATGATCCGGCGAGGCCGCCTCCGCTTGTCCGTTTCCCGAACTCGACGATTGAGTACATTGATATCGAAGGTGTCCGATTTGTCCGCAACGATAGCAGGTCGTAGAACAATCTCGCTGAATGTGTCCCCATCTTGGGCATCCACTACATCGCGGTTTTGAAGACATGTCCGAATTTCGTCTGAAGCAGCCGCTGTGTCGTATAAGTCCGTTGGATTTGAGAGCAACGACTTCGCACATGACAGAATCTGAGATAGCTCCATTGTTTCTCCACATTGTAATTTCACTTGAGAGGCGATCTGATTCGGAAGGGCGTCCACCAAATAATAGGATACTATTTCTTCTGGAACTGGGCTGCTGTCCTTCACCATGACGCGGAAGAGAACTCTTTATTTCATCCGCAAGGATGTCGACCGAGTCTCCTGGAAGGAATTTGACTCCTTGAAGATCGTGCCACGCTCTTAACTTTGAACGTCCGAACACTCGACAGAGTTCTGCCTTTACTTCTTTGAAATCGGCTTGTTTTGAGGTTGACAATTGTTTCCATGTCGCGTAGGCTGGTCCCTCCAGAAATATCGGGAGAATTTTTGCCAATTTCTCTTCTGTCTTGTCTTCTGCTTTTTCAATAGTAGTATCGGCAGTTAACTGGAACTTATCAAGCCACTGGACAATGTCTTCTCCGCGTCCACCCGCAAACTTCTTCACTGAATCAATCAGTTTCATGGCAATTCGCGTGATAGCTTGTAAGGAATGAAAACGACAGCCTCGCATAGACAGACTCTTTGTATTCTTGTGTCAATACAATGACCAGTCCGACAATAAATAGGAATAAGTGTTTCACTAGTATCAACTTTAGCGTTCAATTCAATGAGAATATGACGTCATGGGAAAGGAAGAGAGAGAGAGAGGTCGCAACTTGGAATAACGCACAATGACGTCACTAACATTAGGAAGACTGCCTCGGACTCACTCTCTTAACAATAATCACACACATGTAAAGTGTATGTAAAGTTGTAAACGTAAACATGCTCTGAAAAACAAAAAAAACAAAACTATTAAACCTCTGTTTTACGAACGTAAATAATTATTTTTGGGCATGCGGCGAAGGCCTCGCAGGCACGGAGACGACGCCACTGACTTTAGTAAATGGCTCAATAAGCATCATTACCAAATTCGATTAACGATTATTGATTTTTAGCTCCGAGACGCCAGAATCAGCGCTGGTGAGCACGTTCCAGATAATAGGGAGAATTGCTGACGGGTTTTATTTCGTTGGAAGTCAGCTTCATGGGTGAAAACGAACCGGGGTTAATAAGCTTAATAGGGACCATGAAAACAGCTACATCCTTTGTCGGTTTAATCGAGTTTCCCTTCATGCCTGCATCCATTGTGACAGGGCATCCTAGGGTGGTGCGGAGCTACTGTTAGTTTGGTGCTGGGTGGATTGGACTAATTTGTTGCTAGTCTGGGTTCACTTCACACCTTAGGGACTACAGGAACTGCACACGATCGACACTGTAGGAACTGATGTCACATCTTTCTAAAATCTATCCTATAAGGAAAAATCGGAACGTTGGAAGTTAAGCGATATTGGTGACCACCGCCTCATGGCATCTGAATTGAATATAGCCAACCACGTTTGTCTATGTCCCAAGTAATGAATCAAACATATGAAACAGAGCATCTTTCTTGTCATGCAAAAACTTCGATGCTTATGGGTTATCTCCCCCTCCCCACGTTTTTAAATTTGTCAAAAATCCGTAGAAATAAATCAATCGTCACAAAACTTTAAACACAAGGAAGTGAGGTTATTCTCTACCTACATGCCAAAATTTGCGCAAATCAGACTAGTACTTTTTGAATTAGGAGCGATAACTTGAAGTGCAGCGATGCCGGCAGCTTGATCTGATTTCTTATGACCTCACCGTTGGAACAGAAAGCACTTGAGGTTAACAAAGTCATTTCCCCGACAACTCGTGAAGCGATGATGACCAGACCACATCCCTTATATCAATATGCTTGGCTTAACAAAGGTGTGAGGTGTGGCAAGGTAGTGGTCGTGGAAAGATGTTGACATCGCTACACTTCACATTATTGTCTCTCATACAAAAAGTACTTGTCTGATCTGCATAAAATTTTGTATGTGGGTAGAAAATATACTTAAATACGTTTACCTGAAGTTTGGTGACGATTGATTGATTTTTGCAGATTTTAGACAAATGTGAAAACCTGGGGGAGAGATAACCCATAAGTACCAAAACTTCTTGCGTCACCACAGCTGAATACAATGTGCCCTGCTGATAAAGTGCCTTCTCCATACTCTCATGGTATCCAGTTATTTTTATGGTCAGGAGAAATATTCAATGTAAATAGAATAAAAAAATATTGCCTTGCATCAGTTGAAAAATAGGAACTAACTTTCATCCAATATCAGGAATCATCAGCAGGTGTAGTTCATATCTCTCATCGACACAACACCCTATTTAAAGTTGCAGCCATACCCGAGTAAATTTAAGATTTCCAATAAGCAAATTAGTGAAACTTCGACGGGCATTCATTATATTCAGTGCGGGCAGAGAAGTATTCAGCTAAACGGGAGCTTGTTAACTATAACCCGAGATACAAGAGACATGAATGGTTCTCTCTCCACTGTTTGATGATCGAAAAATTACATTTGATAATTCTGAGAAGCAAGCTGAAATCAGAAAAGATCTGTTTCGATATTACTACATAACATTTCAGTAACAGCTTGGAAACGTTCAGAAAGTATTGGTGGGAAGTAAATTTTGATTTCTAAAGCTTTTAAGGCGTTCTAGAGTTACCCATAGAGGGGTGGTAACAAACACTGATTCGGAGCAATGCTTCGGTTTTATTCAGTGTTTTACTGAGTGTTTTAATCAGAATTTTTGATTAAGTCAAATGTTTGCTTAGAACACGCGTGCACCTTTTGATCCCATCATTATAACACCGATTTTCGTGCCTAATGAAGCAAAACAAAAATGTCAGAGGTAATCTTCGGAAACTTCACCGTTCATACTCGCACTATTAGGAACCTTTATAACTGCGAGCATATTTGTCAGATCTTGCTATGTTAAAGTCATACTTCATGCGGTGACCTCACTTCTCATTGTCATCTCGCTATAAGCGTGACGAGTTCATGGTGCTCATTTCTTCTTGAACTCTTCACACCGCTAGTGTAGCATCAACACTAGACAATTGGCAAGAAAATCGAAATTGAATTACGGCGAATCTAATTAAAATAATTTAGTCAGTATTAGAAATAATTGCTGCTGATGCCTGTAGTTGAATCTTCAGGTTCATTTGTTGGATTTTTGTGAGGTTTTTTGTTATCCGATTGTAGAACATGCTTGTGGATTGCATCACGATCAATCTGAAGAGATCAAAAATGCATGCACCGGTGCGGATATAGGGCCTAGGCAACAATGTGATCGGACATGTCATGTACGGGTGGACAGAAAGGCATGTTTGATGTCAACAGCACACGAAGTGTAAGGATGTGACGATGTCCAGGGCTGGAAGCGGACCCGTGCCTTGGGTAGGCATTGATCTCATCAGCTTATTATGCTCTGATTGTCATTAGAAAGTGTCAGCTAAAGTTCCGCCTTGTTCAACTCAGCTGCCATTTTTTCTTATTACTAAGGGGCGGAATTTTAGGTGAATCACCTAAAACCTAGGTTTCACCTAAACTTTGATTTCTTTAAGTACTCCACCTAAAACCTAGGATAACCTAAAAATAACCTAATTACATAATTTTCAATCACATAAGCGACTTATTATCGATTAATCATCATTTCAGCAGCAGTGTAAGATAAATATTGTCTTACCTAAAGCAACAAATAGTCAATCTAGGTTCGTACAATGTAGTGAAAGTGGGTGACGCTTGCGTTTTGACTTTATCGAGGTTGTCAACTGAGACAGCCAATAAGAACGTCTTTCGCACAATAATATGTCGACTACCATTGGTTAATTTCCTTATAATTATTGCTGCTAAGGAGACTCGGTTCACTGTTCTACAATGACGGCAGCTAGTGAAGCGACACGAAACAAGTGGCTCAAGGAATTTAACAGCAATGACGATTATCCTTTCAAATTTATAACATCTACGACAGCTTTCTGTAAAGCCTGTGAAACTTCTTTTACTGCGACGAAGACTTAACTGCAGTAAAACATCTTACTAATTCGAAGCTGAAATTGAAAAGAACCGCTAAACAAGCTCAATTGGAAGATATGATAACGAGAAATCCAAAGGAATCAAAATCTTCAGTAGTTGCACGAGGATTATGTAAAGCAATGCTGGCAGCAAATATCCCATGGAAAAAGCTCGAGAACAAAATGCTTCGAGATTTCCTAGAAACTAATATTGGTTTGTCTCTCCCACACGAGTCGATGTTAAGGAAAAATCATCTTGATTTTTGCTACAATGAAGTCATTCAACAAATTCGAGATAAATTAAGTGATTCTCCTATTTTTGTATCTGTGGACGAAACTACAGATGTGCTGGGGAGGTACGTGGCAAATGTAATCGTCGGGAAGCTGGAAAGTCAATGTGCTTATTCGCCGTATTTGGTACGTGTTGCTTTTTTGAGCAAAGTGGACTCTTCAGCAATAGCGCGACTTGTAAATGATGCATTACGATTTTTGTGGCCCAATTTCGATGAGAAACTATTGAAGCTATTTCTTTCTGACTCAGCAGCTTACATGTTAAAGGCTGGACGCGACCTCAACATTTTCTATCCGAATATGCAATCGGTCTCTTGCCTCGCTCATGCCTTGCACAGATTGTGCGAAGCGATTCGAGACATGTTCTGTGAAGTTGATGATCTGATTGCCTTAACCAAAGGATCTTTCTCAAAGCCCCTTCTCGAATTTTGCTATGGAAACAAATGTATCCTACCTTACCTCTTCCACCGAAACCTGTTATTACAAGATGGGGAACATGGATAATCGCCGCTATCTTTCATGCTGAACATTACAATGACGTAAAAAACATCATCCTCTCTTTGGATCCGGAGTCAGCGTCGTCAATTAAAAAGGCACAACAGCTACTTCAAAGCGATGATCTGGAATGTTCGCTTGCCTTAATTTCGGCATATTTTTCTTTTCTTCCATCGTCGATAACAAAACTCGAAAATCGAGAACTTCGTCTAGTGGATGCAATAACAATAATTGACCATGTGAAATCCAAGATCGATAATGTACCACCGGAAAAAGGAGAAATATTACAAAGAAAATTTGAAAAAATAATTACGAGAAATCCTGATTTGGACAAATTGAAAACAATTGCTTCAGTTCTAAAAGATGGTAGTTGCCAAACAGTAGGCCTAGATGGATTCTCGCCAATGGATGTTGTTAATATGACATACTGCCCAACTACAAGTGTAGATGTTGAGAGATCATTCTCCGTCTACAAAAATATATTGTCCGACGAGCGCCAGTCATTTACTGAAGATAATCTTTCAAAAGTCGTGATTTCACACTGTTTCTATACTAATGATAACTGTCTCTAGTATGGATATACTACTAGAGAACAATGATTCCGTGTTACCTTTTTTGTTGTTTTGAATCACCTTTTTTAGGAAATATAGTATCCTAATTATATCCTAATTAAGCAAATATTTTAACCTAAAATTCCGCCCCTTACTTATTACCAACAGTCCTTAAATTGCTATTGTCTGGTGATGCACGAAGCACGATTATTGAAGACACCCCTTTACTTCAATTGTTCGTCTATTCTTTTCTGACTCATCATGGATCGAAAAGTGTCAGCAATCACTTGCACGTGTAAACGCAGCCTTAAGCAATAATATGAAATAAATACCGGCATACGACGGAATAGTCACTAACATACTTTCTTAACCAGAAACAACAATTCATAAACGATTAGCAAGTAGCATTTCTATGGAATTTTGGTCAAAAGAGTCTATTGAATATTTAGTTCAACCTTTGACTTAATGACCTCACTCTTCACATAGTCTTTATATCTTTAGTGTAATTCGTTTTCCACGCTTTAACCTAAAAAATTCTTACAACAATGGCAGCTATCGGCACATCAAATATGATCCGAATTATTTGTGATTGACAAACGCATTACACATGTACAACATTTAAAACAAATGAAAATTTACTATGTGTTAAATATTTAAAATTCCCCTTACTGCTCAACACTCATCAATTTACTTAGAGATGGCACGCAGGCCATAAAGCACTCGATCATGCTATGAACAATTAGATTTTTAGAATGACTCCTAAGGCGATTATCTCCATTACTAGAACTATCTTCATTAAAGATGGTAAAGTGCGCAAAACAATCAAATTTCTCACCCGAGCCCAGATACAAATTTCATCCAGGTCGGGGCAAGGTTGAGGGCATGCAGGCCAGGGCCGGGTACAGGTAAAAAAAACCGGCCCGGTTTCAGCTCTGACAATGTCACATGGTTTACTTCACTCAGTGATCCACTTCACCTAAATATACCTGCAGTTAACATATACATTGCATAACACTATCATTGAGCCATTCCGAAATCAAAATTCAACGCTTAGTGACAAATTGCCTCGAAGAATTTGAGCATGACTTCGGCTTTCTAGGCTTAGTAATTAACAACAATGAGATTAGATACACGATAGATCAGATTGCCATGCAAAAGATGTGCGGCTGGTAGGATTCGAACCTACGACCAAGGTTAACTAGACCTGTGCTCTAACAAACTGAGCTACGAGCCACTTACGCGACTCTGTCATTTGGCATGATCAAATCCTCACCACCACACATCAGTTGTCAAGGCAATAATAATCAATGAATAAATAACACGTCACAATTGTGACCACCGACATTGTGACCGAAGACAGACATGTTTGAGAAATAGTCTATCTGTGATAACTTGCATGTTTTACTTGCTGTTCAGTATTGAATCGATTAATCACCGAAAGTCCTGTTTGTGGTTGAAATTTTGCCTCAACGACAGTCACAGATTGATCGATGCTCAATGTTCAAAAATTAAAAAAACGTCAGAATGAACAAGCATAACAAAATGCTTACCAAGTGCTTCTGAGCTCCAGTTCATCGAAATTCATCAGTCAACTCAGCTAATCCGTCTTTCTGCCTATTAATACAAAAGTAACGAGCTAGTTCTTGGTATGTGACGTTGGTGTCATAGCAATTTTGAACTTGGCCCCCGTGACCACACCCACCAACGCGGACACGGCAATTGCTCAGTTCCTAGAGTGGGCTGTGTGTTGAACATCACCATATGAATGAAAATCGGTACCCGTTTCAGCTGGGTTGGACCCTCTTGGTTCCCGGTCTATGTCTATAGCGAATCAAAATTAAACTTATCCGGCAATATGTGCATTATACAATAATAGAATGAATCGAAAAGTTCGTTTTAAGACCGAAGCAAGAGGAATAATAAAATCGGTCACAAGTAATAACTTCAACGATCAGGCTGAAGGGAGAGATAAATTGTAGGCAATTACATGCGTACAGCATGGTGATTTGGTCAACAGTGAAAACTATGAAGCTAGGCAACAATGAATTGCTACCTTTTTGAGCTTGTGGATGAAGTAAATAATTTGAAGTATGAAAGAAAGAATAAAAGAGAAGGTACAAAGATGCAAAAGAATGAAAAAAGTGAGAGTAGGCATATATATTAGAAAAACAGACATTGACAGAAGAAAAGAGGAATAAAGAGCCATACGCATACCTATACTCACGCAAAGAGAGCAGAGAGATCAGAGAAGAGAAGACATATATCATTTTGCCCCCAAACATGCATTACTATTTCTCTTTGCTCTGTATTCATGCAGAAACGATTACTAAACAGAATAAAGGAAGACAATTCCAGAGAATTTGCATTAATTTTACATTACCGGTCAATTGACCGGGATTGAGAGTTCTAGGAGTCTGAAAGTCTGGTAGTCCGAGGGTCAATATGACAGGACACGCACCGGTAAGTAAGTCACAAAAAAGTGTAAAAGGAGAATAACAGTGAGAATAAAGTGAGTCACAAAAAAGTGCATAAAGTGAGAGAATATGAACAATTTCCTTCGATTGAACTAATACGTGAAAATCATACGTGACAAATATCAATACAAGTTTATTCTGCCAAAGTTAACAATATCAAACGTAGATTATCCGTTTGACATTTACAGCATCTTTACTCGACTTGATATTTATCTTTATCAAATTTCCCAACAACTTTGTATGAAAAACTATCAGCACAGGAAAGCTAGCGAAGCGAATGAGACATTTGTTATTTATTGATTTACAGACTAAACACTTGCATCTTCAAACAGCGTTGAGGTTTGTGTACAGAAAGTACAACCCAATTAGTTGAAGTATAAATTTGACGGAAAGCACGACTCAAACGCTGACAGAACTCGAGGAACACGAGAGCAAAGCATTCATGTCGCTATAGAGGGCGAATTCAAGAGATTCATCACAACGCTACCTTGAGAATAAAAGTACATCATCTGACATCAGCTCAGCAAGCTGCTCATCAATATTTCATAATAACAAGCTCTGACAGGATACCGACTTCATTAAAAAATGCGGGTGCATGTGTTTAAATGAATTGAACGAAAAGCAGAATATCAAATAAGCACAAGAAAAAATAATTTTACAATGATCAAAAGTTTTAATGACAACCGACAGACGAAGCACTATTCTATCGTAATGACAAAATGATTGATTTTTTACAAAATTTTCATCCCTTGCACATCAAAGGGCCATTAATGAAGCTATGTATTACTTGAGGAAGTAAATTAGAAAATGAGATGATTTTAAATGAACAAAAGGAAGGTAATATCTTCTAAGCCAACTAAACAGTCTCAATCAGAAGCCTGTCCACACGCCTCTTGAAAGTATCAAGATTGCATTGGTCAGGACAACTTTGGTGCCGCGCAAACAGAAAACACCTTCCCAGCGACTTGCTGTACGTTTGTTCTACGCTCACATGATAGTACGATAGTGTTGAGTTCTATGTGTGCTTCTACAAAAGATCATAAGTTTGGGAACACACTCATTCACTGTGGGGATGCTTCTACCGAAATAGAAACTATTAGAAGTACAGCTTCGCACAAACCGTCTGAGTGCAGCTGCAAATCTTCAGCGAGTTAACCACCCATAAGATTCTTGACACGCTTTTCAATTCGTTCGAGGTGACTATTTGTTTGTGAGGTGCTGGCCCTATAAGGGGCAGATAGTGGACTTGTGAAGACAGAAGACAGTTTGCAGTGGAAGATGTCTGCTGCACGCCAGAGACTACGAATGTTCTGACTTGCCTTGTTGCTAATGTCGTGGCTGCAAGGTTACTATAATAAGTCGTTGGCAACTGTTAATCCAAGGAAAGAGATGGTATCAATAGGAATCAAGGATCTTGACATCATTAAATATAAAACTTAGTACTTGAGCACAATCTGAGGCAGTGACAAAAAATCGAGATACAGAAAGAATAACTGAAGAGGATGATGTTCAATAACTAGGTATACTAATGGCAAAAAAAGAAAAAAGATTGAATGCAGAGGTCTTTAGCGTTCATGTTGGATGACAAAATGTGAGCAAAAATCGAGGACTATTATGTGGCAAGAGATTGTAGGAGAGGATTTGCTAGGTATGGTATCACCCTAGCTTTTGTAGCATGTACCTTTTAATATATTTTTGCACGGAGGACTTGAATAGTACATATTTTAAGTGTGGTGTGATAATGATATCTAGCAATTTCTAGCTTTTCTCTTGAAAGCATTTTCCTCCCTTGGTCATGCATTTCAATTAGTAGTAATCCCATGCCAAAAGGAAGTGCGGTGCGGTGCAGCGATGAGTCATCAGGCTGACTCAGCCCCCCCTCTGGAAGGAAGTGACCAAGGATGTGCTGGAAGGGATCGGACCGAGAGGAGGAGGAAACCGTTCTCTCTCCCCCCATGTGAGGTTGTGTGGTGTTGGTTGTTCACGTCTCCGGTGAGGAAAGGGCAGTTGTTGGATGTTTTGGGATGAGAAAGGCCCTGTTTCGGGATGCAGGAGTGTCTGGATGGATAAACGGAGAGCAGATTCGGATTCTACGTGAAATTTTGGGTTAGGAAGGTTGTTTCCAGCTCAATCGGAAGAAAAAGTGCTGACCCCCCCCGCCCTCCTGTCAAACTTCCAACTTGGGTGGAAGTGATTGTAGAAAGTCGTGCGATGGCTCGTTTGAAAGCTAGGAGTGAGCCAAATGCAGTAGAGGGCATCGTTTGTGTAGGTTTTCCTTGGTTTAGAGAGGAGAGTGACTTGAAAATGTCAGGAATCTCTGAAAAACGACAGCGTTAGAAAGGGCAGGTGTTGGATGTTTTGGGATGAGAAAGGCCACATTTCGGGATAATGGAGTGTCTGGATGGATAAACAGAGGGCAGATTCGGATTCTACGTGAAATTTTGGGTTAGGAAGGTTGTTTCCAGCTCAATCGGAAGAAAAAGTGCCGACCCGCCCCCCTCCTGACAGGCAAGCCAGCAGGCAGACTTGGGTTGAAGGTTTTGGGGAGACAGGAGGAAAGTCGACTGGGAGGTAGGAGTGGAAAGACTTGTGACATTTCTCGACCGACTTCTCTCGACTATATAAGTGGAGTCTCTACTTGTGGGAATCAGTTCAATCGCCAGTCGAGGTACGGGTAGGTGAATTCCGGAGCTCCGATGATAGCATTGGAAATCTCTAAAAACCCGCACTCACCTAAGGTGTCGGAGTGAGTGGAGAGCCAGGAGATGGTCTAGTCTCCAGGCCATAAAAGACTCCAAAACTTTAAAGGCTTGTAACTTTGCTTCTACAAGTCCTTTTGACTTGATTCAAAAAAGGTTCGAGAGGTCATGATTCAGGTCAAGTCATAGACTACTTATAGAATTCCATAAGTAGTGCCAAAAAGTTGAAAAATTTTAATTCGTTATTTTTGGAGGTTTTCTGGGGTTTTCGACCCTGCTGAAGTCAATGAAGGCATGTAAAGTGTGTACGAGCAAGTCTTCTCGTGTCTTTACATTTTACAAGCGGCTTTTCACTGAAAGCGAGCATGGTACGGAGAGTTTCGCTGTAATATTCCAATGACAGGGTGTTCCTTCGGGACGGCGGATGATGTCGTAGTGATAAGTGTGGCAAGGGAGTGTGTCATATTTTAGACCGAAACCTCTGGGGCAACTCATGTTGGGCATTTGACACAATTCTCAACGTAGAACTTTCAACGCCAATCGGTTGAGTCTTAGCTATCTTGTCATGGGTGGCTACTAAACATTTCCATTGCAAAACGCTTGTGAATCACGGCTTGCTATCAAGCTGATCAAAGCAACGACTTGGGATGTTTCCTCTTGTAAATAACTCCACCGGTTTTCATGTCAAAATCGGGGACCGGATACCAACACAGTGATATGACCTTCGCTCTGTCCGCGGGAGGTTGGACTTGAGGGCCGAGGCTTTGGAGTCGGGATAAGATCCCCTCTGAGTAATGCCTGTAACGGATTCAAGAGCTTAACACCTAAAGGGTTGCTGGCTTGCTATCAGGCCGATCAAATGGCTAGTCTTGGTCGAAGGAGAACGCCTCTTGACGTCAATCGTTTGCCTTTGTGATAGCACTGGGTAACAGTCATAGGAGAACGCCTCTTGACGTCAATCGTTTGCCTTTGTGATAGCACTGGGCAACAGACGTAGCAGTCTTTGTGTTGGGAGTAGGTTACTGAAAGTACGGTGACTGCTGATGCCCATATTTGGTAAAACCGCTGTTGTCATGTCAAACGCATGGACAAATAAGAATTCACTATCATAGTCATGTCCGATACAGAGGAAACATTCACACCTCTTCCTAGCTCAACTCCTACGAAGAAGGAAGTTGAGAGAAAGTTTCAACGAAAAGAGGAAGAGAGACAAATGATTGAAGACTGTAAGCAACTCACTCTGCAAACGGTTGAGAGTGAGCCTTGAACGAGGCTGACTTTCAGGAGTGAAAAGCCTTGATGAGACCAGAGAATGGCCCAAACGGTCTTTATGAGACCACGGCCTTCACGGCCACCTAATCAAGAAAGAAAATACATTGACTGCGCCACACGCAACATACAAATTTAATGATTTGATGTTATCTGACGAAAATGAAGTGTTAAGACAGTGCGCCCACCGATGAATTGAATAGAATTACCACTATCATCATAGATGCCAAATTTGCAATGGGATAATCGTGATAAATTGACTGGAATGTATACCTTGTTCAGGAACTCCCTGTGCATGGTCACACCAAAGTCGCCACTGTCAATAGGAATATATCTTAAAAGGGGAACCATTTGACCACCGACTTCTGTTGAATGGATAAAGTTAGTGTAAATGTAAAAGTGATTGATATTCATATCGAGCAAGGATGTTGAGCCACAGTACTTCTCGTCGTAGAATATGTCACGTTTGAATCCTAAAAACTTTGTTAGCTCTTTTGAAATGTGAATGACCGTTTTACCATGTACACTGATACAGAATGTATTTGCTTTAGGATCATAGTATAAATGATATGAGTGTAGATTTGATACACCTTTGTTCAAGTATGTACAAACATCATAGCCATTGCTATAATGCTTTGGAGGTATCGGTAACTTTTCATTTGGCTTCCCTGTAAGACTGGGACGTAAAACAGGGTCTGTGCGTTTGAAATAAAGGACCATTCGACAATCGGATTGCTGTTCAGATGTTATTTTCACATTCCCCGATTCGTGGTATGACCATAAGACGTCTGTTTTTAAAGAGAGCAAATCGCGAAATTCAGAATTGATGTGAACAAATCCAATGTGTGAATGCTCATAATCATTTCGGAAATCAATCCTTGCTTTATTGTGTGCTCGAGTGATGGACATAGATAATCTATTTATTTCATTGACCTGTTTGATCAAGTCATCAACAGTACCAGATTTAAAAAGCACAAAGCGCTCATGCGTGCGATCAAGGGGAAGTAGAGTAATATGAAATTTTCTCCTGTGCCAATGTGGATGTTTCTTAATCTGCTTTGATACTTTCATGGACACTTGAGCTCTCAAAGGGAGGGCACCACCTCCTTTTACTTCTGAAAATGTTGTGATAGGTAGAAAGAAACGTGATTTAAGATTCAATATCTTTTGCAGAGCTCCAATCACATAAAATCCGTAGGAAATAAAAGTCGGCCTCATGTAGAGTGCAACTTTGTGTAGATTTGGATCCATCTGCCAGAACCATAGATCCTTTGCCAAATCATTCATGACATTCAATAGGCGTTGAATTTTCATATAATAGTATGTTTGCTCTAAACGATGACGGAATGATGGGTTTGTAGGTTGCTTCCATTTCAGTGGTGAAGCATTTTTAGCAATGGGTATGTCTGTATCTGCAGTGATAATTAAAGTAGGGCCATTTACAATCTCATCAACAGCTTGCTTTCCCGACGGGTGTTTACTGTAGGAATAGAATTCCACTCTGCTTCATGTTCATTCAAGTTGTAGGTATGTACTTTATCATTTCGCTCTAGTTTTGAAAAGTACAAGTCCTGATTCGTTGCAGTGCCTAATGTAATCTCTTCATTTGCAATGGTTCTTATATTTTTCACATAGCTCAACTCTTGCTGGGCTACTTCCCAATCACCATTTAAGTCAATCGGCTGTGTTAAATCAGTCTCAAACTCGGCAGCTGTATTTTCATAGCGCTCAGGTTGAGCATTACTGGAAAACACTGCTGTTAACTCCATGTTAAAGTATCAACATAAAGCGTCGTTTGCTTGGGCGTTAAGTCGCATGACATAACGAACTGCTGCTTTCAATCTGTTCACAGTAGGCACTTTGTCCTAACATAGCTTCGTCCATTTCTTATGAATGCCTTGCTTAAACGAGAAGACCAAGCAAAAGGTTTGCTACGTCTAAAACTAACCATGATTGCCAAGCTCTCTTCTCAGTGTCACGTTACATGGAAGGCTCGACGCATTACCTTTTACGATACTCATCGACAAGTTAAAATAAGTTTATCACCTTTTCAAATGGATAACCTCTACGATGCTTTACATATCATGCATCATCCAATGTACTATATCCCTCTAGGTGGACGTCTATTCATTATTCGACGAGATTTCATTGCTCTTCATGATCAATATGGTGTTATACATTTTACATCCTCAAGTTAGAACAAGCATAAAGAACGTATACATCCTCGCATAATGACTTACCTTCAACAAACCAACACTCATAAGCAGGAGTGTGACAAGTGAACAATGTCTTCTTATCTCTACCTATTCATGTTTGATGACTAAATACAACATAATCAATCACATCATCTACTTTTTCATTGGAGTATAATAAAACAAATTTTAATCGTACATATTTATTGAAGGCTTTTATAAAAGTTGCGAATGCGCTTTTCATTGACAAGTGTATCATGTGAAAAATGTTTACAAATGTCATGTAAAGAGTCATAATGTAGTCGTTGCATTACAAAGTAGAGGGCATAGGCTCCACATGTTGAAGACAAGGGATGTTGATAAGCCAAGGCATTGTGAATCCATTTTCGTGAATGACGGTTCATGAAACGTGTGACATAATCACAGTTTGGTAAGGCCAATGAATCAAAGATTTCACCGCAATAGTTTTTATCAATAAACAAAACTTTCTAGTGTTTGCCGGGTAAGTGTGCTGTATCAGTATTCATGAAAATGATTGAGGGTGGTTTTGGTAAAACTGTGGGCATAGTATTAATGGAAAACACCCCACGAAATGCTGCAACAGTGCGTTCATCACCGTGTTTTTGAACGACTCTCTCTAACTCTGCATCAGATAACCAATTCATTAACTTGTATAAGAAGCGGAAACGTCACGTAGCCTGTTCAATCGAATGGTGGAATCGAACACAGCATAGATGAGTACATTGACTGTTTTCGTCAAATCTTTTTCAAAAAAGAATTCTAGTTTAAGACCCTTCGTGGCAGTACCCGGACGATAAGAAGCACCTGCTTCATTGTTTGCTGTCAAATCAAATGCATAAAGCGTATAACCTTCCGCAAATTCATCATAGGTCAAACCATTGGTGTCATCAGTATTCCAGTATTTAAATGTCTCCATATTATTTTGATATGAGCGAGAACAATGTCCATTAGCGAAGTCTGGACAAAAAGGAGTACCAGGAATGCAATCAGCATCACGATACAATCCGATTTGATTTAAACCAAAGTGTTCAAAGTTGAGGGGATTCTTCGATATATTACCATTGTATGCATCATTTGCAATCAATCCCACAATGAACATTTTTGGTGATTGCATAGGAAACAAACTATCTTTAACAAAGCTCTTTTGTGCACGAGGAATGGTGAAACTATGGATCTCAGTATGATTTACATCATAAAGAGCATCATACTTCTTCAAACCCATCTCGTGACCATTAATCACCGAAGGATTCACTGTCATTCGTCGCACATAAAGTCCAACACTTTCAAACACAATCTTAAATTTAGTCTTTGCTCCATAAGTATTCAATACAAATTTGGGATCGTTCGGCAAGAGTTGAACTCGCATGTCTACTTTTGACATTAAGAAACGTGATTGAAGGAAAAAGTCCAAGTATAGGGGACCATATAATTTACACACCCTACTTTCTGCAGTCCACTTTTCACGAGTGACAAATCCCTTGTTTTTGTCACTATCAAATTTACCAGCTTCATCTTTACACCAACCCTTAACAGCCATGTGACTCATTTGTGCTTGTGGCTGGAACTGCATGACTGTTGAAAAATAACCGAGATAGGGATAACTATGTTGACCACCTTCAACCCGAGTTTCACCAATGGTCAATGATACATCCTTGAAGAGCGTTGCTATTGCCAAGTTATTCACGGCTACGTTGTCCTTGTCGTCAAGATTTGTACCGTCCTTATTTACTATCTTAAACTTAACATGTAGATTGATGTCAGTTACATCGATGTACTCAGCATCATTTCCTGGTATTAAAAACTCAATGACACAACCGGAATCGATACTTGTCTGTGGATAACGAATGGATACATAATTTCTAATGATATCCGTCTGTATAGGTGTTCTATCAAATAAGCAAAGGGATGAGGTTTTACATTCCATATTTAAAACAGTCCACGTCGTCTGCGTTTGGTAGGAGGTATACGAGATGCTCTTCGCTTACGTTTGCCTGAAGTAGAGAGTGGATTGATATGACTGATGACAGACCTGATGCCAGCCTTACCGACATTCTTCAAACGCTGTATTCCATGACGCTTTAGCGATTCACGAATCGGCAGTCTTCCTGAAAGCGCATCACTTGCTACATCTGCTGCTAATCCTACAGCTTCCTTTAAAGCTGATTTTCCAACATTTGCGAAAGTGGGGAGCATCATACCTTTGACAGCACCCAATAGATTACCCTTTTTTGACGTCTCAATCCAGCATAATAGGGAAAGCCAGCTCCATGACTAGCATAGGAGGGGACAGAATAAAACGTAGCAGTTTGATCCATAGGTATTTATTTATTTATATTTACACAATTCATTACTTTGCTTAGGAACGTTGACTAACACGATAAAGGTCAGAATGACGAATCCAACTGTTCATTAAATTTGGATAGCCAGCCCACTTCACCAGGCTCCACTTTTCCCCTTGTCGTATTTGGTGACGAAGTATCTTTTCAACCATGTAGTCATCATCTTCTTTGGTGATGAGCGTTATCTCATGATGAAAAAAACTCCCTTCAATCTCTTCACCATGATAATCACGAAGCTTGTAGGTAGTGGGCTTGAATTTCTTGTTAACCTCAGAGCCAGTAAATATTTCTTCCGTCCAATTGGGAAGACAACCTTTAGCAAACACGCTTTTCACCTTGGAAATGCGATCTTTGTCACCAATCTGAATGTCACGCTTACCTTGTGATAGTTGCTTGCGTTTAGCATTGATTTCACGGATTGTATCCACCATGTCTTGAGTTATGTCAGCAGGTTTGCGACCAATCATACGATGAACAGAATGATTGTAAGCGTGTACAGTATCTTGTAATACATCCACACACTTTTGTGTTACTTTTGGAGTGAAATAGCGCCATAGACGAGTTTTCAGCGTACGATTAAAGCGTTCGACCACTGCAGCCCTGTATGCACTTTTCACACTAAACAGCTCAATGTTGTGTTCGCGAAATAAAGCACGCACATGTCTGTTTTCAAACTCTTTCCCTTGATCAGTCTGAATACGTGTGGGAATGCGTCCTTCACTGAAAATATTTTGGAAAGCCTCGGCCACTTCTTCACCACGTTTTGTCTTGAGTGGTTGAATGTCACGCTTACCTTGTGATAGTTGCTTGCGTTTAGCATTGATTTCACGGATTGTATCCACCATGTCTTGAGTTATGTCAGCAGGTTTGCGACCAATCATACGATGAACAGAATGATTGTAAGCGTGTACAGTATCTTGCAATACATCCACACACTTTTGTGTTACTTTTGGAGTGAAATAGCGCCATAGACGAGTTTTCAGCGTACGATTAAAGCGTTCGACCACTGCAGCCCTGTATGCACTTTTCACACTAAACAGCTCAATGTTGTGTTCGCGAAATAAAGCACGCACATGTCTGTTTTCAAACTCTTTCCCTTGATCAGTCTGAATACGTGTGGGAATGCGTCCTTCACTGAAAATATTTTGGAAAGCCTCGGCCACTTCTTCACCACGTTTTGTCTTGAGTGGTTGAACCCAAGCATAACGAGAAAATAAGTCAATGACAGTTAGGAGAAAGCGATAGCCTTTTTAGCTAATAAAGAAACATCAGCCAAATCTGCTTGCCATTGTTCGTCAATATCATGAACGATATAAGAACGGGTAGGATAACGTTTTCGAGCTTGTGTGTGCAATGTATATGCAGGTTGAGCTTTTAACCATCTCTTCACTAGTTTCTGTGAATAACCACTTGCTTGTGACAACTTTTTCACTGAAGCATAACCTGCATAATGCTTTGGGTTATAGTAAATTGATTTCAGATGTTCATCCATCGTCTATTAAGAGAGATCGTTTATTTGCCTCAAAGTATCAGTCTTTTTCTCCGCTAGGGTTTGCATTTGTGTTTGAGACCTGCTTTTGCTACTTTTTTGAGCCGTCTTGTATGAATCACTTTTACAACATGTACTTAAGCAGTTCAATGACACATGAATGTTTGGCAACTCTGAACATGGGATGCAACATAGCGTCTTCATTAAAAGTCTGTGATAAAATCAAATGATGGATAACGTGTTGAAGGTTTTGGTATACGCTTCGGTAACTTCTCGGGTGCTTTCAAAGTTTGCTTGATTCTCTTTTTAGGTCTCTCTACACTTTGCAACTTTCTCTTCCTAGGTGTAGATACATTTTCCATTTCCTGTAAGGTATCACGTCCAAGAATTGCCTTTGGAACATTGAATTCCTTCATATTTTTTGAAAAGAACTCCCATCCTGTAGGTGTAAAGTGACGATGACGATCACGAACAGCATGATTAATTAAATCTTCCACTCTTGAGTCCCTAATGACTGCACCATCATCACCTACCACTTCACCTCGTTGAGTGATTTTCAAGTTGGGTTCGTGAATTCGATATAAGCTCAGTGCGCGATTCCGATGGGGTTTGGGTGAACCAAGCAAAAGATCATTGCGAATTTTTTCTTTCAATAATTTCATTTCTTCTAAGGTAGAACTCTGCTTTATCAAACGATCATATGGATTTTTACTTTGTACAGCTTCTTGTTCATATTGCTGATTAAGTTGTGACATTTGATTTGCCCAAGGTTGATGAACACTCTGCATTGTAGTCAGATGTATATATTCTTCTTTTGGAATAGCAATCATGCGTTGAAAACCACTCATAACAATTTATATATGATCATGGGTTTCTCAAAGAGATGACTGCGTAAGCGATAATCCTCAGGACACTCCTGGGTAAAGTCCAAAAATAAATAATTATAGGGTTTTTCCGTAGCAGCATCAAATACTTCAATCAAGGCTTTTGACTTGCGAGGAAGAACTTGTCGAGATAGGAATTCAACTTGACTTTTATCACGAGGATTTTTAAAGATGATGTAGTAATGCATGTTTAGACTTCGAGTCCGTGCTTCCTTTCCACTTGGAAAAAGATTTTGCATAATAAAAATGATAAAGCATGGTTTGTGATGAGCAGCCTTGGTAAACATAGCAGTTACTTCTTGTGAGTTCTTACTCTCATTAAGTAAATCATCAAGAATGATAATATCATAGGGTTGAATATCAGCAGTGCTGATAATCCCCGGTTGAACCAAGTAACCCTTACCAACCAATTCACGATGTAAGTTATGTTGATAAATTCCATAGCACCAAACAACACGATTCGGTATGCAGTCAAAAATCTCATTACGACGCTCCAACAATTGCAGTGTTAAATGTGTCTTCCCACTATGAGAGGGTCCTACGATACACATAGTGCGATTACAGCGTAAACGGAAATCCATGTTGATTTTGATGAAAAGTCATACCATTCAACTTAGTATCTATCCATTAATGGCTTTATTCGCGAGAGCACCAGCTAATCTTCCCAAAGATGGACCGGCAGCTGCCATGATGATAGGCGCTAAAAGTGACAAGAAGCCACCGCGCTGTGATAATAGTTTGCGCTTTGTAGCAATTGATGTTTTTGGATTGCTCAAGGTGCAAAGAACTGTACCATGCCTGGCAATTGCATTGGCCTTTTTGCTATTTAATGTCATATAACACACTTTTCGTATTTCCGCACACATTTTACGAATGAAGGCATTGTTTGCCAGCTTCATTGCCTCACATCGATGAGATGGTTTTAATTTTAATAAGCGACGAACAGTGAGACAGAATTTTTTGTTTGCATTTGATTGACACTTTTGTCTGCGCCAGCGGTGAGATGAACGACGTCTAGCCATTTTTACAAGTGGATGTTAGAGTGTTCTTTGCTTAAACACGACAGCAGCGTCGAAACATTACCGGCGTAAACGCAATCAAATAGAAGAAGACATTGAGTACAGCACTAGTAAAAAGCAATACACTGAGAACAGCCACAGTACCAGTTGGATAGTCAAAAGCAGATACATGTGTGGGTAGCTGTAATGCATCATTCAGTGAGATACTATAGTTCAATGGAAACAGTTCAGCTGTATCGTTTGCTGATATGTTATGAGCCACATATGAACAATCTGTTTGTACGATGATGCTTGTAAAGTTTAATGCCTTTGCATCAATTGTGCTTAAGTGGAAAAGGCTTTCCATAAGCAACGTGTAGAATACATAACTCCAAGCAAGATAATGAAAGAAGACCATGATGTATCAGTGATGAAAGTGTATTTGTAAACTGCTTTGGTTTACAATTTTAAGATAGCATATAGTCAACATCTTCACAGTTTGCGTGAATGATTATAGCATTACTCAAACGATGTACCATCTCTCTAAAATCACTGGATGATAACAGTTTTTCCAACACAAGAATCCACTGCCTTGCATAATCATGCCCTCTCTTTTCAATGAGACGGTGATACAGTGGTGTCATGGTCATAGATGACTATTGAAAAATCGACAAGGATTGCATCAAAATCATTTATATACATTGACTGCTGAAATTATTTCTTGATCACAGATGGGACACAACATAGTTTCCAAAGGTACATAGCATGCAGAAGACATAACAGAATGACATGGTAAAAGGAGAAGGGACCGCTACCTTTTAAAACACTCAACGCAGTTCCGTTCACATAATCATTTAAACGTCTCTTCTTCCAATTTCTTTCGGAAGTCACCTTTATTGGTAGAACTACTTGACAAATCAGTTGTAAATGTCACTTTTTTCTTTTTCACTCCAGATCGCACCAATTTCATCCTCCTATTTTCACCATCATCACATTGCAGCATGGAAAAATCCTCTATCCATCTTCGATCCAAACGATGATTCATAGCATGCTCATCGAGATCCATTAGTCTTTCAACTAAAGCGCCAGCTTTAATATTTTCATTTACATTTGTAACACTTTCTATAGCCTTCAACGAATAACCAAGCTCTCTTGCTACAAACCATGAAGTTGGGAAACGAATGCAACTTGTCATCTTCAAATAATTTCAAAAGATGATGAGTGTCAGGAATGGACAATCAGTTGAATATGCTTGATATGACTTGTACACCTTTGCCAGTACTGATGACTCAGTGGAATCTAAAACCTTACTTTCATAGACGTGTGTCACGGTAAAACTATTTGACTACATTATCACTTTATCAACCTGTGTCGCAGTAAAAACTTTTGTACAACATGAGAAACTTTCCAACTACACTAACAAGAGCTTGTTCACTGGCGAAGAGAGAAATGAGCTTGTGGTTGCGTGTGGCGCATGAATGTCCCTTCCAATTCATCCCATTTCATCATTCTTCCCCTCTGCATCCGAAGATATGTGGCGGACTTGGGACCGCTTTAGCTGCATTAGAAGGTAGCCCTTAAGAGGGTCATGGGGCGTTCCCGACGAAGGGTGATGTAAGAATGTGTTGTATGTATGAAAGATGATCTTATGTTTATAAAAAAGACAATCATCTAACTTGGGCAGGACTGGCCGATGCCGCTGAGAGCTATTATCGACCCCTCTACCAGAGAAGCATCAGATTCCACCTGATCCGCACTGGTATAAGAGCTTTGACCTTGCTCCGAGAAAACAATCCTTCCAAGGGATTGAAGACACATCTCAGCCCTTTCAGCTCGATCAAACTCCTCCCATAAGTTTCTTGGCTTTATGCGCGGTTTTTGAGGCGAGCTTATCATGGTGTTGGGCGTTTGCTCCATGACTGAAATGAAGTTGACAGAGATGCAACGGTTTATATATCCTTCCAACACAAAGACATGATTCAGACCTTCCATATTTGGCCATGCGTTTGACATGACAAAAGCGGTTTTACCAAATATGGGCATCGGCAGTCACCGTTTTTTCAGTAACCAACTCCCAACACAAAGACTGCCACGTCTGTTGCCCAGTGATATCACAAAGGCAAACGATTGACGTCAAGGGGCGTTCTCCTATGACTGTTACCCAGTGTTATCACAAAATCAAACGATTGACGTCAAGAGGCGAGCTACCAACTCCCATGACTGTTACCCAGTGATATCACAAAGGCAAACGATTGACGTCAAGAGGCGTTCTCCTATGAGTGCTACCCAGTATGCCCGTTACAGGCATTACTCAGACGGGATCTTATCCCGACTCCAAAGCCTCGGCCCTCAAGTCCAACCTCCCGCGGACAGAGCGAAGGTCGCCGATTTTGACATGAAAACCGGTGGAGTTATTTACAAGAGGAAACATCCCAAGTCGTTGCTTTGATCAGCTTGATAGCAAGCCGTGATTTACAAGCGTTTTGCAATGGAGATGTTTAGTAGCCACCCATGACAAGATAGCTAAGACTCAACCGATTGGCGTTGAAAGTTCTACGTTGAGAATTGTGTCAAATGCCCAACATGAGTTGCCCCAGAGGTTTCGGTCTAAAATATGACACACTCCCTTGCCACACTTATCACTACGACATCATCCGCCGTCCCGAAGGAACACCCTGTCATTGGAATATTACAGCGAAACTCTCCGTACCATGCTCGCTTTCAGTGAAAAGCCGCTTGTAAAATGTAAAGACACGAGAAGACTTGCTCGTACACACTTTACATGCCTTCATTGACTTCAGCAGGGTCGAAAACCCCAGAAAACCTCCAAAAATAACGAATTAAAATTTTTCAACTTTTTGGCACTATTTATGGAATTCTATAAGTAGTCTATGACTTGACCTGAATCATGACCTCTCGAACCTTTTTTGAATCAAGTCAAAAGGACTTGTAGAAGCAAAGTTACAAGCCTTTAAAGTTTTGGAGTCTTTTATGGCCTGGAGACTAGACCATCTCCTGGCTCTCCACTCACTCCGACACCTTAGGTGAGTGCGGGTTTTTAGAGATTTCCAATGCTATCATCGGAGCTCCGGAATTCACCTACCCGTACCTCGACTGGCGATTGAACTGATTCCCACAAGTAGAGACTCCACTTATATAGTCGAGAGAAGTCGGTCGAGAAATGTCACAAGTCTTTCCACTCCTACCTCCCAGTCGACTTTCCTCCTGTTTCCCCAAAACCTTCAACCAAGTCTGCCTGCTGGCTTGCCTGTCAGGAGGGGGGCGGGTCGGCACTTTTTCTTCCGATTGAGCTGGAAACAACCTTCCTAACCCAAAATTTCACGTAGAATCCGAATCTGCCCTCTGTTTATCCATCCAGACACTCCATTATCCCGAAATGTAGCCTTTCTCATCCCAAAACATCCAACACCTGCCCTTTCTAACGCTGTCGTTTTTCAGAGATTCCTGACATTTTCAAGTCACTCTCCTCTCTAAACCAAGGAAAACCTACACAAACGATGCCCTCTACTGCATTTGGCTCACTCCTAGCTTTCAAACGAGCCATCGCACGACTTTCTACAATCACTTCCACCCAAGTTGGAAGTTTGACAGGAGGGCGGGGGGGTCAACACTTTTTCTTCCGATTGAGCTGGAAACAACCTTCCTAACCCAAAATTTCACGTAGAATCCGAATCTGCCCTCCGTTTATCCATCCAGACACTCCTGCATCCCGAAATATGGCCTTTCTCATCCCAAAACATCCAACACCTGCCCTTTCTAACGCTGTCGTTTTTCGGAGATTCCTAAAATCTTGAAGTCACTCTCCTCTCTAAACCATGGAAGACTTGGACAAACGATGCCTTCCACTGCACTTGCCTCACTCTTGGCTTTCACATGAGCTATGGCACGACTCTCTCTACGATCACTTCCACCCAAGTTGGAAGTCTGACAGGAGGGGGGTCAACACTTTTTCTTCCGATTGAGCTGGAAACAACCTTCCTAACCCAAAATTTCACGTAGAATCCGAATCTGCTCTCCGTTTATCCATCCAGACACTCCTGCATCCCGAAACAGGGCCTTTCTCATCCCAAAACATCCAACAACTGCCCTTTCCTCACCGGAGACGTGAACAACCAACACCACACAACCTCACATGGGGGGGGGAGAGAACGGTTTCCTCCTCCTCTCGGTCCGATCCCTTCCAGCACATCCTTGGTCACTTCCTTCCAGAGGGGGGGCTGAGTCAGCCTGATGACTCATCGCTGCATCGCACCGCACTTCCTTTTGGAATGGGATTACTACTTAAATTTGAGAATTTTTGTGTACCATACCTTAATAATGACGATCACGTGCATCACTAGAATAGTAAAATACACCGGCTTAAATAGGAACTTATAAACTTCAACATCTACTTCACCTTCTAATGCTAAATGAACATCGATGTTTTACAGCCATTTGCAAAAGAAAATATCAATGTGTGATTTTCTTATCTAGTGCATGTTTAAAGTTATTAATTCTAGGGAAATAGATACATCAGAATTCTACATTTAAACAAACATAGGCCTTCAAGCAAACAACGATCGAATAACGATTGAGAGTTCAGCCGACACAATAATATTGAATTGAAAAACAGTCGTCTTTACTCCTATATCTTGGATATCTGAACACCTTGAAGGAATGATGAAATGTGAAAGTCGATCATTTTTTACAATTTATATTTTCCTTATGATGATTCACTCACAACAACAAAAAAGATACATAAAAAATTTCTCAAGTTACTGTCTCTGATCATGACACAACTTGAAAGAAATCCACACAAAGAACATTTTTGTGTTCATGCATTCCTTCCGTACAAATAACACAAAATTAATACCGCAAATGATCAAATCATGGTGGATCAAAATGCTTTAGCATACCAAGGAAAAAAGATTTATTAAATCAAGAACATTCTGTAGATAAAATGAATGTGAGTCCCTCATGTGAGTGAATACATGCGTTCATATAATAGTGCTCGCATTATTGCAATTAAATGGCTTGAGCTCATGTCCCAAGACTTCAAATCAAAGTAAATGAATAAACTTCCTCCAGGACATAAACCTAAATGTCATGTTCAGGTGAACGAAAGTTATTCCAAAACTGACCTAAATAAAGTTGTAAGTTGGTAACATTTTGCTTCATTAAATCAATATGTTGATCTTTTTGGTCAACAAACACAAGAGAATCATAAAATAACATTTAAATTAATTAACAGTATTCGCCCTCTCAGACTGGATCCTTCTCTTTGACTCACTCTGACACCATTGACACGAGTAAATGGTGTGAATATTGTGATGTGGTTACTTTATTTTTGGTTCACTTGGAAACGACTTAATTTATGCCGGATAACGCCTTTCATACAAATTAAACAAGGATTCTTCAGATTCCATATACCTACCCTACTGATCGTTAAGTTGAGAATTTAAAACCATAGTGATTTTATGGTCATTCAACGTCACGAGAGGATTCACATTTAGAAAACTGAAATCTGCAAGGAAGAAATAAGCAGAATTCTCAATCGACAAATTTATTACTGAATGCATATTGAAAGAATCAGATCATCACATAATCACAAAAACTCTTTCCTTTCTATGGCTAAGTCTCGTCAGTTCATAAAACGCAGAGTGAAATGAATCTATCCGTTGTTTCCATATCTAAAAATTCGATGCAAAGTCATTAAGGCAGACTACTCGTCCGAGAATATCATAGTAGCAATTCACGTGTGAAATTGGCGTCCTTGTGAGAAGAATTCGATACAATAACTGGCTGTTTCAGTCAAGAGAGACTCATTCGAACGTAAATTGCGCTTTGATAAATTATAGAATATCATCGCTACTGAACACCGACGAAGATCTTCCTAAATAACGAGAAATCAGCGGACTGACGAATAGTCAGAGACGAATCGCATCGATCGAGGAAAGAATCATAGGAGAGTGATTCTTCAGTTGTTAGGAATAAACTTTATAGTTCTAAGTTGAAGACTTTATAGTTTAGACCAAAAGCCAAACCGATGCTGAATATATGAATAAGTACTGAAATCTGTGAAGTAGATCTATACGGCTACTGAAAACGTTTTAACAGATATTTAACCGCAAATGTAATCAGAAAAATCAATATATACACAATGCACGTAACATGCCGATGACAGGCCTATTGAAGTAAATTAATTGAAGTATAAAATATATATATATATTAAATTAATGTTGAAGTATCGGATAAAATAATGAAAATCAAGATATAGTAAACTCAATGTAATACTGAAAAATTGACCGCCTGGATGCAAATTAGATTAGAATTTTTAAATGAAAGTCAACATAAGATTCTTCATTATAGAAATGATGTTAAGCATGACGTGAGAAAAGAAAGTACATATTGAAAAAATAGCGATTAAAAAACAAGGATAATTAAAGAAATTTTACAAAGATACATTTTACAAGATAAGAAAATTTACAAAAATGCATAAATAGCAAAAATCACATAAAAATTTCCGAAAGGTAAAAGCCAATCAATGACATATTCCTTTTGAATACATAAATCTGGACAAAATGGCTCTATGGACAGGAATTCCAAAATACCGAACAGGACACGCCACTCACATGAAAACAAAACTTTGAAGCGTTACTGAATATTCCATTGTAAACAATCACAAATCTGTAAATGTTTTGTGATTGCTGGATAAAAATTCAGCGACATCTTCGTCTATATTGAGCTTTCTGCTAGTTGACAATTTATACAAGGGTTTAAAAGGTCAATGCAGACTGCTGGAAAAATAAGCTATTAGAGCAATCCGCAAAGCTAACAAACTTGAAATTGACCCAAGAAGCAGAATATGTCTTCATTTTTTGTAAGAAGATATGAATCACAATGCTGTTCATGAAGTCTGTTTGGTAATCAATTTAATTTCCTCCTACATTAAACGTTTTCAGATTCTTATCAGAAAGCTCTAACTCTATTTGATATTTAGTATGTTTCATACTACTTAAACATCACAATCTCAAGTATCAAATAGATAGCATATAAATAAAGAAATAATTTGCAAAAGTTTACCCACATAAAAATTATACTTAATAGAGACTTTATGAGATTTTTTAAGACTCAGGGAACATAATGTCTGTAGAACCTGAAACTTTCGGCACTGCAACTTTCAATGTATACTGATCTTTTTAAGTAGACACTGCCTATCATATACTTACTCTATGAGCTTTTACATGGAGAAACAGGGCAATAGTAAATCAGAGGTTTAATCAAATGAAACCGGATTAGGACGTACATCGAATTTTCACTGACTTTCCATGCGAAGAGGACCCAGGTAGCTAAAAGTCTACTTCAATCATTTTCAACCGAAGTAAAAGTGGTCGATGAATTTGCAATAATTAACTTCCCTTTGATTTGAAACATCAGAAAAGAAAGTAGATCGCTGAATAGGACTGATCGAATTTTGCTTGCCGGTCCTGTAATGCTACAGATGCTGACAGAACAGAGGATCACAAAAACTGATGAAAGACAAGTAAAAACGACAACTTACATATCAAAAGCAGCAATTACAAAGAGAGAACTTTGCAAATAGACACTTGCTGCTCATCATTTTAATAATCATCGCTTCTACGAGTTGTTATCGGAGATTTGCACAAAGGAGAATCTCTCTAGACGTTGGAATGTTGAGAGAAACCTGCCAACGCTTGTTCAAAGAGAGAAAATATTGCTTCAAATTGCTATCAGAAGAGTGATGCTTCGCGCAAGATGTGTACTTGCAAAAATTCCATTGTATTTTGCTTCATTCAACTCTTGCACTATAATTGTTGGGAAAATTTGACTGAAATGCGATAACATCGTTACAAAAGTTGAAAATTCTATGAAATGAGATGAGTCTAATTTCGTTATCGAAACTAAGTTTTTATTTCATTCATTCTTTCAGAGAAGTTCAAATTATGTGAATTTAGCGACTTCATCAGGAATCGGAGAAGTGTGAACATGCAGACCCGTGTACTAGGTAAAGCTGGATTAACTTAAAACACGAAATATTTCAAGCGTGATTGTCATTTATTCCTTGCTGCCGGCATGTCCTGTCCAAAGCAGATACTGCATTTTCACACAAGTTGCAAATTAGAACTTGTTCAACCTTTGAGTCATCCTGAACAATGACATCAACTATAAATTCAAATGCTAAGCTGATTGGAACAAAATAATCTTAACATACCGGAACGTATCACTCAAATGATAAAATCAAAGATATATATTAATCAATTTATCAAATTAGTTATTTTCAATTCATCTCACAATTGGACTTTTGAACATGTGAAATATCTAGATATTGCGCGTAAATTTATATTCAAAAAAACATCCACACAAATTAATTCGCTTTCATAACCAGTGGCTCTAAAATCTATGACAGATACTGAAGTAGAAACTGCTACTTTTTGAAAGGATATTTTAGTTAATTACTTCGATAACACATTAGTTATATAAGTTTTGTGAAATAATCTTACGTTTATCAGTAAGTTCTATATAGAAGCTGATTTTAAGCCAGTACTTGATAACATACAGATAAGAAATGTTTCCAATAATAGAAAACCGACTTTTCGCTTTTGTGAAATAGAATGGGCAACAGCTGTTTGTTGATGGTACTTTTAGTTGCTCAAGTCAGACGGGCACCGATTTATGTCACTGTTGAATAATTACTGAAGAGTGTAACAGTCGGATATTCTTGCAGTAAGACGATTTATTGTAGGTTATTTTAACAGATGACTTTTTATTTAAAGGGAAATGATGATCGCAGCGAATCTCAAAGTACACTGACAAGCTGAAGGGAACCTTCTCATTGTCATCCACTGGAAAACGACATCATTTAGGTACCGTTCTGATGACAAAGAATGTTGACGACGTGGCATTCCTTGTAATGTGTATGCATGCTCTTGTCCTTTGTTATTATAGTGTCGGATTTCAGATTCCAATAGATTCTATTCACTTAAAATCAATCAATAATTGATCAATTATTTTTCAGTTGATGTAGTGCAAGATTAGTTCAGCGGTTGACAGGGTAAGTATTCAATTTACAAGTATTTTGATAGAACTTACAACTTCATACCTGATAAGACCGAGAATAGAGAGCTGTTACTGGTCATCGAAATCGGTATTGGCATCACAAGCAACCGCTGCATGACGCTGAAAACGAGTTCTAGCCAGAACAAAAAAAGAGCACTTACGATATGCAAATGCTAAAAATTCCAGTGATCAGTACGCAAGGCATCAATAGGACTTCATTCAAAATATGCTCTTCTACAGGTCTGTAATTTTGCCACAGCAACTTTTCTCGTAGATTTAAGCCAATATCATTTAAATGCAATTGAAGATAAACATGTCAAAACATGCACAGTCCGCTTTAAAGGTCAGTATTTTAACTGAGCTTGAAAATAATTAAAGCAGCTTCCACATGGTGTCAAATTTGAAATTATTAGCTCAGTAGGATTTTACTTGGCTCCGAAAAATGACCTTGATGTTGCAGCAATGAGAAAGCAGCTGACAGAGTTTCAATGAAAACTGTTTAAATCAAGTAAAGCGAATGTTCCCGGTCAAAGTCCCCTTCTAGAACTTTTTTCTCTCAATTTGATCATAAATTTTCCACTTTTAATCAAATGCCAGCTGCGAATCTCTTCCGAGCGAAACTCGACGAAGTCATGAATTGTTCCCATGATAAATGTTGACGGAGAATTGAAATTTAGGTCAGAAAGACTGAATAGAGATATTAGCGATAACAGAGATGAATAATTAGGCTTCGATCAGAATCGATGTCAGATGATAAAATTTATTAGCTCTGAAATCAGACTAAGAAATGTAGACAGTAGCGAATTGATGAAATTCACCACAGAATATGACAGCTGATCATCAAGGGGAAAAGCTTTCAGTGCGTCCGAATGCCGAAGAATAAACGTCGAAGGCTGAAAAAGCGAAAATGCTGAAGGCTGAAAAAATACCAATGGCATTTCTGTCATTGTTGGACATGGGTTTATAATGCGCGTGAAACTCGACGAAAAATTACGGATATTCTCTTTTTTCAGAAAATGACACGTGCTGCTGCTAACCGCAAATTGTGGAGGAAATCTACTAGGAAAACCCGTCATCCCCTATGAAGAATGTATAATGGGCGCATAAAAGAAAAGAATTGCAATATTCTTCACCTACAAAATTCTAGTACAATACAAAAAACAATATTCTAGTGAGGCCCATAAGACATACAAAATATGTCGCTCCGAAGAAAAATGACATATTGTAAATGGGCAAGCATGATTTCGTGCTAGTAGCCTGTGATTTGGCGACTTATTTCTGTAAGGAGGATCCTTTTTGAACAACACCACTTCCTTTATACATATTTTTAGGTGTCGGCTGACTTAAACTTAAAAACTTGTGTTTTAAACATATTCTTTCTTTCTTTCTACTTTTTGCATCATTTAAATCGACGGGAGTAATTGGCTTTTAGCAGTAGTTATTGTGGTAAACAAATAGATGAAAGTGAATACATGCTGGATTTGGGCGGCCCACCGTGGGTCATCCATCGGAATCATCAATAGGAATGTGTTTCGGAGACGTTTCTTTCGAGCCATACAGTAGCCTCATGAATTAGCCAAGCTTCATCATCTTATTAACATTTTCTTTTATATATTAAATTCATAAATTAATTATCATTAAATTCACATACATTTCTTTTAATATTTAATTCATTTATATATGTATAGATGTATATATATATATATGTATATATAATGTTCAAAAAAAGCAAGCTCGGGAAATGGGAAATAAATATGCTAAATGAAATACTTGGTAGTATAAAGATAAATCAAAAACATCATTTACTGCCCAACCGGTTTCACCCGTTAGTACAGGCTTGTCAAGGGCTAATGAAATGATTATATTGAAAACCATATAACACAATTTCTAGGCTGATGCCTAGCACAATTTATAAATCAAACAAAATTAGATGGCATTTGCATAGAAGTACAATCCTTATTCAGACCAGGCTGTAAGATGTCTATACATAGTTGCTCTTTTTCTTCACGAAATTTCCTATTGCTATTACTAGGAAGTTTTAGTAGTGGCATACAGAAGAAAGGTGGGTCATAGTTTGAGCAAGACGTCATGTGATGACTTACAAAAAGATTTCTATATTTTCCCTCTTTTATCTGCTGTCTATGTACGCGAATGCGAGATCTTAGATTGTCGCCAGTCTGTCCCACGTAAATCATACTACATCCTCTACATCGTAAGGCATAAATAACATTTTTTGTTGAGCACAAGTTATTGAAAAGAAAACAATTTTTCTATCAGGCGCTAAGAAATAATAATATTGCAGATTTATATCATAATGCTCTAAATGATGAAACAGATAAGAAGATTCCTCGTAAATTTTGGCGAAAGCCTTTATCATTTTTATCCAATGAGGAGCAAGAACTAAGGAAATCCTTATCAATAGCTGAAGTAAAACATGAGATAAATCGCTTAAAAGCTATTGCAGAAATAAAAACAGAATATTTCCTTAAAATTGATACAGAGGTAGAACAGTATTTAAAAGGCATTTTTGATGAAGAGACTGCCAACGAAAGGATAGATGTTTGGAAGTGCAACGTTGAGAAAGAGGAGCAAACCAGTAAAAGAATTTGGGATGAAAAGGAAAAATTTTTACTTCAGACAAACACTTAACACATTTGAATATCCAGCCTATGAACAATAGATTTAGAAATAACTTTCAAAATTACCTAAACAAAGGAAACAACGACGATCAGTTTAACAGACCTAATCGTGTAATCAATAGTAATTGGAATAGAAGACAAAATTATACTGGTGTTATGACTAGAAAGTTCAATAGCCAGAACTATTTTAATAATAGGCGCAGAAATGGTTTCAGACCTTATAATGGTTACCAGACTACGAGTAACTTTGAGAACTACAACCGCCCATATCATCTGCCTAATTATCAGTATTCAAATCGACAAATGAACAGGAACAGATTTACAAGGTACATGAACCAAAGTAATCCTGAATCTGATAACATCACGACAAATTTTTCTGGTAATAATGACAATAACAGTTATAATCAGAATACTACGGTCCCTTTTTTATGCCAAAGGATATAAAGATTGTAAATTTTTCAAATTATATCTTATCAGAATCAAACAAAAAGTTGTTGAATAAAGGATGCAAATTTACCCCTCTCCAAAAGCAGAATTTAAATTCTATGCATTATGATACAATCTCCTTCTCTAGAAAATTGCGTTTAATTCATTTTTTCCATAATGAGAATTCAATTGAAAATGTAGTCATAGACCAGTCGATAGTGAGCAGTCCATCAAATTTCGACCCTCCTCGAGGCTTATGTGAAGTTTTAGATAGCAATATGGATCTAATGATTAATAGCGTAAATGAAACTAAACAAGTACCAATTGTAAATACAATCTACACAGAGAAGAACTATCTTCACTAAAGAATTTGAAAAATCAAAGTGATCTGCATATTACAAATTCGGACAAAGGAGGTGCTTTCGTCATTATGGAGTATTCACAATATAGAAGTTACGTGTATAATGAGCATTTACATGACACAAACATCTACCGACCAATTTTCAGATATGATGTGAACAGTACATTGAATTTAATCAAAAAATTCTGTACAGATTTTAAGCGCTGTCTAACCGAAAAAGAAAACAAGTTTCTGTGGAATTTTGATGCAAAATTACCCTTTATCTATGGTTTGCCCAAGATACATAAATTGGAAAGCATTTTTCAGAATCAAAGAATTGATAAATTTGGATACCTTCAATTAGAAATACCAGAACATTTGAAATTTAGGCCGATAATTTCGAGTAGGCAGGCCCCCACAAGTCATCTCAGTAATATGATGGATGAAATTTTAAAACCGTTGTTAAGAAAACTATTAAGCTACAAATCATTTTTTAACAAAATTACCGAAATCATCAAGGAATGCAACCTTCGTATCTTTCGATGTGGTATCACTATATACCAGTATTAACCATGATCTTGGTATTATAGCTGTCAACTTCTGGGTGAACAAATATAGAGACGTGATAAACCAACGATTTTCCAATGAATTTATTATTAAAGGTGTGGAAATGGTATTGAAAAACAATTTCTTTAATTTCGAAGACGATCATTACTTACAGATATCAGGCACAGCAATGGGCACAAAGATCGCCCCCACATACGCTTCGTTAACAGTTGGGTATCTAGAGCTCAATATGTACAATTTAATGAAGGAGATACTTACTCAAGATGATCATATGACTTTTGTGAAACATAGGTAAGATACTTGGATGATTGCTTTATAATCTGGCAGAGCACATTCGGAGACATAGACGAATTTCATACCTTACTTAACAACCTGCATGAAAATATCAAATTTACGATGAATAAAACTGTTGATCAACTGCAATTTTTGGATGCATTAATTTACAAAAACAATGACAAAATTGAAACCGACATATACCACAAGAAAACGGAGTCAGAATTATGTACCGTTTAATTCTAACCATCCGCGTCATTGTACACGAAATATTCCTTATACTTTGTCACAAAGAATTGATTTAATTGTATCTGATCCACAGCTTAAAGAAATGAGATTTAATGAAATGAAAGTGAGATTACAAAACCTTGGATACCCTGTAACCTTAATTGACGATGCAATATTCAAATCTAAATCGGGTCAGAAAGATAAACAAATTCAAAAAAGCGGAACAAAAAATGTTGACTATGTTGAAATATATAATCCAAATAATCCAAATATCTACAGTAAAATAATTTCACCAATTTTTACAGGATTGCAAAATATGCCTCAATTTAAAAATTATAAGTTACGAAAAAGTTATCGACAACCGAAATCTTTACTTACACAATTGAGAAAAAATAACAGAATTACAATAAAAGGAGTAGAGAAATGTAATGATAAAAAATGCCTATGCTGTAAATCATTAATAGAAGGGAACACATTTGTCTATACTGATAAGAATCAAGAAAAACATTTGAAATCAAAAGTAATATGTCGTGCTCAACAAAAAATGTTATTTATGCCTTACGATGTAGAGGATGTAGTATGATTTACGTGGGACAGACTGGCGACAATCTAAGATCTCGCATTCGCGTACATAGACAGCAGATAAAAGAGGGAAAATATAGAAATCTTTTTGTAAGTCATCACATGACGTCTTGCTCAAACTATGACCCACCTTTCTTCTGTATGCCACTACTAAAACTTCCTAGTAATAGCAATAGGAAATTTCGTGAAGAAAAAGAGCAACTATGTATAGACATCTTACAGCCTGGTCTGAATAAGGATTGTACTTCTATGCAAATACCATCTAATTTTGTTTGATTTATAAATTGTGCTAGGCATCAGCCTAGAAATTGTGTTATATGGTTTTCAATATAATCATTTCATTAGCCCTTGACAAGCCTGTACTAACGGGTGAAACCGGTTGGGCAGTAAATGGTGTTTTTGATTTATCTTTATACTACCAAGTATTTCATTTAGCATATATATATATATATATATATATATATATATATAATTATATGTAATATATAATATATATATATTATATATATATATATATATGATATACATATATCTAGGTGTGCAGCGAAAATCTCCTCACCATATGATAAATTTGAGGCCGCACCGATTTTTAAAATGCCACCCACATCAACTAAGGTTGAACGTGAGGTAAAAGAAAAAATTTTTATTTCTATGCTTCAGCCCAAACTGAATATGAGTTGATTGCTTTTTATTATTTATCTTAAAAATATGTCTTATTTCCATGATTTTGAAATAAAGTTTTCATTCCCATGACTAGCCTCAAGAAATGAGGTGAAACCGGTCGGGAAGCCAGATCTTAGTTTTTCCTGAGTTATTTCTTATTTATATATATATATATATATATATATATATATATATATCAGTGGCGAATGCTCCGGGCATGCTAGGCATGCGGCGCATGCTCACAATTTGTGGCTTTAGTAGCACTTTTAACGCTGAGTTACTATTAATGGGATTCAAGATCAGACTGTAGCAAGTCAGACCTTGTCAGCTCTGTCAATGAGAGCATGCGGAAAGGCAATAGCTACTACACTGCTGCTGCTGCCGCTTGCACTGTAGAAATCTGCTACTGAAAATAGTATCGCATCGTTCCCTGTAACCATTGAGATAGATGCCTGTAACACTTGCATCGCTGCCGAAGGCATCTTCCCGGCATGCGCTCATCGAGAGAGCTGACTAGGAGCTAACAAAGATCTGAATATGGATCAATGCCATCAACGCACGTTGCCTGACATTAGTAATGAATTCTCTCGCACACGTGAGCTGATGACCAATCACAAGGCGCCATGGGAATGACGACATTGTAGCTCCAACTTGATCGCATGGCCTGCTTAGAAACCGAGTGATGACATGTCTCGCGCGCACGCTTTCTCTCTTCAGAGGGTGTGAGAAATAAACATTTACTGCCATTCCTTCGTCGCTTAATTAAGTTTGTGTGAACAGTTACTTGTGTATACGCCGACTCCCAAAACTAAAATGGCTAAAGATCAAATCGCGTCCTTGATTCAGACTCCGTTTAGTAGGAGAGATATAGCCAAGAAAAATGACATCATTTCGAATGGAAGACCAAAGCCGGAACTACCAAACTTCACGCGCATTCAAAGGCACAAAAATAAAGAATTTGTAAGGCATTTTCATTCTTCCCAATATGATAATACATTTTGGTTGACTGGTTCGAGTGAGCTGAACAAATTATTTTGTTGGCCATGCCTGTTGTTTTCAGGCGACCACAACACATTGTCTAAAACTGGGTTTGACAATCTCAATACGCTATCCATTTCTCTAACACGCCATGAAAAATCACTTAATCACATCAAGTGCTTTCTTCAATTAAACAGCTTCGGGAAAAACTATAGAATCGATCACCAACTTGATCAACAGAGGCGTATCAATGACATGATGCATAATGAAAAAGTTAAAAAAAATTGTGAAATATTAACTCGCCTCATTGATGTCGTCTTCTCTATCGCCAAGCGTGAGCTTCCTTTCCGAGGCCATGATGAAGCAAAAACTTCGGTCAATAAGGGTAATTATTTAGAGACTCTCGATTTGATAAGTCATTACGATGCAACATTGGCAACCCACTTGAACGAGTCAACCATTTTTAGAGGGACTTCGTCGGCTATTCAGAATGATTTGATCGAGGCGATCAGTTCGTTATTAACTGATCACATCAAACAAGATTTAAAAAACTTATAATTTGTGTCTCTCATTCTAGATGAAACATCCGATATAGTTAATATGTCTCAGCTCTCAACTGTTGTACGATACGTTGATGAGAATTGTGAAGTTCAAGAAAGATTTCTTCATTTCACTGATATGAGTTCTGATCGGTCATCTGATGGACTACTACAACACGTGAAGCAATTGTTGATGAACTTTCACATGGAAGGTGAACTTGTTGCCCAAACCTATGATGGTGCTGCCGTGATGGCTGGCCACCAAAACGGATTAAATAAAAAGGTCAGAGACGTTGAGCCAAGTGCAATATTTGTACATTGTTACAGCCATCAACTGAATTTGACACTTCAACAATCAGCCAAATTGATCCCTAAATGTACATTATTTTTCCAAACCCTGTCTTCGATGGCTTCTTTCTTTTCTCGATCGCCTGTAAGGACTGACGCTCTTCAAGATTTTGTTCAAAAGAAGATTGCCTCGAGTTGCTCCAACTAGATGGAACTTCATTTCAAGACTGGTAAACACTGTTATGGAAAATTCTGAAAATTTACCTTTAAGGACTGACGCTCTTCAAGATTTTGTTCAAAAAAGATTGCCTCGAGTTGCTCCAACTAGATGGAACTTCACCTCAAGACGGGTAAACACTGTTATGGAAAATTATGAAAATTTGAGGGCATTTTTTCAGCATGTATTGGAAAATTCCCAAAACTGGGAAGATGATTGCATTGACAGATGTCTTGGATATTTTGCTTTTCTTGATAAGCTCCAGACTCGCTTTTTGATAACCGTATTTTCTCGTATTTTTTCACTGACAGATACATTATTTGAAATTTTGCAATCAAAAGGTATGGATATCTTGTATTGTTGACAAAAGATCCAGGAATTGATAGAAAATGTCAAAAAAATTAAAGAGAGTGATTTCGAACTTATTTTTCAAGAATCCTTTGTCTTTACTGATGCGTCTTTCGAAATGCGTAGAACTAAAACACCGGATCTTTACAAACATCTTTTTCTGGAAATAACGGATAATATTCTGACACTTGAAATCATCTTCTGTTTTAGAATATAAACATTTTGAGTTGTGAATATGGTTTTTATTCATTTACATATACCGTTTATGCGCATATGTAGTGTACAGTGTATAGGCTATTATATGAATTAATTGCAAAGATATTAATTTTGTTCATCAACCCGAGTTTAGTATCATCGTACTAATAATATTATGTAATATTGATGATGATACTATTAGCATCATAAACTATGATGAAAAAACTCAGTGTGGACAAGTATAGCCTATATTGGTGACTAACATGATGAAAATAATCAAGTATGGGGCATTTAAATGAAAGTATCATAGGGTCAATGGTTTATGTTATGCATGTTGGTTTATGTGCATGCGTATTAAGACGGCGCATGCCTATTGTGTGAACGCAGGATTCGCCACTGATATATATATATATATATATATGCTTACTTACTTACTTTTTCGTTTTTCGTCGTTTGTTCCCGATTCCACCAGGGTTGGACGTTCCTGCGATGACTTTCTTCCACGCTTTCCGATCTAGAGCAGTGTCCTCCTTGACCCTCAATTGTTCTAGGTCTTCTTTGACACAGGCATACCACGTTTTCTTCGGTCTTCCTGGTGGACGGCGACCGACAGTCGAAAGATGGTATACCTCACCGATGATGTTATCAGTTGTTCTCCTTACATGCCCGAACCACCGCAAGCGTTTCTGACGTAGGCGAATAGGAAGTTCGGGTATGCCGCACAGCCTTGCCACTTCATCACTTGGTACCTTGTCCTTCAGCTTGACATGTGCCATATAACGCATCATTCGCCTATCAACGCCTCTTAGCTGCTCTATCAATTTTTGAGTGAGTGGCCACGTTTCCGCACCGTAAGTTAGGACGGATCTTATGCACAACTCGTATACGTGTGCCCTGTAACTCAACGGAATGCCTTTGCTTGTCAACAGGCTGGCTAGCTCCCGCCACTTCTTCCACGCGATTGCAATGCGCGCTCTGACTGCACTTTCCGTTCCGGCTTCTCTATCCAGGACATCCCCAAGATAGCAGAAATCTTGCACCTCTTTCACCGTCATGCCGTTGATTTCTAGGGAGTCATCGCCGTCTGCAGATTTGCCATTCACACACTTTCGACAACGGAAACTGTGGACTCCATTGAGGGCACGAAGTCCGGAACACTTCTTGTGGCACCACATTTTGCACGAAACACAGAAGATAGAGTTCACCCCGACGCCTTTCATGCAGCAACTGCAAGGCCATTTTCCTGACTTCGTCTGCTCCTTAAGACTCTTACCGGTGACAAGGACTTTTGACTTGGTTCCGTTGATCTTCAATCCTCGCTTTTCCAGCTGAATGTTCCACGCCTCGAGATTCCTTTGAGCGTCTTGTTTTGACGTCGCCGTCAGCACTAAGTCATCGGCATAGAGTAGCTCCCACGGACCATCACTTCTGCATTTCTTTGCCACTTCCTCCATTACTGTGATGAACAACAAAGGACTGAGAGCTGAGCCCTGATGTACACCAACTCTGATTTGCACTTCCTCCGTGACACCAGCACTCGCCTTGATCCGGGTGGTTGCACACTGATATAGGGACATTGCTGCTGCTACAAGTCTCTCGGGAACTCCTTGTCTTCTTAGAGCCCACTCAATTACCGGTCTCGGTACCCTGTCGAAATCCTTTTCTAGGTCAACGAATACGTGGTAGAGTCTTTTCTTCTTTTGATCGAACTTTTCTTGCAGCTGTCTGAGGATGAAAACAGCGTCCGTTGTTGATCTGCCTTTCATAAAACCAAACTGGCGGTGATCGATGTCGATGATCTTCCTCAGCCTTTTCTCCAATAACTTCTCGAATAACTTCATGCTATGCTCGAGCAGTCGGATACCTCTGTAGTTGCCACAATTAAGGCTGTCACCTTTACCCTTGAAGATGGGAACAGTAAGGCTCTTATGCCACTGAGGTGGAATCAGTCCACTACCGATTGCTTCCTGAAACACGGGTTCCAGCCTAGCCAGAATGTTTTCACCGGCTCCTTGCAATAACTCAACTGTCAGTCCCGAAGGTCCAGGGGCTTTTCTGCGCTTCATACTGGCCAGTGCTTCTCTGATTTCTTCCTTTGTGACTTGTTCGATTGGTCCTTCCGTTTTGGTGACGTGTTCCGTGGTGAAGTCGTTGCTCGAGTTCAGTAAGCTCTCAAAGAACTTTTTCCACCTCATCTTTATGTCGTGCTCTTGAACCATAATCTCGCCTGCTGCCCCTCTCACATAGCTTCCTTGAATAACATCATTTCTCTCCGACTTCATTTGCCGTGCAATCTTAAAAAGTTTGCTTTGGGCTTCCACCCTGGTCACACCCTTACTCCAAGATTCCCACGATTCTTGTCTAGCTTTCGCAACGGCCTTTTTCGCCAACTTAGCCGTTTCCTTGTAGTGTCTTCTGTCGCTTTCATTCTTCGACTTCTGCCACTTCTTGAAAGCCTCCTTCTTGGATCTTATCATTTTCTGTACTTCACAGGTCCACCACCAAGTCTCTCGCTTTACTTGTCGGGGGCGTCCTCTTGTTTCTCCCAAAACTTCTTTCGCAGCCTCTAGAATGTCTGCTTGGAGTTGGTCCCAATTGCTGTCCTGTGTGTTGTTCTTTTGCTGCCAGACTCTCTCGAATTCTTGTCTCGTGCCCTCATCTTTCAATTTCCACACTTTCAATTTCCTGACGAGTGGTTTCTTCATTGCCTTTTCTTCCGCTCTTATGCACATATCCATAGCGAGGAGGCGATGCTGTGCCAGACATGCCTCTCCAGGAATTACTTTCACATCCTTCGTTTTGTTCAGGGTCTCTTTTCTTCCCAGGATGTAATCTATTTGTGTTGAACATTCAGCACTTTTGTATGTTATCAGCTTTTCTTTATCTTTGTGAAATTTGGTGTTTACTATTACAAGCTCTTGTCCCTCACAAAAATTTAAAATCCTTTCTCCTTCAGGGTTTTTATTGCCGAAGCCGTAAGGACCCATGACATCTTCGAAGCCTCTCCTATCTCTTCCTACGTGTACATTCAGGTCTCCCGCAACTAACAACGTCTCCGAGATAGGGACTTTAGACACTTCATCATCCAAGTTTTCCCAAAATTCATCTTTTTCTGCTACAGGTCTTCCTTATTGAGGTGCATAGACAGAAAAGATGTGAAACATCTTACCATCAATTACCATCTTCAGCTTTATAATGCTGGTGCTTGGTCTTTCCACTTCTATGACATTTTTCACAATCTCCTCTTTAACGAAAACACCAACTCCACCTCTACTGGTTATTTCACCGGACCACCACAGCTTGTACCTTTCGCTGCCGTCTCCAAAAAATCTACAGCCATTCCCTTTAAATCTCGTCTCCTGTACACAGCACACATCAGCCTTTCTCCTGCCAAGCATCTATACCACCTCTCTGCTTCTCCCATACAGTGAGCCTACATTTGCGGTGCAGACTCTTGCATTTTTGTGAATTTTGCGAAGATTCCGCCCGCGGATTCTTCGCACCCCCTGTCTATTCAAAGACTGCCGGGTACTGGGGGCCATTTGTAGTTTTGTCATCGCATTTTTTATAATGGAGCACAGTTTTCACGTCGCATGCCCTTGCTGACACCAACCACAGTTATCGGCTGTGGACCTAGCCTTTTCTCATCAAACGATGGAATGTCCTGCAAGGCAGCAGGATCTCAACTCAGAATCACATTCATCCGAAAAACGATGGACTCTGAGGTGCGGTTCGAGCGACAAGTGTGCCGCTGACCGACTTGATGACTAAAGAGAGTTATATTTAACTGGCGCTCTCCACTCACCAGTGAGCCGCAGTTGTTAGCGTTACCCAGGGGGGACCACGAGGAGGTAACTGTCGACTACTGACCCGAGCACCAGTGACCTTCTAAAGAGAAAACAGGTAGCCAACCCGTGACTCAGCCACGCTCAACCAAGGCCTTCCAAACCTGGCTAATGGATAAAACCATTTTGCCAGCCCATTATATATATACAGTAGAATTAGCATCTATCGGCGCCTTAAGGGACAGACGAAAACCGCCGATATATGCGAACTCCCTGAATTTTGAAGTTTTGTGAAATCTACACGAGCTCTGAGATCATGCCATGCATCATACAATGCATATACGTGTATTGACTCATGAATTATTGCGTTGCTATACTTAAATACATATATTGACTTGTTGTCCAACATGTACAGTACATGTACATGTAATTGTGTCTATGTATTCAATAGATATCTAAAAATTGTGCCTTTCTGAACAATGCAATCATCACGTCGAATTAAAGACTAATTATGTGAGAATTATCAGTGAGATACAGTGGCAAGCCTACTTATCTTTCCTCGGCTGCTAGATTCTACAATTTTGATCAAACCCCAAACATGATCGAGATGAATTGTAAAAGATCCAAATTTTCACATGCCACTAGAATAGCTAGAATCGGATAGTCCCAACAGAATCTACAGCCATCCGCGTCCACATACTGTCATTCTAGTGACTCTTCTAGGCAAAACACATCGCTTGAGGATTTCCAGGAAATCCGCCGTTATAAACGAATTTTTTCTGCCAGGGACAGCGAAAATGCGCCGATATAGGCGAATCGCCGATATAGCCGAAGCCGATATAAGCGAACTCGATTATATGGAAAAGATAGGAAATTAGGCCGGGACAAAAAAAACCGCCGATATAGCCGAAGCCGATATATGCGAATTCTACTGTATATATATATTTACCTGGATTAAAGTGCTGCAGTGCAAACAATTGCTTCTGGAGCACTTTACAAAAGAAGCATACAGTTACGAATAGACCAGACAAAGTAAGTGTCACGACGCAGCTTTGATGCTATTCAATCATTACAGGAGAACAGATGCGTTTTCAGTCGCAGTCGGAACATTAAAAGTGATTCACGATCTAATGTGCGAAGGAAGACTGCTCCATGCACGCGATGCCAAAACAGGAAACGCACGGTCACCAAGGGACATCCGTCAAGTCGCAGACACTAGAAGATTTCTGGAGTCAGCAGATCGTAGACGACGTGCCTCGACATTGCTGGTGAGCTGCAGAGTGTCAGAGATACCGCGGTACATGTAGGCATCGGAACTTAAAAGTTAACCATCAAATCTCTTGACTACTTCCATCATTCACAAACTGAGCACGAATTGCCCGATGCCGAACCACGCTAGCTACGCCATCCATCTTGTGTCATTTTTGTGCACATTGTGGCTGATCAAAACCCTCAAAACCAGCTCGTCATATTCTCGACTTATTTTCAATTGCAACTTACTTGTTAAGGACAAAAGCTGCAGTCCCGTAAGTGCAATCAATACATTCGAGTGTTGATGCAATTTTGAAATCATCTAATTCCAAAATCAAAACATCAAGATATACACGTAGATGCGTAAATGCATTAATTTAAAAAATAAAAAACAAAAACAAATTAATGATTTAATGATCAAACCGGTTTGTTGAATGAAACTCTTTATCCTTTTAATATATTCATGTCATCATTATCCAAAATAGGATGGCTCACTGATTTCTACAAGGCCAAAAAATGACCAAAGATAACTTTCATATTACTTATGAAGCTTCACCCAGGCTTAATTGAGTAACAGAATTTAGCAGATTACTGAGTTATCGATATATATTCTGACAGACTGAAACACACCAAACTAAAAAATTGTATAGCAAACTAATTGATCACGACGACTTAGGTGAGTACCGGTATATTATGTACTTTACCATCTTAATTTTGGAAAGAATATTCAAAAGCTTTTATGTTATTTGCAGTTATAATTTCAGTCTTCGCTTCATGTTGATTATCAGTCAACGATCTAGCAAAGCACACACGACTATAACAACAACACTCATGTCACATCGGCGCTTCGTGAATGAGAGTTTCACATCAAAGCCGAGTTCTACTCAACAAACAGGCTTAAATCCATTACCTCAACAAAAGAAGGAAAGTTGGCTTTCAGAATCGCAATAACTGTCCCATCACTGACAACAATTAGTTTGAAATCAAAACCAGGAAAGAAAATTGTTTCACTTTAAGCCGACGAGGAGACAAACAGATTAATCTCAAGTGATTCTCCAGCCAAGGCAATTCCCAAAATAAACACTTCGATTACTATTGGCTTGATCAGCCGTCTAAAGTAAAGAATATAAAGGAAATTATGGAGTACTCATAAGTTCCGCTAAACGCTTCATAATAATTCTAACTTGAATGAGAATGCTTCTCTCATGAATATGAATAACATTCATGATCGCCATGAAAATCATTTCATATAAAGCAGTTTGTTTTATGGCTGCCTGAAAATACATTAAAAGCCCGAGGATCTGCGAAATCATATCAGTATAGAAATGAAGTTTGCACCATCTGTCACCTATTTCACTGAAAACCATTCGCCATAAATGATAGAACGAAACTGAATGTATACTCTCGTCACAAGATAGAACAGCATACATCCCGAGTGGACAACATCATTATAGTTATCGGCAAAATATTCGTGTATCGACCAATTAGTGTCAAAATCACCGACTCACTCATTCCTTTAACGCCCGTCTTCTAGGCTCCGGGAGGTTGGACGAAAATATACTGATTAATCCGTAGATCCTATTAACTACAAGACAAGCTGTTACTCTATCATCAAACATCTAGGTAGTAGCATGGTCTCCTTGAAATATGATCATTCTTGTGATTTGTACTGAAATCCTACAATATAAACATGCAAATGAAAGGCCAAACACGGATTCTGTTGATTATTTGAAACAGTGTGTATCGAATAATAGCACAATATGACTCAGTATGGCATAGATGACAAAACTGAAAACAATCTCTCTCAAACTATACATTGATCTTGCCGGTATGTTCATTTCATAGTATCAGATAGCATAGAGATTAGAGTTGTCTCAGGTTTAAACTAACCGTCAAAATAGTAACACAACTTACAGCACTCGCCCAACTGGGGGGAGTTGGACAGGGTCTTCTCTCACACTAATGAATTTGTTGAATAGCTATCGACACCTAAAGTCTCAGGGGTTCATATACTAGTACAGTATGTAGATTGAACATTTTCACGCAAAATGGGAAATGAATTGCTCCTCAGCTTAAGTCGAAAATACTTCAGTTTTCGATTTGGACACACAAAATCAGTATATGGTTGCATTATTACGCTATAAAAATCTTTGCTTGACATTTGATTCACGACTGTCTTCACAGATGGCTTTAGCATTTTCAAAAAAGCGACGTTCTAAAACGTATTGGTAGGAAACTGCGATAAGATATATCGAAACTCTTCTGCTGTCCTATGCTATTGTCCTCAGAGCAAATTTCTGCCTGACTTGCTGTTAAAGAAGTGTTAATATTGAGAAAAACAGTTCAATGCGACGGATCGGTTGACGATCGAAAATATTTCGAAGTATTTATAAAAGAAAACGTCGCTGAAATCGGGCAGCATAAATATAATTCGACCGGTTTCGAGTGAAAGTCAAAAATTGAGCTCCTACTCTTCCTCAGGAATGTTTTACAAAAGTATAGACCATAGAAAGGCCTATTACATAAACGGCTCGGGAAAAATTTAAATGATCAGTGGAGTCATAGGAAAATGTTATAGAAATGGAAGTCTACATTTTACATACAGCTAGGGGATTGTGGATCATAGATAGGGGATCGTTGGAATACATGCTGAGGCCGAAGGCAGTCAGTCATTAGCTGGCTGATAAATTTAAGTTCTTCTTTCTTTCTCACCATTTCACTGCCGCTTAGCTTTTTCAAAACTGTCACCTTAACATCTTCCAGGGAATGCTGATGTTGAATGCAATGATAAGGGACCACTTTATCATCCTTACAGTGTCTGATGTCAAATCGGGGCTCGTTCATTCTCTCCCTTAGTGATCTTGATGCTTCACCGATGTAGTGGAATCCACAGTACTGGAAATTTTGTTAAAAAAGTGTTGAATTTTCAGCACTTGCCTACTTTACTTTGGCGCTTTGAGTCCGTTTGCTTCAATATTACTTGGTCTGACTTTTTTCTCTTATGAATCTCTTCCAATTGTAACGGTCGAGGGCTGCCTAAGCTGTTAGATACAGCAGACGGCAATAAGATACCACTGCTTCGTCCCAGGTATTCTTTGGAAGCCTATTCGGTATTTTTCCCGTCACTTCTAAGTTTCAAACTCTTTTCACCCAGTCTTCTTCCTTCATACATGTCCAAACCATCGCAAACGATTTCTAAGGATGATGCTGCTCATAGGATCCAAGTTCAGGCGCTTTCTAAATACTGTGTGAGGAACATTTCAGGAGCCTAAACCTAGAACAACTGATTGCAAATTAGCCATGGATTTATGGCAATTGATGAAATACGTAGTTATTGCAGCAGCGTGTGCTAAGAGTGCAATAAACAAATGGAGCAGTGTGGTAAAAACAATTCTGTGATAATGACACTTCCCATGAAAAAGACCATTCCTTGGGAGAATTCCGCATTACGAGGAGCAACTTATAAGCGATCTACCAACATGACTATGCAAAATGAGACTATATTAAAGTTATGATCTGCCGCTATCATCACTTTACGAGGTTCGAGCTCTCTCGGGCTTGTGTCGTATTGAGATGCGTTTAAGCTATTGTTTCTACCACAGATTGGACTAAAGATTGGAATTTGTGTTGCGTTACCTTAAAAGGTGGCTTGTGTCAAAATTTCATTTCTCTTTAATTCTCTCATATTCACTGTACTCCGCAACATGTGTTCTCTCAGATGTGTGACTTTATCAACATTTTATTGTCAATGCTGTCCTATGAATAAAGAGCTGAATAACTGGCAACAGAATAAAATGCTTGGACGCATTTAAAGAACCTTCAGCTGCAAAGCATGAATGTTTAATTTTAAAGCCGAAAGGATGAACACCAAATTAAAAGTGAGTAACAAAAGAGATCTACGAGTACGTGTATCGTGAATTCAGAAACAAGTTCCTCAATTTTCCAGGTCATGATGACGATACAATTCTCTAAACACAAAAAGCAGCATCATGATTTTAGAACCATTTCTATCGTATCGGATACATGACATGTGGAGAGTAACATAACTATTACCGAGTTATAGATCGACAATTACACAAACATTCGGACATATCGATAGCTGGTAGCTGCATCGATCTACTGCTCAACAGAGAGTCTACGAATGAAAAGTTTAAATAAAAACATATATGAGTACAAGCTCGACGTGTTTCTTGCAAAAACAAAAACAACCAAAAGCAATCAATGAAACTAACAGACTGAATTCTGCCTAATTTTCACATAGATAGTAGGGACATGTGAGTGAGAATCAAAATTGGGAGTCTAAAATCAAAACTAAATATTTATTCAAATTATTCATTAATTTTCACTTTGAAAATTAAATTAGTTGAAGATTCTGCAGATACAATATCGTAATCTGAGTCGTAAATGCAACGCGATGAAAGAACTTGAAGGAAAATGACACGTGCCATTTTTGTGACAAAAATGACTTGAATCGATCGTCATGCTGTGCCTAGGTTTTAGTTATATATAAGTCGCTGGTGTAATAACTTCTATAACGACCAAGCCAATCGGCCTTCTAAGTTTCGTTTTCGTGAGCATAGTCGTGATACTGAAAATAGCGATAATAATAATGCTCTTGCTGAACATTTAGGCAATAGCCATCGTAATATTATCAACAATTCTATCTCTCATCTCCATATTGATATATTGACAATGTGATACTGCCACCACTCGGGTGACTGAGACTCGCAGCATCAAACTTCTGCATCGAAAATCAATCGAAGATGCGAGATGAAAGACTTATAATCTGATTCTCACTCCTATGTCGCTGCTCCTTACTACTTATTTGAGAATCAGATAGAATGTGGCCTGATAATTTTACTGTGGTTCCCCCTTTTGGTGCATGAATGCGCGAAGAGCGTTGGGCGAGTATATACAGTATTTTTCAAATAAAGTTTTAAAGACGTTAACTGTTTTTACAAATGAGGTCACAAACACTTGCAAACATTGACGCTTTCGATAGGTATAACCATAGAATGTTTATATGAAATTGACCAAAATGAAATTATAATTCAGGGTCACGGCATTGCCTGTGGAAGCTAAGATGAAGCATAAATAAACCAATGAATAGCTGCAAAATGCACATGTGAGTGATTCTAACACGATCACAAAGTGGTTGACACTGGAGGTCTGCGTTCGTGACAAGAGCATGACACGAATACGAACACAAACACGACAAGAACACGATACTGTTTCGTGTCGTGTTGAGCTTTGCATTCGGTTTCGTGTTCTTTTTGTTTTCGTGCTGACAAACATTCATTGCAAAATTCGAAATCGAGAAAATTTGATGACTTAGCCTGTTTTAGCTAAAAACAAGCTATCAAGAATACATTATACATGTATTTCACGATGGTGAAGGATAAATGAGCAACATTCCTTCATTGTATTTGCACAGCTAGATCGCCTAAATACCAATGCATGTATATGTAAACATATGTACATGTATATATGTAAGTGACAACTACATGGGCGAACCACGAGCATCAAACGTCTTCTATGTGATCCTCAGTTCAGTGGTGGACTGAGCGCGTTGCCCACTACCTGAATTTGAGCAGAGCAGTGCACGCCTGGCGCTCGCCACTGTTGCCAACCCAGCCATTTCAGCAACAAGTGACGTGCATTTTCAACAGCGGGGTTTGTTATAATGCAATAAACGCTGCACTCTGAGTCCGGAGAAGCTTGTTAAGCGGCTTCTCGTTACTATTAGGTCAGCCACTGGCATACAGCCATTTGACAGCATTCATTGAACTTTTAAACTAACTTAGATTACCTTGTAATTCCTTTTAGCTGGTGTAGTGTCCTCCAGTGAACTGTTGTTTTGCATTGAAAATATATTTTAAATGAATTACTCGCAAGATAATTTTCGTGTTATTCGTAGGCGGATTAGATTTCATGTCGTCTAGTGTTTAAGTAGTGCAGTCGTGTTTCGTGTCGTGTTCGGGTAACGGCTGAACAACTTTGCATTGTGTTGAGGGAAAAATTTCCGACGACTGCAGACCTCTGGTCGACACGTCCATCAAAACGCGTGCAATGTTTGTGTCACTTGTGTAAATTACTCATATTATCCATAACAGCTGTTACATTGAGGCGACAATTACAGTTGCTGGGACATGTCATCCGAAGAAGCTCAGACGAACTAGCAAATATCTCGTTGCTGGGATCGGCAGAGAAATCGCACAAGAAGAAGACTTCGGGACACATGAATAAAACAACTTTTCAAGAAGGGGAGCTATCACGAGAGGAAGCCGAAACAATAGTCCAAGATTGAGGCCGATGGAGGAACATGATGCAAGAACTGTGAATCTCTAACCCTGTTTCTGACAATCACTGTTTAACGTGGTTTTCCGATTGCGTGTCTGCAGCCAACTGCAGTATGCTAGACAATCGCGAGTATTGGAATTCGTCATCATGGGACTACTTGTAATACGGACGTAGATATATATGAGCAATTTTTTAAGAAACTCATCTTATGCCGCTATATATTGCTACGTGGTCCAGTCAATAATCACTTAGACTCAAAAAGAAATATTGAAGATATCAAAACGACCGTAGCTATCCAATGTATTGTGCATTTGTAGGTATCAAAAATACAATCAAACTTGAAATGTGAGAACATATTATTATATACGAAGCTGAATAAAGATTGGATTCTAGTATAACATTTCTACATAGAATCCATTCTGATCAACACATTTTCGCCATCTCAACACCAAGTCTTCGAAAGCATTCTTGAAAAAGCTCTCGTCTAGCGAATCAAAAACTTGCCTTACATGCTGCTCCACTTCGGAAAATGAATCAAACTTCTGGCCTCGCAAGGTATTCTTCAAATGCCTAAAAAGGCAGAAGTCAGATGGTGCCAGATCTGGCGAATACGGAGGATGCTGAATGGTCTGGAACCTCAATTGAGACACCGTTTCCGTCACAGTCGCAGCAGTATGAACTGGGGCATTGTCATAAAGTAAGTACTTCGCAGATCGTCTCGAAAGTTTCGTGGACATTGTCTCTAAAAGGTCTTTGTAAAACGAGCCATTCATTTTGCGCGACTTGTCTAAAATGTCGAGATGGACAATCCCTTTACTGCACCAGAAGACAGACAACATTGAACAGCGACAATGCGATGTTCCTGTTCTGAGTTTTCTTGGAGCACTCTCTTCTGGAAATCGCCATTCAGATGACTCACTGCGACTCAAAGGAATAAAAAGGTTTAATGGCGTTTCATCTTCTGTGATGATGTTGTCGAGGAATCGATATCCATGTCTGTCGAAAAGTTCCAGATTGGAACGACAGCACGCCAATCGAGTCTCTGCCATTTCGGATGTGATGAACTTTGGGACAAAACGTGAGCACAACTTTCGCACGCCCAAATCGCTGAGGATGTGGACACTTCCGTGACTAATAGCCAGGGCATCGGCAAGATCATCCATTCGAATACACCGATTGTCACGGATCAAAGAAGCACACACCTGATGTTTCGATTGCGGAATTTCTGTTGGACGTCCACTTTTCTTTGTGTCATTGAAGACTGAAGTTCGACCACCTCGAAACTCGCGTACCCAATTGTAAACTTCTGTAGCACGTGATGGAGAATCTTCACCGTAAACATCTTGCAACTGCTGCAATATTTCATTCGGTGGAACTTTCTTTAAGTTCAGAAACTTAATGACACTTCGGTACTCAACTGCATTGTCGATTTCAAGCGACTAACTCATCTGCAAGCTATGACAAGGGTTGAAGTTGTCTTATAGCTGCGATGAAGCATGACAATGAATGAAACTCACTCGCCTGCCACCTACATACCCATATCAATTCACATTATCAATACCGGATCAATGACGCAAACATTTGATGTCAAGTCTAAGTGATTATTGACTGAACCACGTATATACTGTGCATCTACAATTCGTTCTAGTCTTTATTATCATCACTTTCATGGGTATTGCTGCTTCTATTTTGAAAGATAGGAAATCACAGATAAATTGCCTTGACCCCCATCTAGACAGAAGTGAATCCTGTTGATATTTTCAGTAGAAAGGCTAAGGGCCGTATTCAAGAGTCTCGGTTAAGCCCTAACTTTCGGTTGAATCGCCAGCTAAGTTAACTTTAACTGGTGTTCGTATTCATGAGCTCTGGTTAATGAAAACCGCAAGTTAACTTTAGCCGAAGATTTAACCGAGATAAAAGGTAGGGTTTAGCTGACGATTCAAGCAATTCTTGCATGATCGAATGATGGACTACACGGACTTCGTATTCTATGAGAGATGTGCTGCGAGAGAAAAAATCATGAGGGATACCATCAACCCATACGACTATCTGTCCGATGACGAATTTCGCATGAGATTTCGCCTACGGAAGCACGTCTTTATGAAGATTTTAGAAATGATTGACTCTGAGGGAAGATGCCAGATCAATGAATCTCACCATTCAATTACGCTTATGCAAGAGCTCCTGATCTGCCTACAATATCTATCAACAAACAAATTTCAACTATCAGTTGCAGATGAATTTAATATAAGTCAACCAAGTGTGAGTCGCGTAGTTCTACGAATGGTGAAAGAGATTTCAAAATTAGCGAACGACATTATACGATTCCCACTTGATTTAGATAACGTGAAACGAAACTTCTTTGCTATAGGTGGGTTCCCTGCAGTTATCGGGGCAATAGATGGAACGCACATTCCCATAATATGCCCTGATGGACAGAATGCAGAAATTTATCGCAACAGAAAAGGATATTTTTCAATAAATGTTCAAGCTGTTTGTGATGCTTCAATGATTTTTACCGACATCGTAGCCAGATGGCATGGGTCTGCTCACGATAGCCGCATTTTTGAGGAATCCGTGATCCACAACAAGCTGGAATCGGAGGAAGTGGATGGCTATCTCCTCGGTGACAGTGGCTACCCTAACAAGCACTACTTGTTGACACCTGTACTCAATCCGGTGACAAACTCAGAGCGTCGTTACAACATTGCTCACAAGAAAACGCTGGTTAAGATTGAATGTGCCTTCGGTATTTGGAAAAGACGTTTCCCAATTTTGGCAACACCAATTCGCCTGAAGCTATCCACTGTTCCTTATATCGTTGTGGCAACGGCAGTGCTTCACAACTTCACTCGTATGGAAAACGATATCTCTGGTTTCGATGATACTGGTATGCCAGATGAAGATGAAATGTTAGAGGTTCACAAGGTAAATGGAAGTCCTACAAATGTGTGTATGCGGGATACCTTTGTTCAAAGATTCTTCAGTAGGCCCTGAGCTTCATTGCTAAATTTTGACGATACTTTAATTTTGTGATTCATGATTAAAAAATACTATATGAATATATATCTATGGAATAAGAACAAGTAGTTTTCCAAAACATTTCTTCATTCAATATCATTGACTAATGAATTTATATTACAATAGGAAATATCAGTCAGAGTGATATCATCTTCTTTCAATTTCTTTAATTTTCTTATTTTGATTTCCTTCGCGATGTTCAGCGTTTCCATTTTTACTCGGTGCTCTTCTCTTCGCATTGACATTTTCTCCTCACTCTCTTGTTTCATGATATTTATTATGGTGGTAAAGTATTCGCTTTGATTCATGGCTGGGCGCTTCAACGCTGGTTGTCTTTACTGAATATCTCTTGAAATTCCGCACCTGTCCTCCAAGATTCCTTCTTCATGATCAGACATTTGTGGACGTACGTGTACCTCGGTTGATGTCTGAGGATGTTCTGAAGGCTGATCACATGTAGATAAAAGTGGCTGTGATGAGACTGGTTTCAAAGAAGGCGCATCCGAATCGCACTTGTTCTGAAGTGTTACCGGAGGATTGATCTGGTCTGGGATCATATCTCCAACTTTCAAAGAGATATCACATATTCTTGTGATGAACTCTCCACCTCCAGTTTTCCTGCGCTCACGTGCATCATCTCCAGCTTCCTTCTTAGCCGCCTTCTTCAGCCGATCCCAGAGATTCCGCAGTTGGGTTTCATCTCGCGGAGAAACATGTTTCATTTCGTTAAATTCTTTCCATACGCGAGTCTAAGCCTTATTCTTGTCCTTGGAGCTGGTCCCGTCAGTTTTCTTGCATTCGATTATACTAAGCTGATTCCGGACACAAGTAAGCAGCGCGTTCTGTTCAAAGAGGGTGAAATTGTCTGCTCTACGTTTCGTCATTGTAAATGTCTGCTATCAGACAGCTTTGTCAGACCAATGGGTAACGCTATTTATAGCTAGTAACAATGGATTAGTTCGCATGTGAAGATAATTCGCACGCGAACTGGCATCGATCTATGACAAACGCAACTTTGACCTACTTCGTAAGGAATTCCAACTTAACTGCAAAGTAAGTTGTGATGAATACGACATAACTCTGGCTAGCTAACTGAAAGTTAAATGCGCTGATATGAACACCAAAAAATAACTCTCGGTTTACAAACCAACGGTTAAGGACTTAACTGACGGTTAGTAAACCGACTTTCCTGCATACGGGCCTAAGAGAACTGGGATGAGCAGACGTCAAGATCAGGTAGAAGAAAACAATATAAATCTAACATGTAGCACTGCCCACAAGATTACAGTGCAAAATCATAAAATGTCTCGAAAAGTTTAATAAAAAATTACACTACTGATATACACGCAGGCTCTTGTCATTAACGACCCTGCTTTTAGTGACTGCCTGTCGATTACGACCAAAAAATTTGGTACCGATGGAAAATTACAATATCTCCTATAAAATACAACCTGTGCATGACCACTTCCTGTCTAACGCGACTTACGACCTCAGTAATTTGGTAAATTGTTTTCTGTTTATTGCGACCGCAAATTGCGGGGGAACGGTAAATACATGTAGATGTTTCGCCAACTTTATGTATTAATAACAGACAAACGTCAATGCTCTTATTACGTAACACCGATCAGCTACACATCTCAATCCCTCACTTTTAGCTGTGATAGATACATGAGTCTCACACTCTCAACTTGCTGGCTTCATCTTCCCCTGTAGATTGTTAGAGGCAATAAGGCTACATAAAATATTGTAGAATTGAAAGACATTGGTCACGTGCACCCAACGAAGGACATTAATGAGATTCAATTTAAAATAGCATCTTGCTTTCAAACTTTTTCAAAAAAAACTAGAACTAAAGATTTATATGATTTATGAATGCATTCAGAAAAAATGAGTTGATTTTTGGAATAACAGGAATTTTTACATTACAATCATGAACAAATTATCATAATTTTGAATTGGTACTATTGGATGCTTCGGTGTCTATTCGTGCATGTATATTGGTCATATTATGTAGGCTATTATGTATACTGGTACTACATGACGCATACCTATATTATCGGAAAGTTAACTTGTATGCGAAATACAATCGAGTATGCATGCATGTACATACTGTAATAGGGCTACATCCTAATTTACTCTACATAATTGTACCGGTGGGATATAGTGCCTAATGCAGTGTGTCATCAAATTTTCTCATTGATTAATGTGTGCTTTATTCATATACTCATGTTTGTGCATCACATTATTGTTATATTTCTATACAGTTTTCAAAATTTCCATTAAATCTTGCGTTATAGGCCCTTTGAATAGACACTTTTATAGCCTCTGAATCTACAAGAGCTAGTATCATTCGTGCAACCATGCTGTGTTGGACTTGTGAGTACGTGTAGGCTGATGATTGGATGTCTCTATAATGTCATATATCATATAAAATGTAGCCAAAAGTTTACCTGCAAATAACGACCACCTGTCTATAGCGACTTTATTTACCTGGCAGTGGTGGTCGTTATAGACAAGGTCCACTGTATCTGCAAGAACTTTCTAAGATCACGGAATAGAGACGACAGGTGGCATGTGGGAAATTGGCCTACAAAAAGGCAACTTGGAGGAACTATCATAATTAGCATATTGAAACTGGAGGAAAAATGGCACTTGAAATGGCCGTTTAGCAATCAGCATGCTTGCTTTCACATGACCTGCTTTACATGCTTTTTGCATGGCTGATTGCAAGATTTTACATGTCGCTATCATGTGATCGTCGCCATACTGACGAAAATACAAAAGTATTGATGTTGTTGAAGGTAAGGAAAGTGCTCATCTTGCTTGATCGGAGAAGAAGTCACAATTTAAGTCAATATTGATCTACGACGCGACGTTTAGGAAGTCGTCTGCTTCAATGGTCAAGTGATACAGAGGTGAAGAACAAGATGTCAGTACAAGCGATCATGCAATGCATGATGCAGCTAGCAAATCAGGTTGGAAACCCATGTTGAGATTGACAGACATGACAGATTGACCTTGACAGAAGAAGATTCGATGACGCGTCTAACCACAGAATTAGAAAGGTCGTCTCTTCTTCTGTTTGACTACACAGGATGCATTGGAACACGCAATGCCTATGAAATGGCACAATCTGCTGACATAATACCATAGAAATCGAACAATGAACAACCAACAACCAGTTCAACATAAACACGACAAAATGTGCGAAGTTTCATTGGCTGTTATCATCCAGATCACACAGCAAAGAGATACACTCGATTTCAAGTTCTACAGAGAAGTTTGTGAACGTTTTCTCGTGCGCCTGCTAACTTTTTTGATAATTATCGGAGGGCTCAACATTATCGAGAAAACTTTTGCGCAATGATCTGAATTCTTCGAATTTAAAGGAATCGTGGCGATCGGAGCATTTTGAAGGAATTCACAGTAATCCTCAAACGGCGCACGACTACTTTTCATATTTCTGCAAGGTACAGATTGTTTCATAAAAAATGGATCACCCTTAAACATCGCCTTAACTTCAACTTTGTCTAACTCCGCCAAACTTGAACGAATTTCTCTGAAATTTGGAAGATATGTCAGTTGTACTTACTAATATCATTGTTGGAAATTTCAAGCATGAATATTGAGTTGTTTTCCTGTTATAGATAAAAAAGTAGTAGATAATTTGATCTTCATTTAGCAATGTTACACAAAATCATACCTCACTCTTATAAAATTACATTTGTTTCCTTTGTTATGTAATATGTTGTTCTACAATCCAAAAGCTATCAAGCAAAACAAAAATAAAGAAAATCGGTCAATCAGAGCCAGTATAGCACCATTATTCATCAACAATAATGTAACTGCTACATGTGATTAACTGGACTTCATGTTCCATAGCTTCCTGACTTCGTTGCGGTGGTGTTGGCAGCACTCCTGATTGCTTTCAGCTAGAAATCTATCTCTTACCGGTTGAAAACAATACAAAGCACAAATGAACAATAACGAGATCGCATTGTATAACGAGATCGCAATAACGAGAGATTAACTCTGTCGTAAAGAGGGCTCTGGCCGTCCACGTAAAACATCCAAACGTAGAGACCACCTAATTTTGAGATTTGTTAAAGTTGATCCAAGTCTCTCGTTAACTGAGATGGCTGCATTAGTCTCGTCTATTTCTAAGTCCACTATTCGTAGAAGACTTATTGAGTCGAATTTCAAGAGCTGTAAGAGGCCCTCTCAGATCGAATTATCAGATCAGCATACAAAAAGACGTCTCAGATGGGCAATGAGTCATTGTCACTGGCGAAATCAATGGGATCGGGTTGTCTGGTCTGATGAGGCATCAGTCCGTCTGAAGGATAGTGATGGTCGATTGAGATTATGGATAAAATCTGATCACGAAATTCCGAGACATTTACATCGTCCCCGGGTACAAGGTGGTGCGACTCTACTGATTTGGGCTGGCATTTCGACCAATGGCCGTTCTGAACTTCACATACAGCAAGGAACCATGAATTCTGAACGCTATGTGAATGTTTTACGAATGAGCATTGGCCAAATGACAGATCAACTTGGTGATCCATCGACTTGGTTATTTATGGATGATAATGCTACGTGTCACAGGAGTAGTAGAGTCAACTTATGCAAGTCTCAATTAGGGCTTAGGACATTATCTTGGCCAGCTCGTTCTCCTGATCTGAATCCCATAGAAAATGTATGGAGTATTCTAAAACGTAACGTTCGTCGTTCACTGCTACCTACAGATGGCGTATCACAACTTACGTCACTGTTAAAAAGAGAGTGGAGAAAGTTAGATCAGTCAAAAATCAACGATATCATCGAATAAATGCCTAGACGAATTGGTAATATCATTGACAATAAGGGTAGGCCACAAAATATTAGCTTCTTAAGAACCGTTACTGTATCATAGCTTATCAGATTATATAAGGACATTTAAATATATTAGGGACATGAAATAACATGAAAAATGCTTTCTGTATCATACTTATGTTTTATTTAGTCAAATTTTAGGATGATCCACTTTTTATGAACCGGACTGTATTAAAAATGTCTTTTTGTCCGCTAGCAAGTTCCTGCATGTGCCATTATTTTGAATCCGTTTGCACTTCTAACAAAGTGATACGATTAAACAATCTAATTCTGTGCGTCTAAGTCTAAAATTATTACACTGAGACAGGGTGTCATGGTTTAGAAAATCACCAGCGTGACCAGACGACATAAATTTTTGAGCCAGTTGAGGTGGGAGGATAGACTTATATGGTAGGGCACATAGAGATCCGAAACTACAGAGTTGATCATAAAAAACGAACCACCTATATTTTGTTGAAGTTCAATCGATTCTCATGCTCTCCAATCGTATCGCACAACAACGTGCCATACATCATTCGAGGGCTTGCATTCTCAGCTTTAAAATGAGCTATGATAGACTTACATCCGTTATTGGATTTGCTGAGCAGTGCTCAAAATATGAAAATCACTCAATTTACAAATTGCGGAAATGAAAACAAATATTGAAGAAGTTTGACAAAGAGTCATTGAACTTATATGAATATAACTTACATGTTCGTACTCCTTACATCGCAAGGATTCTGAAGATACCAAACATGAACACTTTTGATGAAAAAGAGAGAATACAACATTTTCAATCAAAAAGGTCATGATTTTGTGACAGCTTCACGATATCACTAATTTTTCATATATTCTACGATTTTGATAAACAGTATGTCAAAAGAGAACTCAGAAAATGCTCGTTCTCCTCGTGCCTGATTCATTATCATACTCACATATTTTCATTTTGAATAATGGCGATTTGTAAATTGAGTGATTTTCATATTTTGAGCACTGCTCAGCAAATCCAATAGCGGATGTAAGTCTATCATAGCTCATTTTAAAGCTGAGAATGCAGGCTGTACAATAATAAAGGACCTCCAGTGGCTGACAATGGTTGGGTTTAAGTTCCTTGTCATTGAAATTTGCGTCAATTCAAGATAGTTTCAGTTCCCTACAAATTGAAGATCATTTTGAGGAATGTCGCCATGCGGCAAGAACTTGCAACTGTGGCAAGTTGCAGGAATTTGATTTGTGACAACATTGACACAGATCGGTGACTGACCGACCAGCTGAAATGACATCAACAAACAGCTGCTGTCCATTCTACACCTTCTTTTAACTTCTAATTAAAAAATAAAGTTCTATTTAAACTTTTAAATTAAGTGGTTGAGAATTACATGTATGGCAAATAGCAATCCAGTGTTAGTTATTCCATCGAGTTTGTTCGTCTTGCACCGTTCTCGGAATAACTAATCTCAGATTTTAGTCCAAGGATTATCTGTACATGAGATATCTTTGGCTATGACCTCAATCAGCGATAACGTCTCCATTGTTCTCATTTCTCATCACACGAGCTGTGAATAGGATTGCAAAAATCAATGCTAAACATTAGTGTCATTGGTCGATGAATCAGTCACTTGACGAATTGAATACAAATGACTGAAGCTGAAAGAAATAGCATCGACTTTGAACAGAACTGCATTAGGCCAACGTACGTGTATATGATTACCATGTTTTTGTTCTATCTCAACCACAAGACGTCTGTCAGTGCAGTCGGTAGTAGGTATAATCAGCGGTAATTTTTCAAAATTGGAAAATTTTGGCTGAAATGTACGGTCAGGGAAAGATTCCCTATTATCAATCAGGTAAACGGTATAAAATAAGAAATAATTACGTATATATATAATGTAATTTTCAAATATATAATTTAAAATTTTTAAATAGAGCTTGACTTATTTTAACTAAAACTTGATTTATTTTAAATAGAAGTTAAAAAGGTTTAGTCCTGATAATATAAACAAAGTACGAGTAATATGTCGGATTTCTATGGAAGGAAAGCTCAATTCGTGAGAGCTGCGCTTCAGCATGATGGTATAGAAGGTCCAGGGTTCTATTCTGTCTACTCAGGTTACTAGCCATCGCTGCCTAACTAGCCACAGGATGGCTTCAAGCCTAGGGTGCGGTACACATACAGATACATTTGCATGTAGATTAATAGATCAGCTTAATCAAGAGAATTCCATCGCTATAATCGCTTCTTATAGTTTTCAATATCTGTTATTTTGATTGACGCAAATCACCACTTTTCAATACTTGAAAAAAATCAAGCTGAAATTCCCAATTTTCATAGAAAGCTGATCAGTGTTCCGGCTAGCCATACTTGGCAAACCCCTGGGAGATAGAATGAACGTGCCACAGCAGCATCATACAATTGCACCACACATGCGACGATCATAAGCATTTTTGTCATTAGCATATTAATTTATGAATGTCAGTGGATAATAGCATTGATTGCAAACATTTCCCAAAAGAAAAGTGTGAAGCCCATTTGATTATTGAGTGACGATTTGGTGCACTCAAAGTAGTAAGAAAATTTGATGCATTCTGCAAATCCGCATGATCATGAAAATCGGTGTCTGTTTTGAGGAAGTTCAGGACCTTTGTCGGAAATAAGTGAAATTCCATGTATTTAAAACACCCATTAAAAATCAAATAAGCCACACCTTAAGTTCGCATTTCGAATTCTACTAGTCTATTATATTCTTTCGCCGAAAAGTACACGCAAGAATGAACAGTAATTGAAAAGGAATTTATTAACTTCTTTCAGATCCAGCGAGTAATCTCCAATTCAATAGTAAACATAGCGTGTTTGCATTGATTTTCACATTTACAATTTTACTGCGCGAAGAGAAGGAAAACAAAGGTTGCGATTCGGATAAGATAAAACAGAAGTCATGCTACCGAAATTCACTTCCTACATCTCTCAAGGCGGCTTCCGTAGCCTCAAATATCCGTGCTGGATCAATTTACGATTTTACTTTGATTTCCGCTGCGGGCTAAAAAGCACTTCTACAATAAGCATGCAATCTTGAATGTGGCGTCTATGATAATAATTCGTTTATGTAACTCAGAGAGAGCGCTATGTTGGAAGAGTGAGTTCCAGCTTCAGGATCCGTTCCAACTAGTTGGCCAAATCAGAAGAACTGAAAACTATCGTTTGTCATTTCAAATCCCCAAATTCTTTCCATTACATGCGTGTATTGATTAGAAAAAATGCTAAAAAGGTATTCTTTTACCTTCTAAATAATCACTCCAAGAATATACAAATTCGTATAGCGTGTCCATAAAGATGCCGGACGATGATGTCATTTTGTATTCAATCTTCGGAGCTTGAATAGATATCGGGCCAACATGGATTTTTTAGATACTTTGGAACGTGCGATTCTTTTTTCAAGTAAAGAATTTCTTTATGCAATAATCAATTGCTTCAAATAATCATGTTTTAAAACAGTAAATTCAAATGAACTTTTGTTCAAAGATTTTAACAACAAAGGCCAACTTTGATCCATGCAATTTTCTTATCTTTATTCAATTTAAATTGTAGAATTTTTTATTATTATTTTTTTTACAAGACTGGTAAGTCGAAATTGGCTGCTTTCAAAGTGGGAAGAAAATCGTCTCGAATAATGCTCCGATCGACAACTTGAACTTTTTTTTCTGAGCGGCAGAAAGGTCCAATCAGTCGCCTCTCTGAAACAGCCACCCATACTGTCAGCCGTTCTGAATGTATGGATTTGGAAATCGATTCACAAGGATTTTCTGTGACCAAAATGCGATGGTTCTGGCTGTTAACGTATCCGTTTAGCCAGAAATGTGCTTCGTCACTGAAATACATTTTTGAAAGAAAGTACCCGTCAGTCAATACCTAATCGCGAATCCACTCATAGAACGCGACACGTAGAACGTGGTCGTTGGGCTGAAGCGATTGATAAAGTTGAACGCGATAGGGACACAGCTTTAGCAATCGGTGTCAGACATTGTGCACAAATGACCTTGAGTGATCAACTTACTCAGAGATCTGACGCATAGATGACGATGGATTTTCTTCTATCAGCTCTCCAATATCTTGTACAGCTTCTTCATTTGACGGTCTACCAGTTCGCGACCGATCATTGCTGCTGTCGTTTTCTTGCGTTCTGATAGGGATCGTCTATTGCAATAATGAACTTCATTGGAAACCGCAACTAATGTGAAATTCTATCATATCGGGCCAGAACTGATTGGTAGACTGGAGAAGATTCTCGTAGCTTTCTTTTCACTTATCTCAATAATGCAGATGTACATGTACACCTGGCTAGAAGTAATGTTGCAAAGAGAAGCAATGATGTGTGGGCGATTGCATTAATTGATAGTTGAGACGACAGGTGTTCAGGCATTTTGAAAGGACGGGTAATGCGCACCAAAATCAGACCCGCAGCTACGGGGACCTAGGCGTGTCAGCACCTCTTCGTGGATTCCATCGTCTCTCTGCGAAAACAGCAAATCTCGATGAACATGAGCTGGACTTCAAAAATCCACATTAACTTCACAGTTGGCCTGTGCGATCTGCAAAGTTCTGTAAAAATTGCATTTTTAGATATTACTGTACATTTATTGCACTTACGCGTACTCTTTGACAAGTCGAAAAACCATTGAATTAGGCTGATCTCATGAGTACTTTCAATATTTAATTGACCATGCCATGTCAAGGACTGGTTAACAGCAAGAACTTAAAAATTCTAAGAATTAAGTTATTATTGCTGCGAGTACGCAAGTTGATAGAATATTCTATGACTTATTATTGACACAGGTAAATGATGTCAGTGCATGGAAATTGTCTTCATGAACAACATCGAGAAGCACTTCACTTCACTCATATCATGGTCACTCATATTCCAAAAGATGTGCAGTGCTTCGCAATTACAAGTGGGAAAGCCAAGGCTCCAACAATCCAAGCAATCTTGAACACACAGCAAACATTCACTTTAGCCATCAAAATGATTGCAGAGTGCCAGTTCGCCTGGACATTGAATAGGAAGATGCTGTCCTCACGACTTGAACAATTTATCTGGCACTCTGCAATCTAAATGATTATAGCCGCACGGCAAAGCCAGGAAAAACAAACGCAGGACAGCCTGTTGTGCAGTGCTTCAGCTTGTTCAGTCATTCTAGATATTTTAAGCTAGATTGGGCCATTCCGAGCCGTACTGAAGAGCTCTTGTTGGGCGAAACGCAGCGTCCACGGCTGCCAAGGAATTTTTGTGCTCAAGCTGTTCAAGTCTGAGGACATCTTTCTATTCAATGTCGACAGGTGGGGCATTTGGACTAAAAGTGTCACAACACTCCAGCTTAAGTCCGACTATGTCGTCAATTTCGAAGCCTTCGGAGGAAGTGTCAACGTCATAGCTTTGATAACATATCATGATTCAGAAAGATGTCCTCAAACTTACAATTCATTGGTAGCCGTAGACGCTGCGTTTAACCGTACAAAGGCTCGTCAGACCGGGTCGGGATGGCCCAAACTAGCTAAAATTTCTAGATTTGCTGAGCAAGCTGAAAGAAAGACGGCACAACAAGCTTCTCTACGTTTATTTATCCTGGCTTTGCCATGCGGCTGATAATCATACAGTTGCAGAGTGCCAGTTCGCCTGGGCATAGAATAGAAAGATGTCCTCAGACTTGAACAAGTCCTTGGCAACCGTAGACGCTGCGTTTCGCCCTACAAGAACTCGTCAGCACGCCTCGGAATGTCTCATGTCTGAGGACACCGTTTTGTTCTATGCCCAGGCGAACTGGCACTCAGCAATCTTCATGAATATCATGATATATTCTCACGTTTAACTATAACTGCTAAAGGCTATTCTCTCATGTCTACCACAACGACACTTGATTACCTACCAAGTTATATAGCACTTATTACCACGAATATGAAGCTCGATAGACATAAACAATGATGAGTTCTCCGTTATAGATTATCTGTGTCAGTTTCTGCTTCACAAAATATCATCAGATCATTTTATATTAGCTTGAGTTTGAAAACAAGTTCATTGCTTACCGTCAAAATTCCCACAGGGTTTAAGGCTCACAACAAGATTTATGGGAAGGTTTTGAGATTTAATGAATTCACAGATGGTGTGGAAAGTTAGACCAAGTCTGGGAACATTTCTCATCATCATGAAAACACGTGGTGATATTCATGTTCACTTTCATTAATCATCAATTCAAGAAATATTCTCAACTAGTTTATAGTATCGTCGAAATAACTCTTTCGTATCTTATTGCTGTGCGTCCAAAGAATTTTATTCTCACGAGATTTCAAACGCCATCAAATCAGAATAAACGAATAATTCCATTCAATTTGTCAGTTCATTAATTTGCGTCAAGTAGACTTGCGGATAAACTATTCTCCGTCCTAAACGGTTGATTATTGCTCTAAACACGAACATTTTTCGTCCATGTTTTCAAATACTTCTATTTTAAGTGGTGAGGAATACTTTCTAGCTGCTATCCAAGTCAGTGTGAAGTTAATCTTAAGAGATCATCACCTCTCGGATGCGAACGTTTAACTTCGATGAATATTTCTACCGGAACATCGATGCCCTTATCTCGGGCTCTCGTGACCGAACTCATTAGCATCCTGTTACGAAAATCGCAGCAAGTAACTCCCTCCTGCAGCCAGCTCATCATAATAAGATCTTCATTTTCTACCTTATTCACGTCAATCAGAATACCGTAAATCAGTGCATCGTTCAGAGCATCCTTGTCCTTTCCACATAAATCATCATTTTAAATCAGCTACCTGCTATTGAAAAGACGGAGTGACAGTGTGAGCGAGAGTTACAACGTCCGGAACATCAATTCAAACATCTTGTCAGGTCCTGCTCGAATTGTCTATGGGAGAATCAAAAACTTCCTCACTTTACGCCTTCCTGTTTCTTTGTTCTCCTGTCACTCCTTATCGTTTCATCAACTTTCATCCGATCATTAATCTAGAGATACATTTTCTAAAAACTGTGGACTCAAATCCAAAAATTCTTCAATCTTGTTTACAACTATGCTTGGCAGCATAACTTCAAGATATCTTTTCAAGAACTAATGAATTCACTGGATACAACTTACATTAAGAATACAGATCATTTTTAATTGATTCTATATTGAAACATTTCAACGCAATTAGCAGAGTGGTTATTATGTTTTGAGTATTAAAATCTTGTGCTTTTTCGACAAATTCCTAAACTATCATTTGAATCGATAAAAATGTCCCTCAATACAGTATTCTATCTGATGGAAGCCCATAGCCTCATTTCTCTTGAGATGCTTCCGCTAAACATCTGTTGAAGTGCAGCCCTGAAGTTCTACCATGAAGGTGAAGCATAGATGACATACCGAAAATTTAAAGACTACCGATAGACTAAAATATAAGGCTAAAAGACTAAAAATATCGGCAAGCATGAAAAGTTAAGAAAATGGAAAAGCGACGGTACAAATCGCAAGATATGCGCGAATGTGCATGTATATGTATAAGTCCCGATGTCATACATATCTAATGCATATTATATGACACAATTAGCCACAACACTGTAAATACGCATTCAAAATTATAATTTAATCGACTTATCCTGTCTGACGAACGAAGAACTTATTTCAAGCCTAAGGTTAAAGGAGAGTACGGCAAAAAATGAGTTTACTGAGACCATGAGTATTCATCAACTCAAAAACAATATTCCTGATCATTAACATGGTTCATCAGAATCGCACCACCGCACATCTACGGAGACCATAGATAGGCTATACTATCGTCCTCATAATCAATCCAGCCAAATCTCTTAAATCTCTCCATGATATCTTTACTGCTTTCGAAATAATCCGCTATTGACATGATTGGTAAGCTGATACGCATGTAAATACCTTTACCCTTCAAAACTTGACATTTATTGGATAGGTAGGATTTCATTCTTTTTGACAACTTTAAGATATAGTATGTACGAGTATTACAAAATTGAGGACTGTGAAGTAAATTGATTTATAATGGAAGTATTTCATAATATTCATTCTCGTTTCTCATATATTTATCTCATAACAATGCAATTTGTTCACTCTGTATGTTTCCATAGATACCTACAGTGAGCATCTTGAGAGACGTCTTTGGAGCAGGTATATGAGTACTCCGCGTAAATAAGATAAGGCAGAAATAGCATGCGCAAGAGATTCATATTTCATTCGTTAAATGTCATTGCGCTCAATACCACCTCAGGCATTTAGAAAGCAAACAACATTATGTGCATGCTTTTATAAGGTGCTTGTCAAAATCTATTTTGAGAGATGGTATCATAACTAATTGTACTCAATTGCTCATCAATTGCTCATCATCTCAGTGTGTAGGGCTGGGCAACCATAGATAGGTGTGAAGTTAAGAGCAGTGATCGCGCGGAATTGGAAAAATATTAGGATTCCCATCGATTGATAGGGAAATGTCACATTTTGTCACATGCTGATGGAAACACGTAACGGCCAACACAGTTTTTCAAATTCAACATTAAACGCAAAATTCGAAAACTTGATTTCTGCTCATTAATCGAGTTTTTGAATTTTGCATTTAATGTTGAATCTGAAAAACTGTTGAACATGTAGCACAGATCTGTAAAGTTAGTAAAATGAAAATCCGGGACAAAAATTATCATCACCGATATGGTCGAGTAATGATTCATTTTCATTACCTTTTCACCTCTATTCACAATTAGAAATAAATAGTTGAAAATATTCACTCGATATCGGGCCGCCCTCAGAGATTCTTACTGTTTAGCTCAACCTCTTGCCGGGCACAGGGTCTAGAAACCGCACATTAACCTTAAGATTGTGGATGAAAACATTACCATGAAGACTAAGCTTATTACTCGGTAACACGATTGATTTTGAGACGAGATTCTTCTCAGTAAAACGCGCAAGTGATCGCATGCAATACAATAGCAGACGTGATTTCATGTGCCGGGTTACACATGTACGTGTCAGTATCTATTATCAGCTCCTGATCTAAGATACCATGAGAATGAGTAAATGGAGTATAGAGTTATAAAATATAGAGCCTATATGACACGAGATTATGACACATCTATCGCCATCGCTTTGATGCCTCCAACTATCGAAGTATTTGACTTGTTACTTTCTGGTTTAATGTTCTGAAAAAGTCCCAATAAAAACACAATACACTGTAATGAATTTATAGATGTAATAAAAGAAAATCTTTTCAACAAAATATGATTTGCTTATTCTAAATCAGAATGTAGGATAAGTGGTGAATTTCTGTAAGAATAGATAACAAAAATATTGAGTTACATAATGATCTGAAGACAAATATATATATAAGAGGAAACTCCGTGTCTCAGGTAATTGTGTCCTCAAAATAGCCATGGTGGCCCATTTACACTTAGTTAAAATAGAATCAGTCAACTGAACACCAGCTCCCATCTCATTTATCAGAAGCGCTTCAAGGGTAGGTACAGACATTGAAGCACGGGATTCAGTCCCTATTTTTCTAACCACGAAAATTCTCTCTTAATCGGCAACAAGCCTAATTCACTTGCTGACTTTCGTCCAATATCCATTCTGTCTACGATGTCGAAAGTGTTTGAGCGTCTGGTATCCAAGAACCTGATTATCCCCTTCATCAGAGACTCGGTCAGTAAGTCTCAATTCGCCTTCATTGCTCGCTCGGGCTCGGGTACGTCTTGTGCTCTAGTCTCAGTCTAGCATGAAATTTTGAAACATCTTGATCCCTCATCAGGCGCAGTGAGGCTATTATCAGTGGACATGTCCAAGGCATTTGATAGACTTAACCATGATGTCATCATTCGTGCATGTAAAACTTTTCCCGTCCCATCGTTTGTTGTAAATTGGATTGTTGATTTTTTGAAAGAACGCCGTCAACGTATTTCCATTAATGGCGAATGCTCTAACTGGATGTCTCTTCCCAGTGGCGTTCCCCAAGGAAGCGTCATTGGACCCGTATTATTTGCCTTGTCCACTGACAGTCTAACCCCGGTGTGCTCGAATTCATCTGTCATACAATATGCTGATGATATTTTATTACTCCATTTTCTCAGAAATTCTGGTGATGATGATTTGCAGCTAGAGTGTGACAACATTATCAACTGGGCTAATTCCATTTCTCTGGAAATAAACTTTTCAAAACGTTTTGTTACGGATATCATAACTAAATCTTCTTTGGTAACAAACCCAGTGCGTCTCGGTGACACGATTGTTAGGAAAGTCAATTATTTTTCTTACCTTGGTGTTATTTTTTCTGATGACCTGAAGTGGACTTTGCACTTTCAATACATTGTGAGGAAGGCTTCACAGCGCATTTTTATTATTCGCAATCTGCGTCGTGCAGGCTGTTCTGCAGCATTAATGATGAAATGTTACAAGGCTTTTATACGTTCCATCATGACGTATGCCTATGCATGCTTCTGCAATGCACCCCAGTACTTGTTGAATGACCTATTGCGTATTGAACGTCGCGTATATCGCATTATTGGACTGTCCCATTCTGTGAACTCTTCGCTTATTCAATCTGCGAACTGTACCTGTGAGAAATTGTTTGACACTATAAGTTCAGATCCATCCCACCCCCTCAGAGATTTGTTTTTGATCCGCCCAGTGAGGGAGATGTCTTCACGCAGTGTCTTGTGTCCACCTCTCGCTAGAACAGTACGCTTCAGCAGATCTTTTATCAGATTTTGTAAATAAGCTTCATTGTCCTTCCCTTTTATGTACCTCATTAACCATTGACTTCTCATTCTGTGTATTAATGTATATTGACATCGATGTTACTGTTACTGTTCTATTGTAAGTGTCCACCGAATCATTGTAGTGGAACAATAAACGATTATTTACTTACTTACTTACTTGCAACGGAAATGACGGAAGCCGGAATGTACATCATCAAGAGAGCGTGCGATTTGAATACGTGAAAGAAAAAACGGTAACTGATTCCAAGTTGAAACTTTCCGATTGTGTACATCCGCAACTTCGGCATTGCGAAAGAGATCACTGTCAATCGGAATTTTTTTCAAAATATACGTCACTGCCGTTATGTAAAAAGCCTTTGCATTCGTGAAAATCTCCTTTTTTCCATTTCTCAATTAAGGTATCTTTCAGATGAAAAGTTCACATTCAGTAAGATGAATCGTTTTAAGGCAAGTAACCTGGCAATTGATAAATTTATCAAATCTCAACAGATGTAACCACCACGAGACATGTTTCGGCCTGTTGGGCCTCATCAGTCGTGGGTAGGTTTGAACCAGCGACGTTGGAGCTATAGGACATGCAAGCATACCCTCCAACCACAAGGCCACTGGAACATCTTTTGAGAGTGTGAATTAGCCATGAAGGCAGTGCTTTAACGCAGGCACGTAGAGGGTGGACTGCATTATGCTATCACTTAATACCGCATCCGAGAATGCAGTCCACCCTCCACGTGCCTGCGTTAAAGCACTGCCTTCCTGGCTAATTCACGCTCTCAGCAGATGGTCCGGTGGCCTTGTGGTTTGAGGGTATGCTTGCACGTCCTCTAGCTCCAACGTCACTGGTTCAAACCTACCCACGATAGATGAGGCCCAACAGGCCGAAACATGTCTCGTGGTGGTTACATCTGTTGAGATTTGATAAATGAATCGTTTTGTTTTTGTAATCAACGGAGCAGCTCAAATCCTTAACATCAGCAAGAACAGAGGACTGTATGAACCGCGAAAGTACGAGTATATCACACAGGAAGTTATTCAAAAGTATATTTACTTGATGGATCAATGGGTCGTCATTTTGAATTTTTTTATTAGAATTGTCAACACTCGGAAGAAATCACAAGAGAAATCGACAATACACTGCTGCACGTTTGCTCTTCAGAAAAGCAGTGAATTGAATCAGTCGCTGATGGATGTACGAAGACCCTGTGACCTATTTTGCTTCCTCAGCAATAATGTTTGGAAACACAGCGTAGATGACATTCTCTTCAGGGCCCGCTCCTTGCTTTGCGACTACTTCGTTTTTCTTGATTTTCTCCAAGTCTCGTTAGTTCGGAATTCATAAAATGTCATAAAGACTTCCATATGTCAACTATCCTATGCAAGCAAACCTGCAAGTCGAGCCAACGTGTAGGACAAAATTTCAGGATTTCTTTCGTCTCATCACTAAAAATAATCTGAAATTCTTTGCATTCTCGCTTTCTCTTGCTACTATGTTGGAAGAAGTAGTAGATGTCTATCAAAATGCAATAGATCAATGTATAAGACGCATAAGCTTCAGTCGAGTAAAAATGCTGCGCCATACAGACCAAAAATTACGGAAAGTATTAAATCATTTTGAGGTCCACAACATGATTCGTCTTTTCATCAAAAATGTCACTAAGACCTGAAAGCGAGAATACAAGTTGCATCCCACCTCATTAACAGTAGCCGTCGCGAAAATTAGAAAGCAAATTTGGGACAATTTTTGCTCCGTTTTGAACTCAACAGAAGGAAATGCGTTCAGGCTAGTTATCAATACATGACGAGAGACATCAGCTCATAAAAACATCAACACTCATGCAAAATTATTTCGTTCAATGAAAATTAATTGAAGAAATTAACAAATAGTTTTCGCGTCAATTCATTGCTTTTCAAAAGCGAGTTTTCGTTGGATTGATGTGCAGAAATAAAACGTTTCCAAAAGCTTGTGTATTGCCTCGTTGCGGCGTCAGTTTTTTGAAATTATTGGATACAAAAAAAACTGTTTGCTTCCACGTGTACCGCAAACTTCATGTACATGTATGTTTTTATATCTTAAGATTGCGCGCGCAGCGCAAAAGTTTTTTAAATATGCATTCCAAAACTGTTGAAATTCATTTTATAATAATAATCTCACTATCCGGGACAATTTTACACTTTTGCGGGACATCCGGGACAGCTCCAGAATCCGGGACTGTCCAGGGAAATCAGGAACAGTTGGCAGGTCTGTGTAACATAAACAGTCATAATATTGGGTAATAGAGGGGCAAAATCGATAAGCCCCTTATCATCTCGCTAACTACAAGACCAAATGCACCACTTTTACAGATACACCGTTTAGAGGATTAAGAAAGCGAACCATTTTGTCCAATATGTACCCAAAGATTAGGGAAATAACGGACCACGGGTAAAAACGGGAAACACGAAGCAAAACGGTATACTTAATATTTGTGAAGAATTTCCACTGAGACATTGTAGTCTTGCTATAATTGCATTCATTATCATGGTAAATGTAATATAGACAAGCTTCTGACTAAATTGCACAATATGAATTTACTGATCATACTATTTCGCAGAATAACGGGACACTTCTATGTTTTCAGTTAACCACTCAGCTTTTTTGCGTAATTACGATTATTCAAGTGTTATGTGGTTAGCACGAAGCCTTACTTTGCTCCTCGTCCGTTATTTACCCATGATAATATTGTTATCGAGGAGCCTGTTTCTTTCAAATTTCTTGGTGTTATTTTTACCAAAGATGTGAAATGGAATTTTCATGTCGATTACATCATTAAGAAGGCTTGTAAACGAATCTTTATGATTCGGAATATTCGCAGGTCACTTTGTCCTACGCATTTGATGATTCGATGGTATATCGCATTTATTCGCTCATTGTTTCTTTATTCTTTCCATGTTTTTGTAATTTGCCTGCGTACCTATTTAAAAAGATTTTGCGGGTTGAGCGCCGTATCTTCAGAATCACTGGTGTTTTTGTTGACTCCAACATATCTTTTGACTCTGTAAGTGTGCGTCCTTGTGAAAAGCTTTTCGCCAACATAGTGTCTCATCCTGATCACCCACTACGTGAACTATTTGAAACTAGACCCTCAATTCGTGTAACTCGTCATTCAAGTTCCTTGCACCGTCCATTTTGTAGGACGAAGCGCTTTGGCTCCTCTTTCGGAAAATACTTTTTTAAAAATACCTGTGATCATTGTCATCCACCACATAAAATTTATCTTCATGGTTTTATGTATTGGCGTAGTGACTTTGTATTGCTCTCATAGAATTGTGTGTCTGAAGCAGTATAGAACATTCTATGCTTTTGTTTTGTTTTATGTACATTTAAGTGGTAAATGTGAATAGTTGCATACATCATCAGAAATATACCTTCGAAGGGACTCTGTCGGAGATGGTTGAAGATGGTTTTGATGGTTGGAATGGACTAATGTAGAGAGGTGGTCTCAATCTGTCGGTCTTAGCATAAACTTTTCGAAAAGTTGCATTATGAATTATTGTACCAAGAAGAATTTGAGTTTAACTGACATTGTCTCTGAAAGTGGTGTTACTATTCAAACAGTACAATCAGTAAAATTGCTCGGTGTTACATTCTCGTGTGATTTTTCATGGAATGAACATGTTAGACTTACCACTGCTAAATGTTATCGTAAAATTTTCATTTTGCGTAATCTGAAGAGAGCAAATTGCTCCGAAGAACTAATTTTTAAATGTTACGTTTGTTTTATTCGTTCTTTATTAACTTTTTCTTTTCCTTGGTTCTGTAATCTGCCAAAATATTTGTTTCGTAAATTGTTGAGAGTTGAGAGTCGTGCTGCACGGTTTTTTCCCAATTTTGAATATTCTGACTTATCTAATGCTGTTGATAGTCTCTGTAATCGTTTGTTCAGGCAGATTGAAGTCAATACCGATCATCCTTTGCGTGCTTTATTCAAAGAGAGATGTACAAGTCGTAGAAATCCATATAGTATTACCGCACCCTATGCTTCAACTCGTCGTTACAGCGAATCTTTTATTAAGTACGGTCGCTAATATTTCATGCTTTTTTGTGCAGTGCTTCCATGCATAATTTTTACTTGTACTTTTTATTTTTATCTTTATCTTATGATGGATTTGTAAACTTTCACCGCCTTTGTGAATTTCAATAAACGTTATTTGATTTGATTTGATTTTGATTTGATAAGATAAGCATTATGTCTTGATCATTTATCGCATGATAGCGTCCAAGCACAATGCTAGGAGTGTGCTTCATTGTATTGAGGTAGCTGACGGTGCTGGCTGCAACTCAAATAAAGATCTTTAATGCTGGTTATAAATAACAGTCTGCTAGAACTAGAAAAAGCATCCTCTTCCAGAACTGAGATTTCCTCTGCAGTGTGTTAAAACGCTGTGTTTAAAAACAAAAATCAAAATGCATTGTGTCCCAAAAAATGCCTGAAGTTGCACATTCACAGACTTCCGCAGTAACCCCGTGTCGCAGTCAGTAGGAATGACATTCAACTGAAAGCTCTCAACACTGATGAAATTGGAAAGGCTGCGATAATAGTCTGGACAATCATTCAAAGTGTTCTATATTTCTCTGCTGATTGTATCATTTCATTTTAATCCAATTACCTCGTCATTTTCATTTGAATTCACGTAAGTAGAAATCACTGTCATGAGTCTGGTAGGCTAAATGAGAGACTGTTTGAAACGATTTGACACTCTCTCGAATGCAACTAATATATCATATTTCAGCAATTAAAAACACCAAGGGAAACTTCTAAACATTGAAATCAAAATGACATTCAAATGTGCTCATTTTAATTGACCTACCTCTTGAGGAGTTTGGTCGAAAAAAATCCGTCGAATACGCCTCACATAATCTTTGTATTCAGATTCAGATGAACGACTGCCTTCATCGATTAAATCTCCTAGGAAGACAACTAGATCCGGATTCGTATACAACAATGCGTACGAATATCCATTTGATAGATATCTGAAAGGTAAGTTGTCATTACGAGAGCGTGATCAAGTACAGTTAGACTTTCGAAAACAGCAGATCACTCATTAGGGTAAAATCGGGTATTATCGACATTAAAATGGTTTTCGGGCTCTCCCGGCTGTATTTCTTAGTTTTGATATGAGCTATGATATCCAAATAATCTCTTCTTGGTAGAATTTATTAGTTCATCGATCTATCTTATGATTCTAAGTGACAAGTAAGGTGTGTAAACCATAATGATGTTCGCATAATATCGACACTTTGTCAGGTAATATCGAAAGTCTCAAAAGGAAGCGTAAAAATTTACAAGTATAGTAAACTAATGAAGCTATATATTGTATGAAACCCAAGCTTACTTATCTGCTGCCTCTTTGTTTGTCTGAAAAGTCGAAATTTCACAGATGAAACACTCTAGGTCTAGACAGATGAATCCAAAGACGATGAAGGATTCTATACATTCTTCATGCATGTAACACAACGGAAAGCGATGAAATTTCGCATTTTCAGACTATGAAGGAGACAGCAGATGTGCAAATTTCGCTCCATGCAAACATGTAGCATTCCTAGTTGATTGTACTTAGCATTTTCTGACACCTCTCTACGGAACTGTCGATGTCGCGGTGCAATGTGTCAATATTATGTGAATATCGTTATAAGATACACATATTACTTTTCACCTAGAATCGCATGTTAAACCGATGAATCAATAAATTCGAGTAAGAAGGGATTATTGGTATATACTGAGACTAAGATCTATTCTATATACTGAAGACTACACAATTCATTTAAATACTGAGAGAATCAACCGTGAGAGCCGTAAGACTGTTTTTTACTGTCGATGTTACCCGATATCTTCCACGCATGGTCACCTAACAACTCATGCATGGATGCATTCAAATCTTGTGAAGGTAATATACTATGAGACAGTAAACAATAAAACATTGAGCATTTGGTTCGTTTTTTTTTACGGATTTTACGTCACTTTTTACCCCTACTGGAGCCTTGGACGGTGCTGACTTAAGTCAGACTTTGTTTGGAGCGTTGTGGTGCTTTGTAGTCCGGATGCCCTTCCTGCCGACTTCCAATGACACTTTCCGGGTTCGACCTCTGGACCATGAGATCGTTAGTCCAAGTACGCAACCACTGTGCCACGGACACCATGTTGAAAAATTACCTTTGGGTACGGGATCGATATTTACCGGACATTTCTGCATCAACTCCATGTGACAATATCACTAAAACAACTAAAGAATCTGACGAAATCATTACTATTCTGTGAAACTACATTCCCCGATGCTGTGGAATAACCAAGCACTTAGCTGTCAGATGGCGTGTGAAGGAGCTGAGTTCATTGATTGGGGCAATATATTGCAGAATTTGGCGACTCACTTCACGCTTCGATGGCTGTCAGGATGAGGCAATCAGAAGCGTTCTACCAAGCTTCAGTTGTTCCTTTGAGAGTTTACTACTTATTGGTGCAATTCACTGCACGCATGGATGAGTTTCTGAAGTTCTAAAGCATCATTTTGGAAAAGAGGCTTTACTGTCGATATTATCCGATTTCACCCTATATTAAAAAGATCGTGAATCGCCACCATAACCAATGCCAACAATGTATTCAGCTGAACATACAGTAGGGCATGCAAATGCCAAGTGATTAATTTATGCTTCGGAATCAATGAAGATACTATCTACTTTTTGTAGGAGTCGAGATTAATGCAAGCGGTCTAAAATTATGTTTCTGCACATTCTTCTTCATCCTGAAATATGATAATATTATAAATTTCTCAGAATACCCAAAGATGGGAGGTGAAAGCTGTCAATGCCGCCTTTCTCTACGGTCGCTAGTCATCGCTAACAGTCATGCTCCTGGAGTCAAAGTCATGTTTAATATTAAATTGATGCACGCTGCAACTTCAAAACTAAGCAATTCATGAATAAAACAATCATCTGAAAGTACTTCTTAGTCAATGATAACAGCAACCATGCTGAAGTCGCAAGTCCAAAAGTCCAAAGAGAAAATGATGTCATTGTACTTACTACAATAAAGAAAGACACAATGGAAAGAACCAAATTATCAATTCAGAAAAAATGAAAAACAAGAAATGATCTAAAATTCCTTACCAGATAATCATATAACGACAAGTTCGATGACGTTTTAGTGCATAGATTTTCACAGAAATTGTAAAATTATCAGGGTTCAATTTGCAAACAGATTTTACCAATAATTAGCAAAAGCATTGACTTGATAAAATGTGTGGGAATAGCACCTAGCTCGAAATTGTGATGACAGTATAGATTTATTGACAACTGACTTTAATATAGATATTTGTAGTAAGTTTCGTGATCTTGTGGAATATAGTGCTGTAGCTAAGTTGCATTCACACATTTTTAGTAGCGCGACTAGGAAGCTCACCCTTTCTCGTTCACACTACTGAGTCAGCCTCATTCTGTGATAGCGCCAATAGATATTGACCACAGTAATTATTTGGATAACAGAAAGAAACCTCAGCCATGATTACCGCAGAGCTTTCATATTACAGGTCACAAAGGCCAAAAGTCACAACTAATCATATCGTATAATTTAACATCCGTTGGTATAACTATGAAAGAAATGAATGAAGCTGTAACGTCACTAGAGGAGGCTTGGACGTTGCTGATATAGTCATACTATTCCGGAACGTTGTGGTACTTTTAGTCCGAATGCCCTTCTTGCCGACTTCCGATGACACTTTTGAAGCTCGACTTCTCGACCGAAAGATCGCTAGGCCAAGCACTTAACAACAGTAAACAATAATACAAGATCAATTGAATAAACTCAACATCTCGCCTTTGACTTGATCATGAGGAATCGTCTTAATTTTATTGATCTTAATATATTGAATCGGTTGAAGAATTGCATTTCATTTTTCTTACAACTATTAATACTTATAATTTTATGCGAATGACACTCAAAAGATATTTCTTGACATGATTTACACATCATTGCAGAACCACTCCCAAATGCGCGCCCCACAAATAAGAATATCGCCGATTTTTTTAATTAAACGCTCATCGCTTTTCGCATTCAAACTCTTCAATTACACTTCATACTACATTATAGATCGACATATTTCACTATTTGGTAGAGTTCTGACGAAGAATAAAAGGAAGATTAGATGAAAATTACGTCTGGACCAAATGCCATTATCATTGTGTCTCTTATCATATTTTTCAATTATGATATTTCAACAGCCCAGTGCATGACAAATTCGTCGCCGATTTCTCACAATCGCCGTCTCTAAACTCTAAGAGTCGATTAACCTCATTCAGGTCGCTTCCTTTGCGCTTCCTCCTTCCGTGAGTTTCTGCACTCCTCGACTTCTCTTCCCGATGGTTGACAAGATCCTACCAGCGCAGGATTGAGCGTCGTGCGTGTTTACACCTAGATCCTTCTTCCGTCGACTTATGCCGCTGCAACATTCTCAATGACAATCGGCTCATCTCATTTCCGCCAATACCAGCTTTTCCTTTTGCTGCAGGATTGCAATTGCAGCGGCGTCGACAACCTCCTGTTCTTGTAGACTTGTTCTTATCCGCTCAGACACTCAGAGGAGCAATTTCAGCAGCAAATGACTTCGGAAGATGAAATTCGATTTCATTCAATCATGACCTGAATATTAATGCATTGGAAATTCTGATTTTGTCTAGTGCTTGGTGGAAAATCGCCCTGTTACTGATGTTCAAAATCATTTGAATAAGCAAGTGATAGAAAAAACAGTCTTAAAACATGGCGAACATGTTTATATCTGGCTCCTGAATTTTCACTCGAGATATAATAATGATGTTAGCGTTCATTCATGACAGAATGATAATAGATCAGCACAGTGAGGGAAGTTGTCGTGATGAAAATTGGGAATCTCATAAATGGAGCAGTTCTATCACCACTGATCCTATCAAATCTCACCAGAAGACATGTTTCCGCTTGTTGGGCCTCATCAGTCGTGGGTAGGTTCGAACCAGAGACGTTGTGGCTAGAGGACGCGCAAGCATACCCTCCCCAAGTCCACCGAACTTTTTGTTGAGAGCATGAATTACCCAGGAAGGCACTACTTTAACGGATTGTATTTCTGCAATCACTTTAATGCCGCATCCGAGATCAAGGCGCTGTCCACAGGCGCTACTCATTACATGTCAAGACAAGTATCCAGGCAATTGACAAAATTTATCAAATATTCTACCTACAGACCCAACAGACCGAAAAATGTCTCGTGTGGCTACTTCAGCTGAGATTTGATAAAATTTATTTATTGCCATATTATTTGTCTTGACCTGACAAAATTATCTTATATTTAAAATAATTGTATCACTTTCTTCTACAACGTCTCTTTAGTCTGTTGTTAAATTCGAGCTTTCATCTCGACATCCGCATCTGAAGTAGACCGGTTCTATGACACTGAATGATAAATGATGGTTAAACGTCACTACTCCCTCACTGGGGGCTTGGACGGTACTGACATAGCCAGACTATTAACTGGAACGTTGTGATCTTTTAGTCCGGATGCACGTCCTGACGACTTCCTATGACACTATAGGATTCCACCTCTGGACCGAAAAATCGCTAAGCCAAGCAATTAACCACTATGCCACGGAGACCACTGAATGGAAGTGTATATTCCATCATAATAGAAAATAAATTGACTGAAGGTCACGGTTTATCCGAGGAGACTAAATTGGGTCATGAAATGATCAATGAAAAGCTAAGAATTGCACTACATTTGACTGATTCAAAATCAAACGATGAAGCTACTGACAAGATGTCTAATTAAGTGAAAAAGCGTGCGTCCCGTTATTGTCAACCACATGAATCTAAATTTCAATTTTAAGGTTTTATTATAAATCATATTCTTTGCCTCTGGCTTAATGATCAGCAGAAAAAGCAGTAGCATCGATAATGTCAGTGATTATTCGACTAGCCAATAACATTGACACTTAACAGAGCTGTGTCGTATTCAAGTCGAGACGATACATCTGCTTAAAGTTATTATTCAAGCTTTATTGAAAGTAGGTTACCGAAATGCCGAGTAGGTTAATCTCAATAAGAAGTCAAATAACTGACACACTCATCTACTTAAACCTACTACACACAGTTAACGCATTCTATCCACGCATCTAACTTACACAGCCGTCGTAGAAACGAAATTTCAGATCTATTCATTTTAGGTACAGAATCATTCATTTTAACTACAGAGCAGGCTAGTAGGGCCATCAAAAGGCTGTAGGGCTATCAAAAATTAATTGCAATGAATTTGTCGTGATTGATTGATTGCTGCGTTCAAAAATTACGAACAATTAATTGATCGGCACCATCGAATAATTACAAATAATTTATTGGTGTCAGTCAATACTTACAATTAATTGATTGATTAATCTGTGATATAATGGCAAGTATTTAACTGGCTGATTTTCTTGCAATGCCGTCACCCTCACCATCGTAGGAAAAGATCCCACTTTCAGTGATAAATTTAGATGCTAGCTTACACTAAACGTATCTCATTCGCAACTGATTGCTTTCAGGATTTTAATCGGGAACTGTTTGGTGTATAAAGTATTTAGTATCTCTATACTACAAAATCTTTATGATAACTTTTAACTTCTATTTTAAGTTGTTATTGGCGCGTGTGATGATTCATTCACTTGTTTCAATAGTTGATTATCACAAGAATTATGATCCTTGAACTTAAATCTGTAATATAATTCACCAATATTAAGAATATATCTATCATTCAACTAAGAATGTAACTGTATTTGTTTCATGTAATGGTTCTACTCAAGTCACTACTCAAATTAATGGTAAGTGATGACAAGCCATTATGCGACTTGCAAGTAAGTACACCCATGTAGCATAAACTTGGTTATATCGAAACAACAGTGAATAATTAAAAATCACGAATTATTCTTTTCAAACGATGATGATGAATAATTGCAATTAATTGATTGGCATTACATAAATGGAATCAATTGATTTTCCACGAATTTTTTTGCTGTTAAGTTTGAAAATACGCCAAAACTAAACGTTCTGTAGGTCGGTGACTAATTTTTAAGTGGACGACAGCAAAAAAAAGCGACAGGAGAGGACCTAATCCATCCCCCCTTCGTTTGGATGGGGTTAAGAGCGGTAGAATTTGTCTTTTGGAGCCGCGCAACTCGCTTGTCACCAAAGAGGATGACGAACTCATACAGAGGTAGAAGAATGTCGTCTGACCTTGTGGAGCCTGAAAGACGGACGTTGTAGAAATGAGCGAGTGAGTGCATCATAAGCTTGTCATGATCATCAACCCCTAAACACGATTGAAGCAAGGCGAAAAACAATTACATTAACGATCGATTTTGTTAAATGTTAGGGAAGATGCTATCCGATTTAATGCAATTTCAATGATGTAAATGCCAAGTTACCCCACTCTTGTCAAATATCATTCCAATTGATGTTGGAGGAATGATATAGATGAAATATTTCCTTTTCTACAATCGAATGCTGATGTCTACCTCAAATTAATATCTCCAGTCGTCCGTCGTCTCTAACTTAACGCCCGGAAACACAATAGAATCCCGTCTAGCTTTTTTTAAAATTTCATAAAAAGCTAAGAATTCCATCTAAAATTTGCTGCTTCAATTGAAATGCAACGAAACTATTTGAAGAGTCTGCAGGATGATGTTGAGGTGAGTTTTCACGAAATTATGACATTTTGTCTCAATTAAAAGAAAAATGTGATGCTTGGCGCGCAACTTATGAAATTGGTGTTTCAGGATAAAATGTGAATTCGACAATCAATTAAAGCATTCTCAATCTTGGGTACGACTCGCTTCCAATGAGACATTCCATAAATTTTCGTCATTTTATCATTTCTATCATTTTGTTTTCTCGTGAACAAGGCAGTTATGCATAAAATCTGGGATTAGTTCAGTAAATATAATTCGCTTGAATACAACTCAGCGCTAGGAAGAAATTGTATCATCAATTGCAAAAAATGTATCTTCTCATGCATGGGAGTGAATGCATGAATTGATTATGCATCAATTAACGCTTCAAGATATTTCATTTTCTAATAATGCTCGATGATTTGACATTCATTAACTTAAGTTTTGATAGTCTTCCAAAACAGGAAGATAATTTAAATCGACAATTTCAGATTATTGCAAAAACCAGTCGTGGTATAATTGAAGATCCTTGATTTATTTTTCGTCACGAAGTGCTACCTGCCAACCACAATGGAAAACATTTTTCATTGGAATATTTAGCACATTTTCATTTCAACATTTCAATTTCAAAAAGACATTTCAAAAGAAGAGACTGAAGGCATGTTGACATTTCCTAATCAGCAGGGAAATCAATTTCGCTTCAGGATGACAATGATTCGTACTTTCAATGCATAACAGGCAGAAGATAAATAGGAACATGCAGTCAACTCATTTAGAATGATGCAAAGATTTTGTCCTCTTCTGTCTTGATTCTCTAATTCTGTTACAAAATGTTGAAGAAGGAATATAACTGATTAGCCATACGTTTCGGCTGTCGTATGGAAAATGAAGATTGGTGTTGAAAAGTAAGGTTAATACAGAACATATGTGAGCTTTCACACCATCTCACATAATGCGTATGTACATGCATCTGAAGAAGACAACTCTTGTAAGGCATAATTCAAACACCTAACTTTTAAATGGGCGGTGGATGTGTTAGAATTTACGACAACTAGTTGTTGATCATTGCTTTTGCTTCATTCGGGAGTTCATAAATGCAGTTAAAAATTGCCTAGAACCCCTTCCTTCTATAGTTTCCCTCCCACCACCTCGATACTTCTGCGAAACAGGCATGATGGCATTTTGAACGCTCTATTTATGCTATTCAACATAATGCACTTACAACACTTTCGGGTTTGTATTTCTCAAGCAGACCAACGACATAAACAAATCACAAATAATTCGATGCAAAATTCTATCACGCACAATTTCTTAGAAAACCTTCTTGAAATATTGCTCTGTTCTAGCGACAAACTCAACTTGTGGAGCTGCTGAGCCAGGTTCGTTTTCAACAGAATTAAAGTCAAGTAGCCGAAATTCAGCTCGACCATTAGTAGCTGACATTTAATATGACAAGCACACCTCTACACATCATTGTTTCAAATAATTCAAACTCATTGATTTATAGGAAGTTAGCCAACCAAATAGCGTTGTCTTGCGACATAAATGGAATAGTTCCAATATCTGAGGTGGATTGTTTCTTGCGTAGTTTTCTAAAGATCATGTCCATCTGACTAACATTCTGTGGGAGTAAGCGAGGGAAAATAAGAGATAGATTTGACGGTAGTTCGACCGTGATTAGCAGACAGATTGGCTTTACAAAAAATATCACAATCTCGTGAAACCAGTCATTAAACCAACTATGTAGGGGAAGTTACAGAAGCTTTGGGTTAGCTCCGGATTACCAGAAATAACGGACCATGATCCCATCAGGTGGCACCGAATCGGATACAGATCACCATTTCCCGATACTGTATCGAATCCGGATCACACCCCTGATCCGCTCCGATGATCGGGTACTTTGATAGGGTACTAGAAATCCAACCTCAACGGGGACAATATATGCTGTAACGTGATGTATGTTTACTGTCATGTATGTATTGATGATATAGGCCAACAAGCATGATGACATAATTAAGAAAGTCGTGTGCTCGTGCTCAAATTATGTACAACACAAGACTAACGTTGTGTTATTGATGACCAGACATCAATAGTAAATCGCCTGTCAAGCATTAAGAGTCAATGCATGCTTGAGCTCTTGCACACAGACTTTGCCATCTTGCAGGTCAATGAAAACAGAACAATTAAAGCAATGACCACAACATGATTGAGCTTCACAAGCTGGTCAATGATTGTCAATTAAATTCACTGCAGTATACGTGTATGTTCGTGTTAGTGGTAGACTACATTTGATCAACTTCATGATTTACTAAATACACGGCAAAGCGTGCAAAGCTTCACGTTTTATCAGGAGTTTCAGGGCAACATCATGCTATTCCCTCAAGATTTCCTATCTATTGCCCTTAGTTTTCCATTATGACTTTTATATAATTTGTCCGTTAATGTTTTCAATATTTTGTCTGTAACTCGCAGACATGCTAGTATTTGAGAAGAAACAAGGTCACCAAAGACATTTATTGAATATTGCATGTATAAAGAAATAAAGTGAACAATAGCGCGATCGCTTTCGTGGCCTCCCTTCAAGCGCATAACGGCCGAAGTAACAAACCTGGTTAGAACATAATGATAAATATTCACAAAGGGTTAGATGAACCTATGACTTTAGGGCATGACGTAACCAACGCATAAATGGCAGAGAAGACAATAAATGTGTAGATGAAGTAAAAATACTGGCAAATATGGAAAAGAAAAGGACATGGTTACCAATGCAACAACAGGCTGTACACACAATGGTGGGCTTTGATTCAAAATACATGTATATACAGCCTCCAAGATACGCAATGACAAAGGAAAATAAGAGGAACATAACATTGAAAAGAAGGAAGGAAAAGAGACATCGCTTTAGAAACATCACGATCCCAAACATGCTTACACACCGAAGACGAAGATGAGCCTCGGATTTGACTGCATAGCCCATATTTTGGATAAACGTGTGCTTTACATTGTAGTGACGACTAAAATGGGCTGGATATTTAATTATTCGCTACAAAAACATCGAACTTAAAATCATGCTTTTTTTGAAGACATGAGCGAGAACAATTTTTTCTTGCACGGTCATACAAGGTTCTAACGAGGTCAGATTTGTTCAATGGTACGAAGCTATGGAAATTTAACAAATGCCAAGACCCAGTAGGTTTTCTACATACAGATGTGACTACACGTTCATGAGGGCCTCCAGAAACGGCAACATCAATAAATGACCCCACGAAGATTTATTTTCACAAGTAAACTTCAAATTCACATGCACTGAGCTAAAAATCGAAGATAAACTAGAAGTGGTGATAGACTTGGGAATACTAACAGATGTGTCATACACAAGGCCTGCAATCAGCTGTCTCAGGACCACTGGCATCTTTTAAAGCAGAACACTCAAGAAACCCCAGAAAAATATAACTTAACATTGGTCCTAAAGGAATTTCTTTCCATCGCAATGCCGTCCTTCTGGAAAACATTATATTATTGAAAGAAATTGCACATTTCAACACACAGAAAAACATTAAATTGCACAATATATAGATATTCGTTAGGCAAAGGAAGAGACACATCATGATCACTGACAGACTGCTTGATGATTTTTACCGTATCCTTGATTGGCACATTGGCGAATAGTGACGATGCATTGAATGACATCATCTGTCGACATCACTTCTACTGCTGGCAATCTCAAAGGAGTCTTTAATGCAAAAGCGGTCAACCAATTTCTCAATCGACTTAAAGACATCGGCAAACCATTGACCGAGCTTCTGAGCGAGAGATCTGTTCAAACAGAAGAGACGACTTTGTGAGTCTTTGTGGTTACGGCTTGTCTTTAAGTCATTAGTTTATCTAATATGTGCATATTTATCATTATGTTCTAGCCAGCTTTGTTACTTCAAAGCGTTTGAAGAGAGGCCATGAAAGCACTCGCGCAATTGTTCACGTTGTTTTTTCATAATATCAATAAATGTTTTTGGTAGCCTTGTTTCATTTCAAATGCATCGGTAACTGTGATAGTTTCAAAATACTAGTTCTGTTTTTTTCTCTAATCCAATTATCAGGAATGTGTTGCAACTCGATTTTTCTCTGTGTAAGATAATCTACAACGAATGCCGACGATTTGGCTTCATTACCTGAGCACGTTTGAAATGGCGTTTTTAGTCTGGTCGTCGGAATTCAGAATTACTTTTTAAATTCCATTGAAATTTTGTTACCGAGCCTCGGGACTGACTGTGAAGAACGATGCTACAAAGCGACCTCTCCATGCCACAAACACAGACAGAAAAAACATCTGAGTCAAACATCTGACATTCTCAGCTTCACTAAGCAGGAAATATTCAACTTAATTCAAAGTATTAGAAGAATGAGACACTTTGCAAAGACTAGAAAAAAACTACTTCCTTCTGCAAGTCCATATTCTTAAAAAAAATTCATATTGTGAGATGATTGGTTGTCTCTCTATATTAAAACACCTGAGAAGTTATGACAACAACCCGACATATGTGAGTCTCGCAATATTTCGTAGTCGTTAACGCATTTCATTCTACTTCAATCGAATAACTTGGAGCATTAAGAGCATGTTTCACGTTTTAATGAAGAACTTCTGGAAAATAGCAAGAATAATAATAATCGTATATTTTCATAGAATGCCACAATCATGAAGATCGTGTGGCCACAAAAGTAAAAGGCCGATACGAGAAAACATCATTATAAACAAAAGAAACCAGCAAAAAATTATCACATTAAAAACCGATATATCCTCCAGTTGAATCATGTTGACAACAAATGATTTCGCTCTTTGAGTACTCCTAATGATGGGAAGGCGGTAAGTTGTCGAAAACTGATTTTGTTCAGGTGTCAAGTGATGAAGCGGATGATGCTTATCTTTGATTAACGCTCTGAAAAGACGCATACCCAGCATTTAACGACGATAATCTAGTGGAATGAAACTGGAACAGTTGCAATCAGAATTGACGCATGTGATGTTGTGAGCTCTTCTTTGAATCCTCTCAATAGAATCTTGTTGTTGAGCTTACAACTTCACAAATAGAGGCGCAGCATATTCTAAGACACTTCGAACACAGCTATTGTAAATCGCTATAAGTTCCGGAGTGTCAAGGAAAGGCTTTAACTGCCGCATTACTGATAATTTACACGACGCCTTCTTTGTTGTATCAGATATATGCCGTTTCCATTTTTAAGATTCATCGAACGTCACTCCCAAGAATTTTACTTCTAATTTGACAGGAATGTCGGCTATAGCAAGGTGAGAAAAGTCATGTACTCTCGAAAGTTTAAAAAAACATTTGGCTGCACTTATCACTTCTGATAGTCATCTTGTTGGAAGAAGTCCCATTACGAATATTGATCAATTCAGATTGAATAGAACTTTAAGGAATATAAGCTTTTATTTTCAAGTATCCACATTGTGTATATTTCACTCATGCACTTTGCCCGAAGTGCTTTCTAGTCGACGGTGCCCAGCCCCTTCATATTACCTGGCGATGTAAGTCAATTTATCATTAACTAATCAAAGTGCGCAGATGCGCAATGGTCTAAATGCTCAATGGTTCATAGTTTTAACTTAGTACAGATTTCAGAATGATATTGATAAGGGCCTACAGATTGCACTTAGTCTTTGTAGTCTTCTAATTCTTTTACAAAAACATCATCCAAATCATTTCAATAACATAAAACGATGTCAACATTAATTCTCTGATGAGGAAACAGTTCCCGCACTCATTAATGGATACCCAGAATTTCATGATTCGTTCAATTGTCCTCTCGCTTAAAGCCTGGAGTTGTGTATAAATGGTCATGAAGTTTTTAATATACAGGCACAGATAGACTGTCTGACAGCTGCTTCCTCTCAAATGTTTACACCAGACTGTTCATTGACACTCAGATCCCGATTTGAACACATTTTTGATCCATATGAATCATATTTCTTTTGTCGAATTTATTCCTCTTTTCGGAAAATGAAGAGACGGATTCATCTGTTGTGATTTTGACTTGTCCTCAAGAAGTGTCACCAACAGATAATAAACGGTTGATGAGCAAAGCACTGTTGGTTATGGTGAAATGAATAAGATGTTGTGGTTACATGAGGCCTAGGTTGAAAGATGATCGGGAAAGTCCTCTATTTGGCTAAACATTGAGTAAGTAAATTAGGGAGAGTGATAACTCCGCATTTATTAAATCCCCAATGTGTATACACTTTCGATTTTATTAAATGAACTCGAGGGGGGATATAGTTGGTAATTGTTGCCGAATGTGAAATATGCAAATTTTTTGCAGTTTTGAAGAAATTGCCACAGAATGAGTGATCATGATAGTAATGCATAAGGAATTATGGTATTTTACAGATCGTCCGTGTCATGACAGCCGTGGAAATTTAATGTTTGTTAACCTCAAGAGTATTTTCTTAAGTGTGATCATATCAGAGGCAATCTGCCATTGGCAGAGCAAATTCACATGATCAAAGACAATGATTTCAATTAACTTTGAAAGATGTACTAGTAAATGGGTCCACATCACTATTTACACTCAAGAAATGAAAGATGAATTTAGTGAATCATTAACTCATGCCGGTGATAATTGCATTAAAAACTTGAAATTTCAGCCAAGAAAGCACGAATAATATCGCGACCTTTTCATGAAGACTTCCATTATAATGCGGTTCATGAAATTCCCTTGCAAATTAGCTTAATTTCCGCTTAGTCAGGATGCTTATTAGCAAATATTCATTCCTTTTGATATCCAACTTGTTTCATACTACTCATACAGGGGCGTCATCTCGGTAGTATACAAATTGGCAAAATTTTGACTTTTTTAAAAACTACTCAAACAATATTTTGGACCACGGGAACGTAATCTCTGCAAAAAAACTGAATCTTTCGATATGAAAATTTTCACTGTATACAGACACTTTTTTGAGTCGACACTACCTACATATCACTACTCTATGTGGCTAAATAACAGTGGAACAGAGAATAAAATCATATATGAAGAATGAATATCCTTCTCAAGCCAACCTCATCATTCCGTCTACGGTCAGTCACTTCATCGGACCTCGTCATCCTACGCTTAGTGGTCGCTCTTTCGTTGCTGCTGCTACTCTGGCATGGAATGCATTACCGGACCCCTTGAAGAATCAAAGTAACCATGATGCTTTCAGACGTCTTCTAAAAGCTCATTACCGATCAAATTATCTATATAGACTTTTTTCCTTGTCTGCTTGTCTGTCTTTTGTGCATATTTCCACATGTAAAGTGTCCCAGAAGTGTTTTGATGATATGCCACTTAAATGAAAGTACTTAGCGCATTCATTCATTCAGTTGCGGCTAGAAAATGACGCATTTCACAACACTTTTAAACCATTCATGCAGATTGCATTTGTTAAGCAACATTTTGTCCAGCGTATTTTGGGACAGCATTGCGCACAAAAGAAAGAGATCAATGCGATTCTAATCGCAATACTCCCAACCTCGTACGATGCCTACAATTTCCGCAAATTGAACGTGAAAATTTCTATTTTTCAAAAAAAGTTTAGTTTTGAAAATTAATTAATGCATAATATGCAAAATAGATTTTGCTGTATACTTAGAAATTTCAAAATATTGACATTTGATGAAAGATTTACTTATGAAACCAAATAAAGATTGCATTCATAACATATTCCTAAATTTCAATAATGTCTTTCGCTGTTAAGATGGATTTAATGGTAACCAATTGTGCATCCATGCAAGAATACTCACTACCTAATATACACATTAGCGCATGCCATAATTCTGTATGCTGTATTTCACTATATCTTGTCAAGCTTATCTCAACAGTTGAATAGCTACGTTGTCAAAGAGACAAAACAAATAGTTTTAACGCAATGTCTTATTTAAAACAATGTTTGCAAATTGCTTTCAAAGACGGTTTTAACTTTTAACACTGCACTTTTGAATGAGTTTTCTACTCATAGCTATAAACATGGTTTATTTATTTATTTATTTCACGAAAAGATTTATGTGACATTTATGTCTCGGGGCGAGACTTCAAGGGCACAAGAAAAAAACGCAGCAAAACAAATTCGATCGACGTCACACGAGAGAGGCAAATGTTAGAAAATGGGAAACAAACAAAAAACATATCATCAGTGACTGAAGGCAGTACGCAGGAGTTCGGATTTCAGGGCCCTCTTGAAGGAAGGGACTGAAGGAGCCGCTTTGACACTATCCGGAAGACTGTTCCACACGCGGGCAGCCGCGATCGGGAAGGCCTTGGCACCGACAGTCTTCAGGAGGGAGGTTAGAACAAGCAGCTGGTCACCTGAGACCGAGCGGAAACTTTTACGGGAAGGGATGGAGGACACACGATGCAAGAGGGACGACAAGTATGAAGGGACTCTTCCCCGAAGGCACTTGAACGCGAATACCGCCACGCGGAAGGTGATGCGATGGCGGATCGGGAGCCACTGCAGCGACTGGAGAAGCGGAGTGATGTGGTCACAGGAGCGGGCACGAAACAAGATCCGCGCTCCAGCATTCATCACGGATTGCATTCTGGAGAGGGAGTTATCAGGGAGGCCATACAGCAGACTGCAGCAGTAATCAAGTCTGGAGAGCACTAGGGAGACCACGAGGGTGTTCAGGACAGATCTGGGAAGGAAGCGATGTATGGTTCGGAGCTGACGGAGAGTCGAGAAGCACTTGGAGACGATATTCGAAATCTAGGGTTGCATTGATAAGCAGGGGTCGAGAAGCACACCAAGATTGCAGACTACGGTTGATGGACTGATCACACTCTTGGTTGATGGCGGTGGGAGTCAGTGGGGCAAGGTGACGACGTCTTTTGGAGGGAGTCAGTGGGGCAAGGTGACGACGTCTTTTGGAGGTGAGCCACATGACTCCTGTCTTGCTGATGTTCAGCAGAAGGCAATTACTTGCCAGCCAGCGGTGGACCTCCGCGAGGCAGTCGCTCATCTTGGAGGAGAGATCCAGAGCCTGAGAGGGTGGGCAGGACGCGTAGATCTGGATGTCGTCAGCATACAGATGGAGGTAGAAGCCATGGGAGGCGATGATGTTGGGAAGGCCTGAGGTGTAAAGCAGGAAAAGGATTGGGCCAAGGACGGAGCCTTGAGGGACCCCCTGCGACGATGTGGCTGAGGCTGAGGTGGAGGACTCATACACCACAGTCTGACTACGGTCGCGCAGAAATGAAGCGAACCACGACAAGACATCCCCACTCAGGCCGAAAGTCAACTCAAGGCGACGGAGGAGGATGTCGTGGTGAACGCAGTCGAAGGCAGAGGAGAGGTCAAGGAGGGCGATGAGGCACAAGTCACCGCTGTCGATGGACGAGAAAAGATCGGACATCACCTTCAAGAGGGCGGTTTCGGTGGTGTGCAGGGACCGGTACGCTGACTGGAGATCGGGAAGGAGGCTGTGGGCTTTTAGGTGACTCAGAAGCTGACGCGCCACCACACGCTCAAGGACCTTGGAGTGTGCACAACTTGGAGATAGGGCGGTAGGAAGAGACGTCAGTGGGGTCAGGGTTGCCTTTCTTCAGGATCGGGTTGATGATTGCTTCCTTCCGTTATGTTGGGAAAGATCCGGATGATAGGGACGTGTTGAATAGGTGAGCGATGAAGGGGGCCAGGATATCGTTTGCATCGTTTTTACATCGTTGGACTCTTCGTTTTCGTTGTTAATATGTTTTAAACCGAACTCACTAAGATTGTATTTTAGAACCGAAGTTTGATGCAGGCTTTTTATGCAGAGTTTTAAAACATGCTTTTAAATAGCAAATGTTCTTAAATAATGATTGAGATCCCATATGGGTATGACATAGACTTGCTGATGTTGAAATAGACATTGATGTTCTATACACTGAGAGCAGATCAAGACAAGAGAACCAGCAACCATATAGTACGGCAGCCAGAGCGGATTTGTGCAGGGAACGAGGCCGAAAAGAATCTGAGCGTCTCCCGAGTTCTGCTTGGTTCCTCTTCTTGTCGGACAGGAAAAATGAAAAACACCAATGGGACGCAGATTGTAGTTTTGGCAAAAATAATATTTTTTACGTTTTCTCCTATTAACTTAAAAATACTAAGTCTGCAGCCATAATTTTTGACATGGGAAGTTTTCAGGTGTTTCATGTTATTTCCTTTGATGTGCATGTGTCACCAACATGCTTTTGATCGTCAATGTATGCGAGAATGTAGTTAGATTTGGATAAAGTTGCTGAAAATGCCTCTGCTTGCCGACACTAAGGAGGCTTGCCAAAATCTGAATGCATTTGGCTATAGTAAGCATGAACATGAAAGGAAATTACCTGAAGACATTCCATGTCAAAAATTATGACTTTCGGCCCAATATTTTTCAATAAATCAGAGAAAACATAGAAATTTTCATTCAAGCCAAAAGCTTTTGAATGTTGTGTTTTTATCTCATTCTTTGATTTAATAAAAGAATGAAATTTCATACTAAGTGAGTATAAGATATTGATTGTTTCCGGCGTAAATTGATTCAATCAGGCGGTGTAATAAACCGATTATTCAAAATTCATTGAATTTTATTGATCAGATTTATGAAGATTACATGTTCATTTACCATGAAATTCGGTTTTTGAATATATGATAAGTTCAATTAACGTAATGAATTTCGGGTTCCGGTCGGATTGAGTTTGGGCAATTTCGAGTTCGAATCGGTTCTGGATGGGGCTACTTTCGAGCAGCTTGGGTTCGGATCGGGTCGGGTTCTTCTCGGATTTGTTTTGTGTAGTGCTGGGGTAACTGCATACTTCTGTTAACCTGTGCTATGATTAATTGCACTCTGCAAAAGCGAGACAGTTTTGGAGTAGGAACCTTCTATCACAATTCCCGCTAAAACAAAGCGATGCGTTTTCGCCCAATTACAATTTCAATTACTGCAAAATGCAAAAGCTGCATTCTGATTATGACAGGTGCATGAAAGGACTCATCGTGGCTTAGATTACGTAAACAACGTGCATAAATATTGCAAGGCTTAGACTGGCAATCTGACGCCTTATCAATACGATTTTTTAGTGATTTTGAAGGAACTCAAAGAATCATTAAAATAATCAAGCCAATGAAGCGCTGTAAAACATGGACTACAAGAACAACAAAAGCCGATGGGACGCAGAGCAATGATGGAACGAAAAAATCAAAGTGATAAATGACGCCCAAACAAAATAAGTGCAATCATTTGTAAATGTGCAAATTGTGTGTACAAAGTGATGCGATTGATTCCCAATTCATCAGACGATCAAGATTATAGTGGCATCAGTGACTAAGCAATTCAATACAAATGGGTAAAGGCCTGAAGCATTATGCGAACAGTTAGTCAAAAACGGGTATAAGGAATAGAAATTATTTTGAAAACCGAATAATTAACATTCGAAACTAGGACATTCCTGATGATGCAAAATACTTTACAGCGAGTGAAATAGTTATTCAACAACTGATTGCCCTAAGGAGGGTAGATGGAGTGCTCACACCCGCTGACATAAATGGTTCATATAGGACTACTAACCTCACTTGCATTTTACAGTCAAACTTGATCAGATCTGTGGTAAGACCTTCACTTAGTTCATTTAGCGCATCACTAGCAACGCATGTGAATATACTGTGAATGATAATACATGAGTACACAATGTACATCAAATAGCTATTCTGAAAAAACAAATGAGTCAATAATGCTGTAAAAATACTATCTTTCTTTACCTAAGTATTCTCCACTGCTCTATAATGTGCAATGAGCCAATGACCAGAAATGAATAAAAAGAATATGTTCAATAAATAGGCTCTAAATGTAAAAAAGAGGAATGAGATTGATGACGCTCACTTACCTATCAGCGTCCCACCGAGTTAAAATTCCAAGTACGGGAGGTTCATCATGATACCCTTGTATCTGCGGATCAGACACTATCAATACTTTAATGCAATTTTCAGGAGAAGCTCCCTTTCTGAAATACAACATTGACAGTTAAAATCTATCACCTTAATCATAGCATACGCTGCTATTCATTACAATTGAATTTCTAAGGATTTCCAATAGAATGATTTGAAGCTTAAATATGTGCGCCATTGTCACTTCGGAAAGGGATTAAAGAGTTTGAAAATGACATTCTATAAGTGAGTTATTAGTTCATGTTTCCTCATTGACATCATGAAATAATGCTGTCAATATGAATGTTAACGACCTCACTATAAAATAAATTGATAAATTCAGCATAAACACCAGATAGTGCAGCATTGAAAAAACTATAACCGAAGATTAGGCTGATGAATTTTACTCTCACCACTCACCTTCAGAGTTGGAAGTGGGTCGTTGGTCATGGGTCAGGTGGGTCAAGTGGGTCACAAAATCGCGTGGGTCATGTTTTTCCGAAAAGTTGGTGAGTCAGGTGGGTCGTGAGTCAGACTTCGTTGACCCACTTCCAACCAGTTTGACCCATGATAGATTTGACAATCTCAAATACAGTAAACTTCATCTATTCGTATTTTTATCATTCATGAAAAATGATGTCAGTGTCACTGAAAGGGGTGATGGATGCAAATAGTCAAAATATGCAACACTATTGACTTCACACGCCTCATACAGTTTCGAAAGGGGGCTTCATATCTAAAGCATCTAGCCGCTCAATCCACTTTCGCATCATACATGTTCCATGCATCTCATTGCTCATTTGATCATGATAAAATACGATAATTCATACGACGGTCATTGATATAGACTTATCCCTTTCATACAGACCTATTGCGGCAGAGCTCTGTACGGAGATATTTTTTGACACTTCGTATCAATGAAAAGTTTCGCTTTGGTATCAATAAAAATAGGAATATTTACATGATGTCGCTAGTGCTTGTTATCACAACGTACTCGCACATGTAGCGCCACTCAAATACGTGTATATCTGTTCATGAGAAAAACAATAATTTGTCGTTAGTCTCTCCCCAATACTTTTTTCCAATATGCGAGTGATTTGAATAAAAAGGCAGATGTTATGCGCCAATACGATGTTTGGCGCATAACATCTGCCTTTTTATTCAAATCACTCGCATGAAAAAAGTATTGGGGAGAGACTAACGACAAATTATTGTTTTTCTCATATTATGAACCTCCCGACGAAATCCATCAACTATATCTGTTTATCTGTATGTTCATTGAAGCTTATTCATGAATTATAATCTTGTCCTCGTGCAATTTTCTATTCACGCGTTACGCATGCTTATTTGCTCCATTTGCTTTTCAATGAATGTCATTCTTACATCAAATATACAACTTTCTACTTAAATCTAACATTAGCGGAAGTCAATAGAATTTGAATCGATTGCTATGAGAAGCAACAAAATATTAGTTTGACGATTTTTCTAGGATAATTTTCACTCATGTAGTATCTAACATAATAAATGCATGAATAAATGATTTAGGCCTACTGCAATCTTATTTTTTGACTTCATTTGATTAAGAAATGTAAAATTTGAAATTTAGTCTGTAGGGCCCTGAACTCAGCTAGTCATCTCTCTACGAGTTAAGTAGGTAGCAGTAAAAAAGGATAGTAAAGAATTACAACAAGAAACGGAATCGTTTAAATTTTTTTAGAGCATTAGGCATTTGTGGTGCATGAACTTTGATTAAAAGATAATTGGGATGAGGTTACATGTCCATTTATCATGTGACAAGTGATCTGATACACTTGAATCTTCATAACAAATCTAACAGCCCGAGAATCTTGAATGAAAATGAAACTAAAGATGATACCAGAAAAGGAAATTGCACTCACATCATTCACCCTTTGCAGCAGGTGGGTCAAGTGGGTCAAAGATGTGGTGGGTCAGGTGGGTCGTGGGTCAGGGTACCCTGTGGGTCAGGTGGGTCGTGGGTCATGTTTTCGTGAAAAGTCGGTGGGTCATGGGTCACGTTTAGTTGACCCACTTCCAACTCTGCTCACCTTTATGTTCAATTCACTGTCCCCATGCAGAATTTTCCCGAAATTCGCGCCAACGACAAACATCATAAGTCAAGTTTTTATAATACATTGGGTATAAACACATCAAGTTTTTATAATACATTGGGTATAAACACACTTTACTGTTATATACTGGCGGTTTTGTATTGAAAAACAGCTTACCGTAATCATGCGACCTTATTAGGATAGTAGATTCTATTTTCTGCAGTAAACCGATTTATCCTAGAGTCAATTTTTGCTAATACAGGCATTAAGAAAACACCAAATTAATTGAAGCAATATATTATATCTTCCTGCAAATAATGGGCTAAAGTGATCCATATTTATTTCGAAGTGAGGGAAGCCCAAAAAACGCCATTGTTGGCCATAATGCTTTAATAAGCGAGGCCTTTCGACCGGCCCAGCCAGTCATCGTCAGGCAGTGAGGAGGTAACTGCTAACACGAAGATTTTCCACGGTTTAATGCCAACTTGAAGGGAAGAGGCGCTTATTTCTCTGAAACGCTAAGGGTACTTGAGTCTTCACAAAGCATGCATAAAAGTGCATTTTAGTGTGCTTCGGAAACATGGACCGTCAAAGACGAAGAACAAGCTCCCATCACCAAGAATGGAAACTCAAATGATGCGTTGGATATGTGCAGCCAAACTTTGCGAGCCACTCTCGATGCATGACCTACAAAAGATCATCGGCCTGAATATTTTAGATTCTCCCACAAGTACAATATGAATCCTTCTTCCCGCAAAAATTCTTTGGCCATCTCCAAAGAATGTCTAACTGTAAGCGGTATAGAGAATAGTGATCTTCTTTTGTCCTTGGTTTGCATTTTCTTACAAAAACATTGTGATAACAGCAACTAGTACAGTCACAGAATTAGATTGTTTAATCGTATCACTTTCCTAGAAGTGCAAACTGATTCAAACAGATGGCACATGCAGGAACTTAATAAGTGGGCAAGAACAAATTTTTAATACCTTACAGAGATAGGAAAAATAGTCGTGCGTCGCTTGCGGATTGCTCTGAATTCCTTCAAAATGCTTCGATCGTCACGACTCCTTCAGATTCGAAGAATTCAGATCATTGCGCAGAAGTTTTCTCGATAATGTTGGGCCCTCCGATAATTATCAACAAAGTTAGCAGGCGCATGAAAAAACGTTCACAAACTTCTCTGTAGAACTTGACATCGTCTGTGTCTCTTTGCTGTGTGATCTGGCTGATAACAGTCACTGAAACTTTGCACAATTTGGCGTGTTCAATGTTGAACTGGCTGCATATTGTTCGATTGCTATGGTATTATGTTAGCAGATTTTGCCATTTCATTTACGTTACATGTTCCAATGCTTCCCTTCTAGTCAAACGGAAGAAGAGACGACCTGTCTAATTCTGTGAGTACAGTCGAATGTTATGTGTACCAAAGCTCATAGTTTAACCCATTTAAGGCCACCTATGTAAATATTGGCAAATTTTCTATAAAAACGGTGGTAAGTATTTCAGAGTGTTATAATTAAGAATAATATATGATGACCAGTTCATTACAATAACCCTATCTTAGAAATTAAAGCCGTAATGATTTCGTTACGATGGCGTCATATGATGTCAAAATATACAAAAGCATGTTTTTTTTCAAATGCAGCTTATGAATTGCTGCAAGCAATTCCTGCCGAAGTAATGAGTCATAGCTTCAGCATGAAGGCTCTCCATCATATTTCAGAGGTATTTGTCAAAACTGTGAATTAGCAATTTAATCAAAGGCCTGCTTTATGCTACTTGTCGTTGCTGTTTGCTGTGAAGTCGTTATCGTTGAAATGAGAACAAGTTTTTATATTTCGAAATTCATGTCGAGAAATTGATTCTCTTTCTGCATCGACTCATGGTATCGACTCAAATTCATGGTAGAGTTGGAGACGCCTCGGTCATTCGCAATGTCCACATAAATAAAGAACATCAAGAAATGAACGCATTTGAGATTGTTTAGTATTATGTAGGCCTAAACAATTCTTTTGTCCCGGGTAGTCACTGGCTTCTGCCACTGAGGTCGATAAGACCATCAGCATGCGTATCAAGCATCTCATAAAGATTCTTGCCTTGAAATGCATCCAGAGAATGTTTGTCCTATCTGCGAAGATGGAAATTACCGATATTTGCCATTATGTTGACTGCTTTTTCTGTTTACTGAAATGATCATTCAAATCATCTTTCGTTGCAATCTCACACTGCCTTGCGATGTCACTAACCTCTGAGATATCGCTTGAGAGACTTACCTCTCAGACACATAAACTCATCATCGCTTCAAAACTCTGATGAGGCATTTACTTATGGAGGTTTTGTGGCAACATTCACATACCGTGATCGTCGGCATTAGGCCTATTGCATATTTCAGTAACGTCTTTATCCATAGTTTAACAACAGCTTAGGTATTGTCTTCAGATAGCTACACAGGTTGATGTAATCAAGCTAAGCCTTTATAGATATTTTAAACCATTTTGGGCAATCTGGAGCCTCTGGTGTGCCAGAGTTCGTGTAGGGAGAGACGCATCGTATACAGCCAAAGAAGTTTTGGATTGAAATTGCTCGAGTCGGAGGACATCTTTGTACTCTATGCCCAGGCGAACTGGCACCATGCGATGTTTATGATTAAGCTATAAGAGAAAATGCTTGAGATTTGATCTCTCTTTGACTTGCTTCTGAGCTAACATGAGCTAACAAGTCTAATATTGAGGAAATTACTACGGCAATTGACTTCGGTTAGTTTTGTGACGAGAAAGCCATAGACTATAAATAGCAACAAGCATTACAGACTCATAGAATACACTAAGAATGCAATATTCCAATGAAATTGTTCGTTTTCAGTTTTCAACAAACATTAGTTTTAAAGAAAATTGATAGTATTCACCACCATTTACTTCATATATATTGTTGCTGTATTTAACATTTGGATATCATATTACGCCAGTGTAACTAAAACGTTACGGTTCAAAAAAATTACGTGCCATGTCATGAATGAATATCCGAGCAAGTATTGATTGCTATTTTTGGTATTTAATGGATAATGAGATCACGCAAATGACATTGACAGTAAATTACATGTGGACGTTCATACACTGAGCCTTTCAGTATATTAGCAGATTTTAAGCCCATTTTTTGTCTAATTTCGTGATAAAATATAAGCACTAAAAAGTGACAAATTTTGAATTGGCGATTGTTTACCTGAAAATATGTGATAAATAATTTATGGTAATCAAAATATTGTATCATATGTCACAAGCTGGAGAAGACAGCAGATTCCGAAAAGTGCTGTAACGAAAACGTTACACTGGCGCTAAATGGGTTAATGAAGCTTTCTATTGATAGTGACAAACTTCAAATTCGCGCCTAAAATGCTCGTTTTAGGGACAAGTGCACCATAATCGGGACACTTTCAATTCCCTTAAATTCTTAATATGCAATTCATCCATTTTCCAATCATAGTGATAGAAGCCCTTCCGTTAACCGCTGTAATTAACTATTTCGACTTTGTTTCATAAAACTGCTGGAAAAACTTCCACTCTCTGTAGTCGTGAGATTTCAATGACCTCCATGATAGTCCGCTTGAGACACGCTAGTAAATTGTGTTTATCGCATTTCATGAATCTCTCGATACAAGCTTTCATTACACGATATTCTGACAATAGAAATAAATTGTCTATCTGAAGTTTGCTAGAATGGAAATTGACTCAATGTCGAGGCACATCCGGGGGAACTAGGGTTTTTAAAATCCCGACTTTTTCAAATCGCGGGATTTATCCCTCGTGATTAGCAAGCTTAATGCATTTACTGATAGCATGCTTAGGCTAGCGTAGGCTAAACAATACTAGGCGTTGTTTTAAATTCTTAGACGAGTATTTTGAACGATACACTGTACAATATAGCATATGATATATCAGATAGACAGTTTTCTTTTCATATGCATACATTAACTATAACTAGATCGTAATCGTAATAATGTAATCTTGGTAATCGTTCACAATATACGTTGTCGATTAAAGCCTGTCATGTGATTTTCAAATCGAAATGCAAATTCCGCGACTTTTGTGACGTCTGGTAATAGACCGATATTGCATAATAATCGCCTCAAAAATTCATTAAATATTAGTGCGCTTGTTTGCATAATGCTCTCTTTCATTCGACTGCTTGAACATATTTTTAGTTGTTGATATCAATAAAAGTAAACAACTTTTGGTATACTACACACTCACATGTAATTATAAGACTAGGTCATGTCTGATGTATTCTTGATAGTTTAGGTCTAGTATTGATAATAAAACAGGAAGTTTCAAATATAACGATATATTGCAATTTGCAACAATGAAATACATTTATCTTCATTGCTACTTCCTTGTTACTCCATTTTCATATGGCCTAACTGCATAAAAACAGATGTTAACGAATCCCGGTTGCCTAATCCCGAGATTCTGAATCACGTAAAAGTACGATAATCCGTGGATTGAAAACCTTAGGGAGAACTGATATGGGGCATGAATGAAAACCAACGAACGCGACAAATGAAAAACCTAGATTTCCCTATGTGATTGATTCCAACCCAATGATGCAGACGTTAACAGGTGTATCTAAGTGAAAATACATGTGACTTAGGCGCCACTATTGTGTAAGGCCTAAGCTACACTGAAAGCAAAGCAAACACTAGCGTCACGAGCAAATGTATTTCCGCTAGCTGTTAATCGCTCTGCTTTGCTTCGCTCGCTGTGCGGCAGCCTACAACTGCTGCAATGATGACTTTAGATTTGCTGCAGAACGCTTTGCTTGTGAACGCTTGGAAAAGCTCGCAGTGTGGCTGAGGCTTATTGCATGAAGCCTAAAGTGTACTACGGGCAAAATTCGCGCATGATTTTATTGTCTTAAAAGCAAGTTTATACATTAGCTGTCATTTCTTTCCGCATCCGGCACTTTTGAACGATTTGTTTCGCGAAATATCCGTTAGTCCAATGCTCGTGATGACGTCAACGGTGATGCGTACCACTGTCTGCAGTCGTCATGTGCAGCAAATAAATAAGCCGATTTCACGAGGAAGTTAAAAGCCCAATGGGAAAGCAGCTACTTATGAATCAAAACATGGACAGCACGAATGAAGGTGAATTTTTTCATAGTTTATAAGCCTTCCTATACATAGTTGTTGACATGTAGAGGGTATAATTTAGTGATGCTCATCATAGATCATTTTAGTTTGCTCATGAAACTGAATTTTGATCAGATGCTCGAAGGCGATCGTTCATCAACTATGTAAACATGATGTACATTTATAAACACTTTCATGTAGACCTTAGATAAATTTATCGTTATCACGCGACCTAGGGGATGATTAGATTTATTAAATTCCCCAGAAATTCATCGGCGAAATGCAAGAAAAAATGATGGTGAAAAATCACAAACTGCTCGACGTTTCGTGTCGCAGACACATTCATGGGACTTAGGTAAATGAAATACATAGACAGCCAATGTTTTTAAAGGCTCAGCATGCATACAGATCAGCGATAATTACCATTCATCAGCTTGTGTTTGCGGTTCATAACAAGTTTGTGGAGGTCAAAAAGCTTAGCTTCAGAAATCCAAGTATAGACAGGGTCAGTCTGACAGTCAGGGAAATCAATGCTAAAATCATCAATAGATAAACGAGAATCACATTGATAATGTGTTGAGAAATGGCACTCTCATTATGCAAATTAGTAATGCTGAGACGATTGTCATAAAAACGTAAACAGAAAGGGAGATCAGTAGACATCCTGACAAAAGTTACAGTGCAAGCTGCAAACAACATAACGCGATTTACAAGAATAGTGACTAGGCAATTTACAACAAATGTCGCTATCATAAGTAGCACTAATACGGTTACTAGAAAAACTATCACATACATGTAGTTGCTTATTGGGCTCGTTGACTATGTTAGCAGGAATATCGTGCTCTTTTGCGAGCTTTTACATTTTGTACGCACAACTAGGCCTATCACTGATATAACTAACTTTGAGGAAGGAGTCACTATCACAGCGAGCAAAATTGTTACAGCTGTTAGGAGAAATATTTCTAAGAGTGTAGAATTTGAGGCTAACAGCTTTCATGCTAGCACCCACGATTACGTACACAAAAACCATGCATGTTCAATAAATTATTCATGGTATGCAATTTTCTTAATGTGCGATTTTATCTCTGTGGAAGCTCCTTTTCAATCCTTGCTCAACATCGGAAAAGCTCCATGCATACTTCCCCCCCCCAGATTTTCCAACATTTCCAAATTCATCCAATTTTGTCAAACTTAGTCACATTGAATTTAGAATAGACTTCATCTGTCACCGAATGACAGTACAGCACCACTGAGAAGTCTTACTTGAACCCTGGGATGAAGGACTGGTGCCTTGGATACTCAGTCAGAATACAAGGTACAGCTGCTGTGATTATGAACCGTGGTATAGTGTTGACGAGCAGTTGTCTAGTTCTGAGGCTGTATATGTTCTACAAGCTCATTTTACACACTCAACGCTTTTGCGACAGTAGTCAGTCTGCCCTTAGGAGCAAGAGAAGATGGCGCATCGAGAGACGATGCAAAACTCTCGGGTGTCAACAACAAAAATCTGCTAGGGGAAGAATAGAAGTACCGCTCCATCTTTTAAGAAATACTGTGAGTTATTTTTGCTTAACATAACCCTTTTGAACAAATCGTACTTCCTGTTTAATATCTTGTCGCTATCGGAAAAATGTTCAGAGCATGCGCGACTTTACTGAGACGGCTGGGACCTCTCACCTCAGTGCTGCAGTCAGCGCTGTGTATGGCTGCCGACCCTTAGTTACTGTCACCGTATCACAGCTGACGTCATCACCGAGAATTGTTAAACGCGTAGCGAGAGAACTACGCTTCAAGCTGCAAATCGACGGCGCTAAATCAACTTAACTGATGCTTTAGTATCGATAAAGACCAACCTAAAAATTGACCGGAGTTCGCCTTCAAGCAAAGATTGAGAAATCTGAAAAACCTAATAAACCTACAAGTACTTTCATTTGATGTTTTATCCTCTGCTCTACCCTAAATTCTGGGAAAAGCATCATTTTCATGAACTTAAGAATCAATAAAATGCTCATGATTTAACATACAGTTACCACATTGAAGATTTCTTGTACTCAAAGTTCAACAACATCATCCTCATCAAGTAACTCAATATTCCTATTTTCAAGCAAGATCGATGGCCGGCACATTAATTAAAATAAGCGTTTTGTTTGTAGTCCTAATAACAAATCGGGCTTCAACGATAATGAGAATTGATTTCTCGGATTCATAGCAAGTTTGCGGTCAATCGCCTGACTTCCGCCTTTCATATCCGTATAAAGAGAATCCTTAATTAAATCACCTCCATTTACATAGGCAATCAAATTTCCTTCTTCTTCCATACAGCTCTTTCAACTAAGATGAAAAAATCGAAATTCATCTCTAGGAGATTTTCCGAGATTATTCTAACAATGATGAATGAAATCATCTGCCGTTCAAAGATTGCTGTTGTGATACAGCATGACAAAAGAGAGAAAAATAATTCTAAAAAATTCATTGGTTCATTCTTTTACTGTGCTCATGCTGACCTACTGACTGGTTGGCCTACATTTGTACAAGATAGTAAAGCCTAGAATCCTAGCATGCTAGAATTACAATAAAACAATTATATTTAATCAATATGAAAATTCAAAAAATATTCAATGGTGGAAGATAAAAAAGATTGAGAACTTTTAAATGAGATGTAACCTCTTTAGAATGCAGCATCTAACCATGTGCAACGACCAAGTGGACATGCAACTACAGAGGAAGGCTGCTGGGAAACATAGTCCACCAAATGAGCTGTCGAAGTGTCAAATACACTATAACAGCAACGTAATTTTGTAAAATAGATATACAAAATAGATAATACAACGTTCAGGTTGAATCCAAGAATAAGCAGTACTTCCAGAATATTCTGTAGATAAACATAAGCACCAAATTCATCAATCAGCCCATTCGTCAAATGTATTTCATGCTGGACACGGAACGTGACAAATATGCGACATAAAGGTGGAAAAACAATAGTCATTGAGTCAGACGTAAAGTAAACAGGGTATCTTTCCTCTAGAATGCACAAGTTTTTGGCTGGTAAAGAACAAAACCGAAAATAGGATGAAAATGCAATGCCAATAAGTGAAAGATGAGAATGGATTACGAGCTGATGAAATATGTATGATGTGAGTAAAGTGAACCAGGTTAATATTCTTTGATTCTAACATCCAGGCTCCTTTCTGCTCAAGCAATGCAACTGCTTCTGCAGTTACAAAGAAAATTGCGAGATAAAAAACGAAAGCGTTCGGTAAGTCCTTAAATTACGTTGTCATAATTTTGGTACTTATTGCTTTTGGGTATTGATGTTGATTGTTGAATTGAGCAAGTGTCTCCGCCTTTTAGAGTAAGAGCTCCAAGATATGCAGATGACAGAACATTTTGAGAAGTAAACCGATTTTTAAGTAAACAACAATAGAATGCTTGTAATTTCTCCTAAACAATGACTAACTCCCTTCTTCCCCTGACGAGGTCTGTATACAGACAAAAATTTTGGATTGCAGTTTTAAGATCAACAGCATCGGCTATTTTTAAATTCAACAATATCATGGTTTGACAACGAATCAAAAACAGCTGTTAACAGACCTTTGCAAATTTAATTGTGAGTTTATTTTGCTATAAATAATTGTAGCTGATAATTCCCTGAAATTCCCTGTAATCAGTGTGAAGATTACTTCATTCAACGGTTGAAAATAATAAATAACGCATGCTAGTGAATGTTGCTTCAACTCTGACATGCAATCAAGCACATCAATCCGATAAGGTATTAGTTTGTCTAAGATATGAAAATTCGTTTGTTGTGTGTCCGTGCATGCTTTGATGAATGTTCATACCGATGCGACTGCCATGTGCTGTGCATACTTTCATTCTGCCGTTTACTCTTGCAAGAGGCAGCGAGAGCTCAGAGTAGCCAAATAAATTTTCTTATTATGGACTTCCGTATTTTCCATGTAAGATATGAAAGCTCAGCTAAGAAAGCTGCAGCCCGCAGGACTTCGCAGTGAAGGTCTAGAGAGGTAAAATAAAGGATTGATAAGGCATTGAGAAATATGTGAGAGGTTTTTAATGCTTGAAATTCAATTTTTAGATCACATGAACACTTTCCTTGCTTTTCATAACTAATCATTCTGTCGTTTCCAGTGGAGAGGATTCAATAATCTTTTTTTGATGTACTAAAACGCTACAAATATGATTCCATCTGATCATCGTCGATAAGCCGATGGAGCACATCATGCTGGTGAACATTAGCATTCGACACATCATTAATAAAGCATGGGTGCGGCATGATCATCAGTGGGTGACTGTTGAGTAAAACTAATGGTTGAACAGATGGCTCAACTATGTCTCAATGCCCTTGTGAAATTGCCTCTCCCATTTCTGACACCCTCCAAAATCTGCTATTAAACTTTTTCACAAAGCTAAGGACTCGGCTACCAATCCTCTGCATTTTATGATCTCGCCGAACGCTACGGCCAATATTAAATCGAACTAGCTGCAACAGTTAAGCGACATTCATCGTTTCCCATCAATGCAGCTAAAGTCCTGAATTACCGTAATTTGAATTTTTGAATTTTGAAATTGGCTATACTTTTTTGCGTACATTAACTTCATATTTCTGCTCTCATGACAAGCAAGTGTATGATTTCTATTCAAAAGGCGATAAACAATTTCCTTTATGGTATTGACTTCCTGCTTTTTACTTAGTTTAAGGATAGTTTCCAACTGTCCCTTGTCAAAACAAGGTGTGGCAAACTTAGCGCCGCTTATACTAGTACTGAAATTCGTTTCTGTGCTTGCCATGATTCGGGATGCGATGCAAGACATAAGGTACAAGCTACAGAACACCAATAATGATGCCTTAACAATTTGTACTCGGAAAGGAATAACAAGCAAATCCCATAAACTGATATACATAGTTTACACATAGTGACATCAAAATATATAAAAGGCTATAACGATCACCGCAGGATTAGGGACTAAGTACTTATTATCCTTCGTGTTATTATCTTTAACATGATATCCTATTGCTAAGGGGACATTGCGGGGTGAGAGACTGTGAAGAACAAGTAAAGCTTTGAGGACATGTACATGTATGTGTATTTTAAGGCATAAAAATGAGACATTTAATTGCTTTAATGCAATTTTTATACTGTACACCTCTAAATCATAAAATGCATAAAATGACAGACTAGATTAAATACCCATTTGAACAATATTCATTTTACTTTATCAGATGCAATATTACTATCTATCTACCTCTGTCAGCATTGCATGCTCAACTATTCAGATTTTCAACTTCTGAGTGATATTTGTCAGACTGAAAAAATTCAAGTACTTGCGTTGAATGCATTCTCAATTGTCAATTACAACAAGTAATTCTTCAAACTTACGGAATCAGCTGAGTCGGCCATCGAAAACTGTAGTATATCCGATAGCAAAACCATTCATTGTAGAGCAAAGACGCCAGAAGAATAAAAAGCCATGAATATTTTGAAACGAGACCACGAACAACTATTCTAAAAGAAGAATTTGAATCAAGTATTAACATCGTATCATATCAACAAGTGAAAGAACAGCAACTTTGCCAATTTACAAAATTTTCTAGAATACTTACGACAGATTGCGTAATAAGAGCATTTTTGTTGAAATTAAATGAAGTACAGATGAAGCCCATCAATGTGTTATTCGTAAACGAGCTTCTGAGATAAGCATTGTTGTTGACCTTGTTGTCTCAACTTTGGGATAAGGCTCGCATTCATTAATAGCACAATCTGCTTATATACAGGGTTTTCATATTGATCCCGCCGATTATAAGTTAAGAATTAAAATACCATTAACCTAACCCTTAACCTGAACTTTAATGTCAAAATGTCTTCAAATGGAGTATTATTTAAAATGAACTTTTTACCTTAACTTGAAGGGGGTTAGTGAACCCCGGAGCCACATTTTTCTATCTCACGTTTTCTGCAGAGGAGATATCAACCGATCATGCCCATGTAAAATCATCAATTCTGCATATCTTACTTCATTTCGACTGAATAAGTAGAAGTATGCATGGTAGATAGGTCAAGGAAGTACACTGGATCTACCCCCTACCCACTCAGATATCAGATGGTGTATCTCAAAATTTTCAGATGAAAAATGATTTTGGACATGTCCACGGTGATGCATAAGAACAAGAAGTGAAATTCATTTATTTATTTTATTTATACATCATATTCCGTGCATATGCATTATGTTAGAAGATCGCAAAATGTGAATGCTTTGCTTTCTAACATGATCGCACAAGACTGGTTGGCCTACATGAGCAACTCAGGATAAATCAATGTTCAAAATGAAATCTATCATTATATTCATAGCTCAATACAAAAAAGACAAACTTTTGGAAAAGTTTTCACAGCAGTAACTGATGATTTTGAGATCTCCACAGTTCCTTTTAGGGTTTAAAAGTATAGCAATTATGGCTCATTTTAGGCCTATTTCCGATAGGTGTATATAAATTTGAAACAATTGACAAAGGTAAGGGTTCTGTTGCATAGAATGAATCAGTTTCATTGAAATCAACAATCTGGTTTTATGGTAACAGCAAACAGCGTAAAGCCTCCTCTTAGTACAACTGATACCGTGCTGAATGTCGTTGACTTATAAAAACACCATATTTTCTCATGAGTTTGATGAGAGACTGAAAGACACTCAAGCGACTAGTTATGTTGATCTGCCATGCGCAAACATCATTGTTTTAATTAAAATCATATTTCCTAATGTTTCGATATCGATTCAAGCAGGTAAGCTAAAAATTTGTAAAAGGGGTGGATGCCGGTATTGTACATATAAGCAGGCACGACACGATTAACTGATAAGTCATAGTAATAATATTAGTGACTATTTGTGACAGTGGAAATCGAGAGTTTCGGATCAATTCTTAATTTGCACCACTCAAAATAGATAAAAAATCTCCCTTGCGTAGTTAATGCTTAAATTTTCGCGCTACGCGAGCAATTCCCGAATTCCGCGCATTCGAGTATTGGAAACGGTGCACAAGCCTCACAGCGAGCAAAAGTAGGGGATTAACCTAGAAACATAAGGTGGCCGGTAAAACTGCCTTTTAACAATTCTTTGTTTGCACTTGACTATTTTTTTGAAGTTTTGTTGTTTTCTCTTTGTCAATTGAAATAAGAATAAAAATCAATAAGATTTCAATAGTTTTAAAGAAGCGGTGAACAGTTTCTTCAAGATTTCCGGGATTTCAATAAATTGAATTTCGAATTCCTTAATTGAAGATGGAGACATCATTCAAGTACTATTTGTGGTAGGGCGAAAACAAATCTCTCTTCGTGCAAACCAAGTTAGCATAAGCTCCAATTGGTGAATTTAGATGCCATAAGCGTCATTGAAGAAACCTTCGGTCTTAAAGCTGAGGACATTTCGGAAATTATTGTTTCATTGAACAAATTTGATTTCTTGAGGTATTCATGTCCATTTGCAGTCAAAAAGTGCAAAATACATTTTCATAAAAGACTTTGAGAAAGCCATATTTCAGATCGGAAGTTATATGCAGAGCATACTCGGTGAGCCATTCTTGTGAAACTAACCTATAATTATGTCACTCTTCGTCAGTCAAGTTGACATGGCATCAACTGATGTGAAGTCACAAACATTCCGCTCCTCTACACGATCGACCTACTATGATACACGGTCTCCGCCTATCCACAACTGTGCTCTATCCCCGCTCATCTTTTTGCAGGAGCTTCTGCTTTTGTGCACATACAATGTGTAGTTCTCATTTGACTGACATTAATTAGACAGAAAAATGGGAAGCAATGAGCAGTTTTTCCTGAAGATGGTCGGTGGTGCTAGACCGAACGGCTTCGCATTTATTGCACGTGATAAACTTTCATCCTGGAAAACTGGGCTTTCCTCATTAACGGACTGAAATGACTGGTCCATTATTCAAAGAAAAAAGATTGTGAATTCGGCTAGATGCGCCCTTTCATTTAGTTACAAACTGTTTAATGGAAGAAAATGCTTCAGTTACTCTTCATTATGGATAATACTCCATTTGAAGACATTTTGACATCCAGAAGTCAGTAGGCTGAAGGAATTAGTTGGAAGTATTTCATAAATTCAATTAATTGAGAACAAAATATTGTCATCCAATAAGTTTAAATACACGCATTTTCCAAAATGAAAATATCAACAAAGATGCAAATTGTTGATGGCATCGAAACCAAAGTACCTTTGTATATGTACCTACGTGTATGTATACGAGCGTAATAAGAAAGGACGCCTTGAGGAACTTAACAAAAGTGGGATAGTGGAACCTTTGAAGTTGCGAAATATTGCCGCGTGAAAAGAACGTAATGATTCATTGAGCTTTGCTTAAGTTTAATCTCGCTATTCTTTCACAGAAAGTCCTGCACAGTTTGCCATGAATTTCTTATATTCTTTATATAACATAGTAAAGATTAAAGCCCACTACCGCAGATCTGACGACTAAACACAGACAGCGGTTTGATTGCCTGAACCTAATTAAATTTCATCAATGGAAGCATGCAAACAAGTCATAAGGAAGGAAATGAGTATTCAATGTATTTCACAAAGTGAATTAATAACCTTTGCTTGTGCGTTCATTTAATGAAAGAGCACAATAGAAATCTGCTGCGGCTATAACGAGAATAATTTGATTTAAGATACTGTCGTACGTTTGACTAGCCTGCAACAACAATGAGGTCAAGTCACCTGATCATTTCTTATTTGGCTTTATCAGCGATTTTTTATTAGTGAGTGGTCATACGTGCAGTAAAATGGCATTAATTCTTTGTGAAAGCGAACGCATTAGTGTTCTATCCGAAACGCTAATTATTTTGGTTCCAAACATTGACTTTTCGCAATCAAATTCAGTCAACAATTATTTTTCAGAACCTCAGTAGAGGATAAATCAAAATAAGCAAACAACTTGACAAGCCTGATTAATATAAAACAACAAATATTCATTTTAGTTTTGAACATACTACCAAGCAGAGTTGAAAACTTGTATTACTGTTGTTCTGATCTACTATTTTGTAGTTGAAGATTGTTCTCAGAGTGGAAAAAGCATGAAAAGAATGCTGATTGTGAGAAAATGCTAAATGAACTGTATAGAATCATCCAAAGATTCACATTACATAATTGAATATATGACACTTTTTAAGGATTTCAACCCCACGTGCAACCACACATACATAAGCTTCACCAATACATGGCGGAGCTATGTTGCATAAGTACCTACATTATCAAAAACTCAATTTGTGAATCTTGTAGGACACGCCGTTGATAGAATAGAATCCCGTTGATCACCTCTTTCACTTGGTCACATTTTTGCCTTTCTGTGGTCAGCGAAGAAATCCCAATCAACATATATAATATATAACATATACATATATATATATATATATATATATATATATATATATAAATCAACAAATATTGAATTAAGCAATGTTCAAGCTGCAAATTACTTAATTCATTATTTCATTGATCGTAAAATAAAAATGAGTGATCAAGAAAGGTGGTACATGCAGATTTTGCCTTTTACTTGGAAAACAAATGGATAAACTCCTGAAAAACCTGGTCGGCTACATGCCGACGTTCTTAGTTATCATCTCTCCCACAAAGCACTTCCAGAAGAAGTTCAGTGTCTTTCGATGAGTGACGTGGTCGACATCCACTATGCTGACAGATCAACGTAGATGAAAGCCTCCCCTTATACTTATTACCGTAATGTGATGTGACTCCTCCTTTTACAAGACATAGATGGGACGGTTTGCTACATGTAATCATGCGCGAAGTTCTTTGCACTGATGAAAGTCAACTTCGAATCAGGAGCGCCTGGCACTGGTTTCGCCAAGCCTCATTTAATATATTCCATGATAGTAATGGATCTTGCGTCTGGCGCGTCAACCTCGAATCAGGCGCGCATGGCACTGGTTTCGGCAAGCCTTATTTCAGATATTCTAGGAATAGATCTTGCGTCTGGTGCACTGGCGCGTCAACCTCGAGCCTAGAGTGAATCTGGAGCACATGGTCCTGGCTCCTGCGAGCTTATTTCTAGAATTTCTGAAAACATATCATTCTGGGTCTTTCCCGCGTGCCATCCCAACCAGACCTGTCCTTATCCTTATCTTTGTGACACGGCACACAGAAGCTCCATATAACAACAGTAGGCGCACAAGTTATAATAACACATCCAGATCAACTTTTGAATTTGAATAAGGCAAATAAAGATATTTCTGTCAAGTCTACTTTTGAATTGATGTAGCATTTTGATGCAACAACTTGATCTAGCTTGTTGCAGCTGTTGTCGTTGTCATGATCATGTTGACCTTATTCGAATTGTTAATATCTACAAATATACTTGTTCTTATCCGTTTTTCATTTGCACACATTAAGCAAGTGGATCATCAGACAAGGATGCTTGTCGAGAGCTTTCCATTAGTGTCATCTGATCTTACGACAGCAATCCGTTCTGATCAATAAGACTTGTAAGTCCTGGTGGATGTCCATCTAACATTTTGAAAAATATGAAAGTGAAATGTGATTCAGTTGATTCTAAGGCCTACCAGAAACACAACTTATTTATTTATTTACTATTAAACATATCTTTATAACTTGATATTAGTTAGACACTTTAAAAAGCAATTAAGATAAAGCTGTAGAGGCCTACTCAGCAGGCCTACTGGTATTATAGACTACTCTGAAAAAATTTATAGGCCCTAATAGTAAAAAATTATACAGTCGGTCAAGTATTGAACAGAAATCATTGACTGAGATTTTCCAAGAAAAAATCTAAAAAAACCGGAAGTCTGACAGAAAAAGTAGAACAACATAGCTTACACAGTATTGAGAAAACCGTGCTCTATAATCAAGCTGCCATGCGAATTTGATGACATTTACAGCTAAATGTACAGTTGATAATCGACCCTTACATGAAAATATTTAAAATTGCTCATTTTTATTTTGTGGCTGTATAGGAGCCTATTTCTAAGAAGCCTAGGAAGGCTCCGCTAATGATCAAAGTACATTCATATTTTATCATGGTTTGGTTCAAGAAATAAATGCGTGAGAAATTTATTATGAACTATTAAATTAGCAACCTGTACGAGTATTAGGAAAAAAAATCAGTATCTATCACTCTATCTGTCACAAGAACAATAAGCGCTACAACAAAAAATGAATATGCGAAAATCTAGATGAAGCATGAATGTCAGGGTGACAAAAGAAACTGTCAAAAATTCTCAAGAAGTCTGTTTTTTCGCAAATTTAAGTGTTTATGCACGTTCTTCCTCGTAATGTTTTATTTCTTTCTTCCGCTCATAATTCCGCTTCTGTATGACTAACTACAGTTTTCTTTTAGCACTGTTCAAAAATTCATTTGATAGTCTACCTCCTATCATATCGCTTTCTCGAAAAAAGGTGTCTGCAAATTGCGTGATGCCGTATCCAGTAGCCTTCCACCAGTTACGGGTTTCATCTTCATCCTTCTCATCTTCAATGATTTTCTTCTCTACGACCTCCAATGTTTCATGCTTCCTTTTTGCAGATTAAGCAGTCTTAATTGTTGCTGCCTCTTTCATGATCTCATACATTTCTCTGTAGTGTAGTCAGCCAACGGTTGCTCCTTTTCTCTTTCCAAATACTGACGATCAACAGCCCCCGGAACAATCCGGCATGCCCATAGAAAGTGTACGAGCCTAACACCACCTCTCAAAAAGCGAGCATACTTTTGATAGTAATCACTGCGGAGTTTCAATGGATACAGACTATTTGCTTGTTCTGCCTCTACAGCATTTTTATTGTCGACTGGCTTCTATCAAAAAGAGCATTCCCTTTGTGGACACATGTGAAAGCTTTCGTAACTCTTTTTGTGTGGTATTGATTTGTTGTCATATCACCAAATATCTTTGAAAAGGCAACGCTCTAAAGATGGTCAAGACAGACGATCGGAGTGTGTATACTCGACCAGTTCATTGCTCTAAGTTGGTCTTCAGCATGACAAAATATTAGGAGCTCCTCTACAAAAAATAGGAGCTGACCAGAGAAGCTCCTCTGCTCGGTCGAAAATTACATGAGGTAGCGAAAACGAGTTTTTCGATGACGCCAGCTGTCCCCTTATTTCCACCATCAAATCTGAAATAGGTTGGGAGCTCAAAAAGTTTCTTTTTTTAACGCCACTTCAGCCATTTCACCCGGAAATTCTTTTATAAGGTTTCAACTTCTTCTACTATCCAAAGCATGCTTGAAATCTTCAATCGTGTATGAAGAGTTTGCCTACAATTGATTTATTCACACACGTAGATGAGATAAGGTCAAAATTCATCACGCGGATAAATGTTCAAAGCACAATTGATTGCTTTTTGTAGAATAGGCCTATATATTCGCATGCTCAAAATTACAGCAAAGAACAGTGGAATTTCAAATCAAGTTGACCTGAAGTCAAGTCAAAGCATCAGCAGAACACAAATGAAAGGTAAATATACCATCGGAATTTCTTGAAAGATCACTTCTCCATGTCTTAGGGATGTAATTTTCACTAAGAATTATTGCGAAAAACATCTTTAAGCCACACATTTGACTTAAGGCGCGTTTACACTTCACATTAAAAGTTTGCTGACACTCGAGGAAAAATTGCTACTGACACTTTATCGGTCTACGATTAGTCAGAAAATTGCGGCAGACTTGAAGGAGCGTTTACACTTGACTTTTAGTCAACACTTATTTCTTCACGATGTCAACGAGAAAGCGGACAGCTGAAGCAGTTACGGCATACATTTTAGCGAGCAAATAATGCGTAAACAGCGAATGTAGGTTCGTGAGTGGATTGAGGAGAGAAGAGCTTGGATTTTGAATTTGAGGTTATGCTTGAATTACGAGTTCAGGATCCGCGCCAGGTAGCAAATTTTTTGAAAATGTCCGCTACCGACTTTGAAGATCTTTTGGGACGAATCGTATCGAGGATTAGAAAGGAGTGCAATGCGTGCGACACTTCAAGAAGTTATCGAGTCATGGCATAGGCCTATCCATACCGTTACCATCGGATCAAAATTATTCTTAGATGCGTTAAGATATTTCTTAACTTATTCTAGAACTTTTCACGGTTGAGTTAATTGACACTAGACTGCATGTAGCAACCGCAACTCACAAATTGTTTCCACTTCACTTCATTTCACTAGATGTAGCAGCCTACATTTGCTACTGCATACATCCAGAAAGTTCAAGAATATTACACCACATTTTCATTTCTAGGTATACATGTATGTATGTATGCGGCCTTTATTATTCTATCTCGATATTCGTGTTTGTGCACGTTTCATAAACAGGGATACTGCTCGTATTCACCGATCAGTTCATCGGTTAACGCCCTTGTACATTCACTTATCGCTTGTGGCATTTCGTTTTTAGTCATTAATCAACCAGCGATCATCATTTTACTAACTGTTTTACTCAATACTGTATACGAGGGGTGATTGAAAAGTTCGCGGCCAGATATAGAAAACAGCATATTTCGCATACGATACATATTAGAAGTACGAATAGTACTCTCATAGAAGTGCGAGTCTTTGGAGTCCAGATACTCCTCAACGGCCTCCATGACGTCACTGTTGGATGCGAAGTGCTGACCACTGAGCTCCAATTTCATTTTTGGGAAGAGATGAAAGTCCGATGGTGCCAGATCAGGAGAATAGGGTGGATGGGAAATGATGTCAAACCCACAACCTTGGATGGCAGACATGGCGGTAGCGGAGGTGTGAGCAGGCGCATTCTCTTGATGGAAGAGCACGCCTTTCGTGAGCTTCCCTCTCCGCTTGATCTTGATCTGCACTCGTAACTGCTGCAACAAATGAGCGTAGTACTCGCCAGTAATTGTCCGAACAGTCTCTAGGAAGTCCAACAACAAAACTCCCTTCGAATCCCAAAAAATGGAGGCCATGACCTTTCCCGCGGACCTGGTGACCTTGGCTTTCCGCGGAGTTGGTGATCCTGGGTGTTTCCATTGTTTCGATTGTTCTTTCGACTCTGGCTGATAGTGGTGAACCCAAGTCTCATCCATCGTAATGAACCGGTCCATGAAATTTTCAGGACCTCTTACGAACAGCGCCAGGTTGTCCCTTGAGATGAGAAAGCGGGCTCGTTTTGTTCTCTGGTGTGAGCAGACGTGGCACCCATCGAGCGGAAACTTTGTTCATGCCAAGTTCATGATGGATGATGTTATGGACACGCTCTTGTGAAATCTTCAGTTCGAAGGCAATCTTTCGCTCGGTTGTACGGCGATCATCAAGAATAATCTTTTGAACATGATCGATCACATCTTCTGTGCTCACTGTCACTGGTCTTCCACAACGGGGATCATCTTCCAAGCTCTCTCTTCCTTGCTTGAATTCTGAAGCCCACTTCTTGACTGTGGTGTAGGACGGAGCTTTCTCACCAAGTGTTCCAACCATATCATCATGAATCTCCTTTGGTGTGAGTCCTTTCAAGCCGAGATAACGAATGACAACTCGATTTGAAACGTGATCCATCTTACGCAACATTTATCTGACTAACTGACTGATAAGCTAGTAACTGAAGTTAAGTAGCTGTGGTTAACCAACAGTTCACCGGATCGACTGATCACTCGTCATGCGCCGTCAGCACATTCCATTGTATCAATCCACATGTGCATAATGGCCTGGCTTTAAGCTTTCTATGTCAGGCCGCGAACTTATCAATCGCCCCTCGCAAATCTGTCGATGTCAACACAACAGCCAAACAATCAAAGATTCATTTTATTCGAGAAAGATGAGTTCCACCAGCTGATGCTTTTATCTATTGCACAGTTGCCAAGCGGCCTAGCGCCGATACACGACTGCAAAATCGATGATTTAATTCCCATGCAAAAGTAAACAGATGTAAATCATTTCTTGTGGTGAGAAATTCTGGATCAAACAATGCTAGATCCTCCAACAAACAGGCAGAGCTTCTTGTACAATGATAGTCAGGAAAACATTTCTTTCCTGGTAAAATGAAGCTGAAATTGATGTAAACTGTAAACACAATAGCACGCAATAGCAATGTAGGAAATATGCATGTGAGTGAATTAAGGCTATGAGCACATCATTAGCAATTTAATGACTGTTTATATAACATATAATAGTATCTTTATTGGCTCACTGCTTTACAGAATCGGTGAACTTTACAAATAACGCGATGACAATATTCAAAAGACAAAAGAAAATTCAGGTTACCTTAAGACAATGAAAGTTAATGAAATTGACAGAAAAAGTGATTATAAAAAATGTCTATTTACAAAACTTGATAAAAGAATTCTTAAAACGGCAAGTTCTTGTTGGAAATGGAAACAATGCACATGTACGTCGAGTAGAGATAGAACGACTAGGACGCAAACAAAATAGCTCACAGAGAGTATGACATTCATTTGTAGAAATACGCTGAAACAACTTCTGACAACTATTATTCGCAGACTGTATAACATCATCACCATTCTGTTGTACGCCAATGATCTTAAAAATTCTGCGCTCAACACGTAAAATATCGTTTAACAAATTATTAGACGAACTGCAAAAAGATGCAAACGCATATGTCAAAATAGAGCGAATAAAAGATACGTAGCATTTACTCATGGTGACAGCATCAAAACCGGCTCTCCGAAGGTTTCGAATAATGAATATTCGACGGTAAGCCTCCCTTATAATATAAACGACGTTTAAGAAAGCTATCATCCGAAACTCATATCGGAGACAAAGATAAATTCTTTTTCGTCACAATATCCAAGTTTATAGGAACTATAACGTTATCACGTTTATAGGAAGATGGACATCATTTGATCATGAAACAAGATGATTCCATTCATTCTGCAATATGTCTTCATCACTATTCCGTACAAAATGGAGAAATAAAAAGTCAGCATATTTAATTAATTTGGTGTTACAACATTTAGGGCGCAATTCATCAACAGAAAGAACGAAAATAATAGGGCCAATCACGCTTCCCTGTCGGACGCCACTGATGACATCACTCCACTCAGACAAAGTACCATTAAAAAACACTCTTTGAGATTCACAAGTCAAAAAACTGATTACCCAATTAATAATGAAGGGTGGCAAATGAAACTTTTCACATGCATTTCCAATAACAGAATGGGGAAGGTGATCAAAAGCTTTTGAGAGGTCAACAGATAGCAAGCGCACTGCTCCAGATGATGTGTCCAAATATCGCAAGATGTGATGCTACGCTAGGACGAGAGCATTAGTAGTACCAGAGCCTGGTCGAGAGATGAAGGCGAATTGCGAAGAATCGACAGAGTCTCTGACCACAGGTAGAACATACTTCTGCGATACAATCCGTTCAAAGACTTTGGATATTGTTGGCAGGATTGAGATGGGTCTGAAATCAGTAACAGATGACGGTTTATCAGTCTTTGGCACGGTACATACATTCGCCTGCTTGAAACACAAAGGAACTATACCATCTTGTAAGCTCCAATTGAATAAATAAGCAATAGCAGGCGACAAAACTTCAGAAAATTCGCGATAAACCCATGGGGGAATGCCATCAGGGTCAACACAACATTTGGTCAAATGTTGGATAGCAACTTGAACTTCACTGCAAGTGATGAGAGGAAGAGTCGAAAAGGAGGTGCTGGAGAGCACAGTTGTCATCATCACAGCGTTGAAAATTAGAAGCAAAGTAATCAGGAAACATCTCCGCAGTAAGTTGGGTTGAAACGGTTGGCTTACTAGTTCTGGCGAGAGCACGCAAAGACTTCCACAATTTCTTGGGATCATCAGAATTGATAGCTTCCGCTAGATATGAACGTTTAAGATGAATAACATGTTCGCGTATTTCATTTTTTAGTCGGTCGTACTTGTCCCATTGTCGCTTGTGAATTGCTTTTTCGCGTTCATCAATCAATAATTTTAAAGAACATTTCATCCATTCTGGCTCGTTCGAGCGAATCCTCACCGTTCTCACAGGAAAGTACTTGTCAAATAATTCAAAAAGAGCACATTGAAAGAACTCAGCAGATTTGTCAATGTCAGTGCAAGAACTTACAAGTGCCAGCCAATCAATCGAGGTAATGTGGTCCATCAGTTTAAAGAAGTTGACATGGGAAAACTTCCATATCTTCTTTTTGAGAACAGTTTATAATGTATTATGAATAGAGGGCCGCCATGATATAACTTTGTGATCAGAATTCCCAAGAGGTGGATGAGCATTAGGCTTGACATTAACGTGGAAATTGACAAAAATCTGGTCCAGTGTATGTTCGCCTCTGGTGCCGAAGAAATCCAGCCTCCAAAAAGTCAGGTCGCTGTGTTACGACCACGGTCGTGTCACGTGTGTCAGTAAAAGTGCCAGCTAAAAGTTGCGCCTCGTACAACTATATTGACACCTGTGACTGACACTTTTCAGAGTGTCAGGAGACTTTTACACGTGCAATATTTTCACTGACACTCGGTTGCAGCAACTTCTAAAAATGTTAGCAATCTAGTGTCAGGCGTGAGTGTCAGTAGCGTTTACACGTGCGTCGTACAAGTTAGGTGGCAGTAATAAAGGTTCATGTATAAACGCACCTTTAGTGAGAAACTGAGAATATCTGGTAGCAGCAGGCGGCCTTTCAGGACTTATCACTGTTGTGCGTTGTATCGAGTTTTTCTACACTGATCGAGTCAATGATGACAGGTACTTGGTTTTGATCATTTAGCAAACCGGAGTTCTCGTAGGTTTTAAATTCTTGAATAACTGAGATGCATACGCATCTCGTGGTGTCTGGATATTTTCCCTACATTGACAACAGCGCGCATTTTCGGAGGGTAATTTCCAGATTCATGAAAAAAAATCCGGAATCATTGATAATCCAAATTTATCCTAATTCACCCAAAAATTTGTCTGATTAACCAAATGAAAGGAAAAAGATGGAAGAAATAACAACTGGGCTGTATTCGGCAGAGAGGCAATGACAGAGTCTTTCGACAGAAAGGAATCAGTCAGAGGACACTCCTATTTACGGATGAAAAGCAAAGTCGAAACATAGCAGACTTAAGTCTGAAATGAACATGAAAATATACAGGAGCCAGTGCAATTAATTTCGAAAGGCGGTTCGAACCAATATAAAAATATGGCTGAAGGGGAAATACCGACTGATTCAGCAGTGTGCAGAAGCAGAGACACGCCAAGCATTCCTGCTGATCAGAGATGTCAATACAAAATAGGAACCTAAGCAATGATTTGCTAAAGACGGACAAGCGATGGACACCTGTTACAGACATCCGAAGAGACTAAGGAGAGTAAGGAGACTAAGGAGTGAGAACTGCCGAGACCTGCATGCGTAGACGTATGATTATGACACCACAGTAGTTACGGAACTTGAAGACATGGCACTCCAAGACGACGACAGAAATGGCGAAATATTCGGGTGTCAAGTCGAAACAGCGACCAAGTTAAAATCACACAAGGCTTCCGGTGCAGATGGCATCACAAGAAAGATGCTGCATGCAGGTGGAGTAGAACTGGCAGAAGAGCTGCTCATTACATGCAGTCAAGTAGTCTGGAGAGAAAGTTCCTGATGAATGGAACAAGTTGGTTACAGTGACACTGCCAAAGAAAGGAGATCGAAGCATCTGCAGCAACTACCGCATCTTATCTCTGATAAACCACGTGTGTAAAGTGCACTTACTGATCATACTGGAGCGTCTGAAAGCTTCTGTGGAGCCATTCCTGGTAGAAGAACAAACAGGCTTCCGTAGAGACATCAGTAATGTGTAACCATCAGTGTTGATGTCTGCTTCATCGATTTCTCTAGGGCTTTCGGCAACATTCGGCAAGACGCCATTTGGGCAGTACTGAAATCATACGGAGTGGATGGTAAGATTATCCACATTTTGAAGAGCATGTAGTACAATGCCAAGGCTGCAGCTAGACTCGGAAATGAATCTTGTGACTGGTTCAGAAAAGGATTCCAGCCAGGGCGATCCTCTGACCTGTTATTTTGCTTACAAAGCACATGGAACGTGTTACAACAATGTGGCAGGGGTGTCAATTCAGGGACAGCCTATGAGCAACCTGAGCCTTGCCGATGATGTAGCACTTTCGGATGAAAGTTGCAAAGAACTGGAGAGTAGCCTTAAAATCGTTTCTTCACATGCAGGAAGATGTGGTCGCAAGATCAACACCGATAAAACGAAGGGATTAGTGATAGTGGAGACAAGTCAAAAGGCAAAGCTTTCGACCAACAGCAGTGCAATCGAAAGAGTCCACAAGTTCACCTCTTGGAATGGCGAGGGATGTGCAATGAAATTCGTCAGCGCATTGGTATGGCATTCAGGGGCTCTTTTCAGTACAGGTTCTTTGTACCGGTGCCAAGCATCAAAATAAAAAACAAACATTCGAACAAAGACTATATATCATATTACACATACTTTATCATGCATGTGTATATCATATCAATATAGTTCGTATGCAGTTACATACCATAGGTCAGTAATTAAGATCATGATATCCACAATGAATGCATGGTGGGCGCTACAGAAAAAAGATATAATTGTTCAAAAATGCTTTTATTAAAGAAACTCAAATACGGCATTAATTACAAAGTTCTTTACTAGAACATCCATTGCTGATCAAGTCTTTTGATGAGAGCACAAATAAACAGAGAAATGGTAGGTACATCTATCTTATATAAAGATCTTTTTATGGAATGAGCTCTATCACAATGGAAATGATCAGACTTTGTCGTGGGGTCGTCACAGTTTATTCCAAGAATATTCATCATTTCTCTGCCAATTTGACGAGATTGCGGTAGTGTCTCATGCGTGTGCCTTCTGCACCGCCTTTGCGACTTCACACAATCTTTGCGACTGCAATCACTTGATGCCGCATCCGAGATTGAGGCGCTTCACGCAAGCGCTACTCATTACATGTTACGACAAATACCTAGACCAAAGGTGTCCAACCGGGGGGTCGTGACCCCCAGGGGGTCGCGAGGCCACTTCAGGGGGTCGTAAGAGCCGCCTGGAAAAAATTTGCATCCGTCCGGCTCTCCAATTTGTCTTACTGCACGGCGCAGTAATTTTCCTGGATTCGGACCCCGTTTGAGATGTCGCTCGATGACTTGGATGACGAAAATACACTGAAGGATCAATTGATCGAGCTCAAAAATTCTGATTTTTCAAAATCGAAGTTCAAAGCCGTGAGCAACTGCGAGTTTTGGGCCAGTTTGCTCGATGCTTTTCCCATTTCCCAATCTGGCCAAAGAAGCCCTGAAGTTTGTGCTTCCCTTCGTTACAACTTACCTCTGCGAGGCCGGCTTCTCGGCGTTGGTGGTCATAAAGACGAAGTGGCGTGTCCGCCTGGACGTTGCTTCTGACATGCGGCTCGCCTTGAGCAAGAAGCAGCCTCGCATAAAAAAGCCCAGGAGCCATCTTCGCATTGAAATTTTTGGAATTTTATGTAATGAACACCTGATGTTTTTTCTTCGTTTTTTCGAATAAGTTCAATAACGACGGCATTGAAGTATTGAATGTGATAATAATTCAATATGAAGCTGTTTCCTAACTCCTCTGATTTTTTTACTGGGGGTCCCGGAGCCCTCCGGATTTGTCCTGGGGGGTCGCGTAGCGATGAAGGTTGGGAACCCCTGACCTAGACTGACAATTTATAAATTTATCAAATCTCAACTGATATAACCACCAGTAGACATGTTTCGGGCTGTTAGGCCTCATCAGGGTGTGCCCACAGGGTATGCTTGCACGTCCTCTAGTTCCAAAATCGATGGTTCAAACTTACGTCTGAAGCCCAACAAGCCAAAACATGTCTCCTGGTGGTTATATCTGTTGATACCGTAGGAAGGGGTGACTTTGGACAGTAAGTAGATTTGACACTTGAGGTTATTTTTTTAACAAGAGGACCTCTCCGGGTAATTTTTGACTAGGGATCCCATTATTTTGATGCATTGGCATGACTTTCATGCACTCACCTCATCTCTATTTGTTTAATGATAACTCTAAAATTTAGCTTAAAGTTGCATTACATAAATTGACAAAAATGGTACCCCAAAAAATGGTACCCCTGTTTCAAAAACAAAAGTGATTGAATGCACATATTTAGTGTTTTTAGCTTCAGGGTTCCCTAAGAGATGTTCTGCAACTATTGCACTTATTCAGTTAATGTTTTAAAGTGCAGATAAATTCCTGTCGACAGTCACCCCACTAAATATTGTAAAAACGGGGTGACTTACGACAGCAACTGGGTCGACACAAATGCTTTTTTACATTGCGACTGAATCAAGCCACTTCGATAAGGACACCCGACAATGACTAATAGAGTTGCAGACAATCCCTTCCCTTCACCTCCTCGTCGTGTTGCCACGTCAGCTTCTATACATAGATCTGATGTCACATACATCACACGATTATTGGTAGACGCTAAATCAATCGTACGGCACCTCATTCGCTATCATTTCTGCGTAGATTGTGAACATACCTTGTTCGGACTCACATCAGCTGCATCAAATACGGACTCATGCCGAGAACGTATCAAAGAAAGCCCGGCTCTCGGCGGTACGCAGATTATTCCATCGAGTTACTTAATGAGGCCGTTGAGCGTCACAAGTCACGTGTCAGTTTGAGAGAATGTGGTCTTCGCTTTGGCTTATCAAAATCGACGATAGCTAACGCCTGCAATCGGGAAGCTAAACGCTACGGTGGACAGACAGCCTTGGGAGCAGACGTCGAGGGAAAGCTCGTATCCTTTATTCTAACAATGGGTGAATGGGGATATCCTGTTGACAGAATGGATATACGACACCTCATGAAGGACTACTTAGATCGCTCAGGTCAGAACATCAGTACCTTCTCCAACAACATGCCAGGGCCTGACTGGGCATGTTCATTCATCAAGAGACATGATGTATTGTCTGTTCGACACGCTAACAATATCAAGCGTAGCAGAGCCAAGATGTCACCGAATAACGTGCTGGAATTTATCCGCAACCTCAAAACGACAATCGGAGATGATCCAGATCCGCCAAGAATTTGGAACTTTGATGAGACTAATCTGTCTGATGACCCCGGCAGGAAGCTAGTCATCTGCAAGAAAGGAGTGAAATACACTGCTAACATTCTGAATACAAGCAAGTCGAACACATCGATAATGTTCTGTGGCAATGCCGAAGGCTTGTTGTTGCCACCATACGTATGCTACAAAGCCCAAAACTTGTACTCTGCTTGGGTACGAGGAGGACCATCATATAGAAGCAGTGATGTTATGTGCAAAGATCGTTGTTGTCGAAACGGATGCCGATTTAACAGCTGAGCAAATCAGGATGGTTTGACTCAGCAGTCTTCGAGGATTGGTTCCGAACATGTTTGAAAGCAATGCAACTGACAAGCAAAACCAATCTCATTTCCGGATTTCGCACGACTGGAATCCATCCTCTGAACGAGGTAAGTCAAACTTTATTCTGGTCACATTGTACGGTGGGGTCTACCGGGTACTATAACTAGCGCACACTGCATGTCATGATATTAGGCAAGGAAGGCCTATCTGTGTGACGCCTAACCCTGGGTACTGTAGGTAGGTCTGCAAGAATCCATCCATAATCACACATCGATTTTGTCAACAGGAACGAGCTGTCAGTCGCCTGCAGAAGTAAGTGTCATTGCATGACGATTCATTCAATGAGACGGTCGCCAATCATCTGTCTGCGAGTCGATTTAACACCAACGAGGATCCCCTGGGTTCAAAGAGACAAAGAGTGTCATCCGCCCTCTGTATTCCACCTGGCCTGAGCTGCTCCGGACAGAACGATCCTGAGGACCCAGAAGAGTATTCTGATGCATCGATATACGATGGTGAGGAAGCTCAAGCGGATGACTCGAATGAGCAAATGCCAAGTCCTACGGATTACGTTGTCGTGGTGTACGAGACATGGCACTTGGGTCAAGTTGGTGAAAGATCTACGAATCAGCTCACAATCCATTTCATGGAGTCAATCGGAGAGAACAGGTAAGTACCGGTGCGGTTGGGCCACCTACACATGAAATCAGTCTCATCTATCCACAATTGTAATATTTCAGATTCAAGTGGCCCAACAAGAATGACAAGCGGACAGTGGATGTCAGCGAAATTCAACATCTGGTTGCCACGAAGCCATTCATACCGGCACAGTGTTCTTCACGCATTTATTTCCAATTGGACTGCGATGAATACAGCGAGATCAAAGGAAAGTATGAAGCCATGTATGACTGAACTCAAGAGAACCATGTTTTGTTCGTTGCGATAGAGTAGTTGTGTTACAGATTGAATATTTTCCCAATAACTTGTTTTTTTCTTATAAGCTGTCCAAAGTCACCCCACCCGGGGGTGACTTTGGACACGCGTTTTTTGAAAAATTATACCAATAAGAATTATTTTTTTGTGCCAACATTTTAAAAACCTGTTGTGCTAACAGAGATGTAACTTTTGATAACAATAGTCACATACTTTCTTGCTCGCAAGTATTTTAAAAATTAAGATGAAGTTCAAAATTGTCCAAAGTCACCCCGTCCTACGTATTTGATAGATTTATTAAGTGCCATCAGGTTACTTGTCCTAACATGCATTGAGTAGCGCCTGCAAGAAGCGCATAAATCTCGCATGCGGCATTAAGTAATTGCAGAATACAATGCGCCCTCCACGTGTTGCCTGTGTTAGAGCAGTGCCTCCTTGGCTAATTGACGCTCTAAACAGATGGTATGACTAAACTTGAGGGGTATTACTAAACTTTCCAAGCTCTCTTCTGTACTGCACAGTAAAATAAGTGTTTCATGTCGGCAATTTCATAAGATTTTGTCCTATTTTGTCGAGTGTCCCTTTGGAAAAACAGATTTTTTTTGGAAGATAATTACCGCAACAACTTTGATACTAGTGATTCTTGGTCAACATGTTGGACTAGCGCAGAAACAACTTTTGATATCAATTGTTTGTGAATTTTCTACCTTCACGTAATAAAAAATTTGACTTTAACTTCAAAGCTGTTCGAAGTCACCCTGCGCTACAGAACCGGCTCACACGGTGTAATATCCACTACGGAACATTGGAGATACCGGCTGGTTACAAACAACAAGCAAGGTCAGAATGAAAAATTGATAAAGTACAAGCATAGCCATAGCGTCCAAGATATTTACTCAATCAACGCAACCAACACCACAAACTAATGTCAATGATCACAAGGGATGCGCAATTCAGTCCCCATCCTCCTACATGCCCTGCAACGGACACACCAGGCTCTCAAAGTTGACCTAATTTCACGGATTTTACGAAATTTGACCATCTCCTCTACTAATTTCAAGCATAGCCATAGCGTCCAAGATATTTACTCAATCAACGCAACCAACACCACAAACTAATGTCAATGATCACAAGGGATGCGCAATTCAGTCCCCATCCTCCTACATGCCCTGCAACTGACACAGCAGGCTCTCAAAGTTGACCTAATTTCACGGATTTTACGAAATTTGACCATCTCCTCTACTAATTTCAAGCATAGCCATAGCGTCCAAGATATTTACTCAATCAACGCAACCAACACCACAAACTAATGTCAATGATCACAAGGGATGCGCAATTCAGTCCCCATCCTCCTGCATGCCCTGCAACGGACACAGCAGGCTCTCAAAGTTGACCTAATTTCACGGATTTTACGAAATTTGACCATCTCCTCTACTAATTTCAAGCATAGCCATAGCGTCCAAGATATTTACTCAATCAACGCAACCAACACCACAAACTAATGTCAATGATCACAAGGGATGCGCAATTCAGTCCCCATCCTCCTACATGCCCTGCAACGGACACAGCAGGCTCTCAAAGTTGACCTAATTTCACGGATTTTACGAAATTTGACCATCTCCTCTACTAATTTCAAGCATAGCCATAGCGTCCAAGATATTTACTCAATCAACGCAACCAACACCACAAACTAATGTCAATGATCACAAGGGATGCGCAATTCAGTCCACATCCTCCTACAAGCCTGCAACGGACACAGCAGGCTCTCAAAGTTGACCTAATTTCACGGATTTTACGAAATTTGACCATCTCCTCTACTAATTTCAAGCATAGCCATAGCGTCCAAGATATTTACTCAATCAACGCAACCAACACCACAAACTAATGTCAATGATCACAAGGGATGCGCAATTCAGTCCCCATCCTCCTACATGCCCTGCAACGGACACAGCAGGCTCTCAAAGTTGACCTAATTTCACGGATTTTACGAAATTTGACCATCTCCTCTACTAATTTCAAGCATAGCCATAGCGTCCAAGATATTTACTCAATCAACGCAACCAACACCACAAACTAATGTCAATGATCACAAGGGATGCGCAATTCAGTCCCCATCCTCCTGCATGCCCTGCAACGGACACAGCAGGCTCTCAAAGTTGACCTAATTTCACGGATTTTACGAAATTTGACCATCTCCTCTACTAATTTCAAGCATAGCCATAGCGTTCAAGATATTTACTCAATCAACGCAACCAACACCACAAACTAATGTCAATGATCACAAGGGATGCGCAATTCAGTCCCCATCCTCCTACATGCCCTGCAACGGACACACCAGGCTCTCAAAGTTGACCTAATTTCACGGATTTTACGAAATTTGACCATCTCCTCTACTAATTTCAAGCATAGCCATAGCGTCCAAGATATTTACTCAATCAACGCAACCAACACCACAAACTAATGTCAATGATCACAAGGGATGCGCAATTCAGTCCCCATCCTCCTACATGCCCTGCAACGGACACAGCAGGCTCTCAAAGTTGACCTAATTTCACGGATTTTACGAAATTTGACCATCTCCTCTACTAATTTCAAGCATAGCCATAGCGTCCAAGATATTTACTCAATCAACGCAACCAACACCACAAACTAATGTCAATGATCACAAGGGATGCGCAATTCAGTCCCCATCCTCCTGCATGCCCTGCAACGGACACAGCAGGCTCTCAAAGTTGACCTAATTTCACGGATTTTACGAAATTTGACCATCTCCTCTACTAATTTCAAGCATAGCCATAGCGTTCAAGATATTTACTCAATCAACGCAACCAACACCACAAACTAATGTCAATGATCACAAGGGATGCGCAATTCAGTCCCCATCCTCCTACATGCCCTGCAACGGACACAGCAGGCTCTCAAAGTTGACCTAATTTCACGGATTTTACGAAATTTGACCATCTCCTCTACTAATTTCAAGCATAGCCATAGCGTCCAAGATATTTACTCAATCAACGCAACCAACACCACAAACTAATGTCAATGATCACAAGGGATGCGCAATTCAGTCCCCATCCTCCTACATGCCCTGCAACGGACACAGCAGGCTCTCAAAGTTGACCTAATTTCACGGATTTTACGAAATTTGACCATCTCCTCTACTAATTTCAAGCATAGCCATAGCGTCCAAGATATTTACTCAATCAACGCAACCAACACCACAAACTAATGTCAATGATCACAAGGGATGCGCAATTCAGTCCCCATCCTCCTACATGCCCTGCAACGGACACAGCAGGCTCTCAAAGTTGACCTAATTTCACGGATTTTACGAAATTTGACCATCTCCTCTACTAATTTCAAGCATAGCCATAGCGTCCAAGATATTTACTCAATCAACGCAACCAACACCACAAACTAATGTCAATGATCACAAGGGATGCGCAATTCAGTCCCCATCCTCCTACATGCCCTGCAACGGACACACCAGGCTCTCAAAGTTGACCTAATTTCACGGATTTTACGAAATTTGACCATCTCCTCTACTAATTTCAAGCATAGCCATAGCGTCCAAGATATTTACTCAATCAACGCAACCAACACCACAAACTAATGTCAATGATCACAAGGGATGCGCAATTCAGTCCCCATCCTCCTACATGCCCTGCAACTGACACAGCAGGCTCTCAAAGTTGACCTAATTTCACGGATTTTACGAAATTTGACCATCTCCTCTACTAATTTCAAGCATAGCCATAGCGTCCAAGATATTTACTCAATCAACGCAACCAACACCACAAACTAATGTCAATGATCACAAGGGATGCGCAATTCAGTCCCCATCCTCCTGCATGCCCTGCAACGGACACAGCAGGCTCTCAAAGTTGACCTAATTTCACGGATTTTACGAAATTTGACCATCTCCTCTACTAATTTCAAGCATAGCCATAGCGTCCAAGATATTTACTCAATCAACGCAACCAACACCACAAACTAATGTCAATGATCACAAGGGATGCGCAATTCAGTCCCCATCCTCCTACATGCCCTGCAACGGACACAGCAGGCTCTCAAAGTTGACCTAATTTCACGGATTTTACGAAATTTGACCATCTCCTCTACTAATTTCAAGCATAGCCATAGCGTCCAAGATATTTACTCAATCAACGCAACCAACACCACAAACTAATGTCAATGATCACAAGGGATGCGCAATTCAGTCCCCATCCTCCTACATGCCCTGCAACGGACACAGCAGGCTCTCAAAGTTGACCTAATTTCACGGATTTTACGAAATTTGACCATCTCCTCTACTAATTTCAAGCATAGCCATAGCGTCCAAGATATTTACTCAATCAACGCAACCAACACCACAAACTAATGTCAATGATCACAAGGGATGCGAAATTCAGTCCACATCCTCCTGCATGCCCTGCAACGGACACAGCAGGCTCTCAAAGTTGACCTAATTTCACGGATTTTACGAAATTTGACCATCTCCTCTACTAATTTCAAGCATAGCCATAGCGTCCAAGATATTTACTCAATCAACGCAACCAACTCCACAAACTAATGTCAATGATCACAAGGGATGCGCAATTCAGTCCCCATCCTCCTGCATGCCCTGCAACGGACACAGCAGGCTCTCAAAGTTGACCTAATTTCACGGATTTTACGAAATTTGACCATCTCCTCTACTAATTTCAAGCATAGCCATAGCGTCCAAGATATTTACTCAATCAACGCAACCAACACCACAAACTAATGTCAATGATCACAAGGGATGCGCAATTCAGTCCCCATCCTCATACATGCCCTGCAACGGACACAGCAGGCTCTCAAAGTTGACCTAATTTCACGGATTTTACGAAATTTGACCATCTCCTCTACTAATTTCAAGCATAGCCATAGCGTCCAAGATATTTACTCAATCAACGCAACCAACACCACAAACTAATGTCAATGATCACAAGGGATGCGCAATTCAGTCCCCATCCTCCTGCATGCCCTGCAACGGACACAGCAGGCTCTCAAAGTTGACCTAATTTCACGGATTTTACGAAATTTGACCATCTCCTCTACTAATTTCAAGCATAGCCATAGCGTCCAAGATATTTACTCAATCAACGCAACCAACACCACAAACTAATGTCAATGATCACAAGGGATGCGCAATTCAGTCCCCATCCTCCTGCATGCCCTGCAACGGACACAGCAGGCTCTCAAAGTTGACCTAATTTCACGGATTTTACGAAATTTGACCATCTCCTCTACTAATTTCAAGCATAGCCATTTCAAGTTGATTGTGTGATATGATGTCAGTTCTGATTGCTTCTAGTGAATGTCAAGAATCTTCAGAATCCCCATAGAAGTGCTATGGGAGCTGTGGGATGGCCTCAACAGCCATTCCCAGCCCATACCCACTCGAACGATGGAATTCAATGATGCTCTCTGTACTGCTGTTATTTGAATTAAGCTTTAATCAAAGTAAGGGAAACTTTTTGTTATGCATTTCTTGTTGCACGATAATATACATTCCTATACTTGGAATATATATCATCGGAATCATTCCCATTTACGATGGGATCACACTTTAGATGAGTTTCTAAACTAGAAGGATCTTTTATGTCATTTTTTTTACTGGATTTTCACCCCTAGCACAGCTATGAGCCATGAACGAAGCTAGGGGTTACTCAATGAAAAGTAAAAATTGTATTATTTTAAATAAATAAAATTAAAAAAAAACAGATTTCTAATCTGATTAAACTGTCCCCATCAGAAACATGTTTGCACGCCTCTTGAAAGTATCAAGATTGTATTGGTCAGGGAAAGTGGTCTGGGGAAGCTGATTCCAAAGCTGTGCCGTGCGAACAAAAAAGCTTTTCGAGCGACTCACAGTACGTGCGCGTTCTAAGCTCACATGATAGCATGTGAGTGCATTAGCTCTGCGTGTGCTTCTGGAGAAGATCTTAGGTTTGGGTACGCACTCATTTACTGCAGAGCTGCTTCTACCGAAATAGTACCTGTAGAAGAGACTGAGTGAAGCAACATCCCGTCTGACGGAGAGCGGCTGCAACTTGCTAGCAAGTTTTTCACCCATGAGATTCTTGACACGTTTCTCAACCCGTTCAAGGAGGTTAAGATGCGTTTGTGGGGCGCCTGCCCACAGATGACAACAATACTCCATCAGAGGACGAATAGTGGACTTGTAAAGATAGCAGACAGTCTGTGGTGGAAGATAGCTGCTGGCACGATAGAGACTACCAATGCGTTGAGCTGCCTGCTTGCTAATGGATTGGATGTACGGTTTCCATGACAAGTCCTTCGTAACCGCCAATCCAAGGAAGGAGATAGAATCTTGTTCTCTGATCCTATTATCTGACATCTTAATGCTATGATCATCATCTCCTTTAAGTCGTGAGTGCAGAATACTCTGAGTTTTTGAAGGATTGAAGGAAACAAGCCAATTGGCGCCCCATTCTGAGACCCTGCGTAAGTCTTCATTAAGAACGTCGCATAGCTGCTGACGTTGCTGAGTGTTCTTAGCGAGTCGCTCATTGGAATTGAAGAGTGTTGTGTCGTCTGCATACATCACCAATTTACTCACTAGGCAGTCTGGGAGGTCGTTGATGTACAGCAGAAAAAGAGTGGGTCCCAAAATTGACCCTTGAGGAACTCCTGCATTGACAAACTTGGTGGAAGACTTTTGGCCATCTAAGACGACAGATATCTGCCGGTCACTAAGAAAAGAAGCAAGAAGTTTGTGGAGTTGATTAGCAACTCCATAGGACTTGAGCTTCATAAGGAGTCCCTGATGCCAGACTTTATCGAATGCCTTGGAAATATCCAAGGCAACTGATCTCGTCTCACCTTGTCTGTCAAGGACACGACTCACATGTTCAGTGACATATGAAAGAAGATCTGCAGTTGATCGAGAGTGCCTGAAGCCATACTGTTCTTCTGATAGAAGGTTCTGAGTTTCAAGGAAGTTAACAATGTGTTGGTTAATCACTGCTTCAAAAATCTTGCCAGCAATTGGAAGCAGGCTGATAGGACGGTAACTAGATGGAAGAGATGAGTCAGAACCTTTCTTTGGAACTGGAACCACGGAAGCTACTTTCCAACAAGAGGGAAACTCACCGGTGGATACACATCTACTGAACAGTTTAGATAAAAGTGGAGAAAGCTCAGGTGAGAGATGCTTGAAGACCGAAACCGGGATGCCATCTGGTCCACTAGACTTAGAGCTATCGAGACCGGCGATGATCTTTTTGACGTTTCGGACTGTGACTGAAGGAGGACTAACTGTCTCATCAGTGCGCGTGGGAATTGGAGGTGGAATTCTACCTCCATCGTCTAATGACGAATTCTTCGCAAACTCTTTGCAAAGAAGCTCGGCTTTGTCTGCTGAGGTTGTCGCCATAGAAGTACTGACTTCGGCATGACGGAGTGCTTGGATGGAGGATTTCTTCCTATTGGTGACACTGTTGTAAATCCTCCAGAAGTCCTTAGAGCCAAGCTTTTGGGTAGCAATGGATTTCCGTACATACAAAGCGTAACGGCTTTTGGCCTGATGTATGGTTTCCTTGCAATGTCTACGTGCGGTTTTGTACAATTCAAGATTGCCAGCGCTACTGTCACGCTTATACTTATGGAAAAAGTGGTCACGCTGGCAAGTTGCAGCTGCACATTCTGGTGTAAACCAAGGTTGTGAGTGGGGCTTCATTTGGAAAGTACGGTGAGGAATGTAGGCCAACATCCCTATCTGAAGCCACTCTGTCAGTTCTTGCGCCGACTTGTGGACGTTCTCGCTCAGAATCAAATTCTCAGCTTGAACTTGACTAAGAAAAGTGCGGAAGCCACACCAGTCTGCTTTGGAGAATTGATGAACTGTTCTATGGAAGGGTGCAGACGGTGTGGAGCAAATTTGTTGCCAGAAACTGTGATAACACAGTGATCAGACGTGCCGAGGGGAGAAGTAACCTTGTGTGAAAAACAAGTTGGATTTGAGGTGAGAAACAGGTCAAGGAGATATCCAGTATCCCCAGCTCGGTCAGGCAATCTGGTAGGACAAGTGACAATTTGACTAAGGTTGTGAGAGACAGCGAAATCCTGGGCTGCCTGACCGGAAAGATCGGTGGTGCGTGAGTGCACAAGCCAGTCAACATTGTGCACGTTGAAGTCACCAAAAACGGCAACTTCAGCGCTGGGATACTCTTGTAGAAGAGAATCGATCTTGTCAGAAAAAACATTGAAAATATCCGCATTAGTTGATGGAGAGCGGTATAGGAAAAATAGAAGAAGTGTGGTCTTCTGCAGCGTCGCAATGAAGGCAAGATACTCATGCCTTGGATCCTCTGAGCTACGAAGCCTTCTCAAGGGAAGGCTTGTCTTGGCATAGACTCCAAGACCATGACAAGGTGCTTTATCCATCCGGTGAAATATGTATCCATCAGGAGTAACGTCGCTTGATGACACACTGGGATCTAACCTGGTTTCCGACAGGGCTAGAAGATCTGGTGACTTACCTTGCAGGAAGATGTTGATGTCGTCGTAATTGGACCTCAGTCCTCTTACGTTGCTGAAGCTGATCCTGAGAGGGGTTTTGAGCTTGACGGCTTGACTACGTTTCTTGTGTGTCTTTCTCATTTTCATAATTTCTCATAGAATATCAATCAAATAAACGAAAATTATACTGTACAACAAAGTGATACAAGAAACTTTGGAAGGCATCAGAAAAAACGTAAATAATAGCAACAAAGCTGCAACAAATAATACGCAAAAAAGACACTTATAGGCACAGTTCATGTCGCAAAAGCTTGAAGAAACCCAAATGAGAACCCCTTTGCCGTAACAATGGGTACAAGTCAGGTAGGCCACAGAGGAACCGGATACAGCTACACGGGCTAAACCCCTCAGTAAAGCTACCCACGCATGTCCGTGGCAGTGGAACTGTACCGCCTTTTTTCGAGCAGTTGACCGGGCCTGCCTCCCAAAGCATTACCAGTGGGTTCGGGACCCTCGAACTACCTGACGCCCGTATGCCGTGAATACGTTGGATCTGTCACACCTTAACCTGCAACAAATGGGGAAGTGCAAAAGAGAGCAGTGGAAGGAAGTTCGATCACAAATGAGCCAAATAAGTGCCATGCCCAAAAACCTGATTCAACAACATGAAACATCTGATGACTGTTCATATCTCGCAAACCAGGGGGTGGTGTTAATTGGGACGGCCGAAGCCTTGTATTCTTCCTGCAGTGTATAGTCATTGAGATTCTTGGTAGCTCGAACTCTTTCGATTTGTTGTAACATAATGACCTCCTTGAACTTATCTATAAACTCCAAAACGTGGCATTTCTTGCCAAGGAAATCTTTAATGGTTCGCCTCTTGTGTATTATTTCTAAATAATTTGTCGATACCCATAGCTCTTAATTGAGACATACTGCTATCGATACAGCGACTTCCTTGATATTGGCGAAACCAATCAGAAAATGACTTTGGGTGGGTAATATTTAATTTCTTTTCATTTGTATCTCACTCAGAATACAATAATACAATTGCAGCAATCGTGTAACACTATCATCGGCATACGTAAAACCTTTCTTCTCATGAAATATGTCATTGATGATAACTGTTCTGAAATTCATCGGATGACCTTTATTTTGTAGGTAACGCTCAATATTTTCTTGTATATGTCTAGCGCACAATAAATGTCGTGTTCCCTCAAAACATAGGGAAATGGCAGCGCTCAGGGCTTTGTCATCGTCACTTCCAATGAATAAAATATCTTCATCAACACGAATCATTTTGCGTAATTCAAAAAGAAGATGAGCGTAAGTGTTCGTGTCTTTCGAATAATGTATCATAGAAGGACCAATGAATGTTGGGATCCCTTGGTCCTTGTTCATCAAGAGAGGTATTTCTTTAAACGTCGTAGTTGTCAAATAGAAATCACCGACATCAAACGTTGTATCTATGCACAGGACTGTTCCACCTTCTGTGGTTGTAAAACGCTTGACGTCGGTCATTTGTTGGTCATTAAACAAAATGTTTATGGGATAGTCATGACAAATTATACTTTGGAGAAATCTGTCTTCTCCAAGACCTCTTTCACTGTAGACTTAACTTCTATAGACACTCACCTATCTCATCAGTAGGTTTTACTATATGCTCCCTGTTATTACACTTTTGGTTATAAATTTGTCGGCGATCACGGGGAACTTCCTCTCCTAAAACAAATTTTGAGTATATTTGCATTAGGATGTGACACCTCATCCATAATTTTATTCAAAGTTGATTTCCTAGCAAGTTGAAATGGTCGCTTCCACTTTGAATTCGCATGTGGTTTTACCTCTAAGTCTTTAGTCTTATCAAGCCTGAAGTATTTCAGGAAGATGAGACACCTTGTTTCATTCTCCTCTTTACAAATCTTTAGGTGTACTACTATTTTTCTGAAATTACTTTCAATGCGACTACTGTAATAAGAGCAAGATATTGCATAGACGTTTTGAGGAGCTATCTCCCTCCTCACATTCTTCCTGCCATCTCAGAGATAAATGAAGTACTGAGACTTCTTTCTGTCTAAGTGTGCCTTGCGACGGTTAGCTGTTGATAACAACGCTCTTCTCGTAAACATGGATATCCATGAACCACATCCATCAACTGTGAAATCATTTCGTAAACAATGGTTTACTAGGAAATGACTATCCGATAGGTTACCTTGTGGAACACAGTTCATGATGACATCCCTACAAGCGGAGGTTTTCGCGCATCCCTTGTGATCATTGACATTAGTTTGTGGTGTTGGTTGCGTTGATTGAGTAAAAATCTTGGACGCTATGGCTATGCTTGAAATTAGTAGAGGAGATGATCAAATTTCGTAAAATCCGTGAAATTAGGTCAACTTTGAGAGCCTGCTGTGTCCGTTGCAGGGCATGTAGGAGGATGTGGACTGAATTGCGCATCCCTTGTGATCATTGACATTAGTTTGTGGTGTTGGTTGCGTTGATTGAGTAAATATCTTGGACGCTATGGCTATGCTTGAAATTAGTAGAGGAGATGGTCAAATTTCGCAAAATCCGTGAAATTAGGTCAACTTTGAGAGCCTGCTGTGTCCGTTGCAGGGCATGTAGGAGGATGGGGACTGAATTGCGCATCCCTTGTGATCATTGACATTAGTTTGTGGTGTTGGTTGCGTTGATTGAGTAAATATCTTGGACGCTATGGCTATGCTTGAAATTAGTAGAGGAGATGGTCAAATTTCGCAAAATCCGTGAAATTAGGTCAACTTTGAGAGCCTGGTGTGTCCGTTGCAGGGCATGTAGGAGGATGGGGACTGAATTGCGCATCCCTTGTGATCATTGACATTAGTTTGTGGTGTTGGTTGCGTTGATTGAGTAAATATCTTGGACGCTATGGCTATGCTTGAAATTAGTAGAGGAGATGGTCAAATTTCGTAAAATCCGTGAAATTAGGTCAACTTTGAGAGCCTGCTGTGTTCGTTGCAGGGCATGTAGGAGGATGGGGACTGAATTGCGCATCCCTTGTGATCATTGACATTAGTTTGTGGTGTTGGTTGCGTTGATTGCGTTGATTGAGTAAATATCTTGGACGCTATGGCTATGCTTGAAATTAGTAGAGGAGATGGTCAAATTTCGTAAAATCCGTGAAATTAGGTCAACTTTGAGAGCCTGCTGTGTCCGTTGCAGGGCATGCAGGAGGATGGGGACTGAATTGCGCATCCCTTGTGATCATTGACATTAGTTTGTGTTGTTGGTTGCGTTGATTGAGTAAATATCTTGGACGCTATGGCTATGCTTGAAATTAGTAGAGGAGATGGTCAAATTTCATAAAATCCGTGAAATTAGGTCAACTTTGAGAGCCTGCTGTGTCCGTTGCAGGGCATGCAGGAGGATGGGGACTGAATTGCGCATCCCTTGTGATCATTGACATTAGTTTGTGGTGTTGGTTGCGTTGATTGAGTAAATATCTTGGACGCTATGGCTATGCTTGAAATTAGTAGAGGAGATGGTCAAATTTCGCAAAATCCGTGAAATTAGGTCAACTTTGAGAGCCTGCTGTGTTCGTTGCAGGGCATGCAGGAGGATGGGGACTGAATTGCGCATCTCTTGTGATCATTGACATTAGTTTGTGGTGTTGGTTGCGTTGATTGAGTAAATATCTTGGACGCTATGGCTATGCTTGAAATTAGTAGAGGAGATGGTCAAATTTCGCAAAATCCGTGAAATTAGGTCAACTTTGAGAGCCTGCTGTGTCCGTTGCAGGGCATGTAGGAGGATGTGGACTGAATTGCGCATCCCTTGTGATCATTGACATTAGTTTGTGGTGTTGGTTGCGTTGATTGAGTAAATATCTTGGACGCTATGGCTATGCTTGAAATTAGTAGAGGAGATGGTCAAATTTCGTAAAATCCGTGAAATTAGGTCAACTTTGAGAGCCTGCTGTGTCCGTTGCAGGGCATGCAGGAGGATGGGGACTGAATTGCGCATCCCTTGTGATCATTGACATTAGTTTGTGGTGTTGGTTGCGTTGATTGAGTAAATATCTTGGACGCTATGGCTATGCTTGAAATTAGTAGAGGAGATGGTCAAATTTCGTAAAATCCGTGAAATTAGGTCAACTTTGAGAGCCTGCTGTGTCCGTTGCAGGGCATGCAGGAGGATGGGGACTGAATTGCGCATCCCTTGTGATCATTGACATTAGTTTGTGGTGTTGGTTGCGTTGATTGAGTAAATATCTTGGACGCTATGGCTATGCTTGAAATTAGTAGAGGAGATGGTCAAATTTCGTAAAATCCGTGAAATTAGGTCAACTTTGAGAGCCTGCTGTGTCCGTTGCAGGGCATGCAGGAGGATGGGGACTGAATTGCGCATCCCTTGTGATCATTGACATTAGTTTGTGGTGTTGGTTGCGTTGATTGAGTAAATATCTTGGACGCTATGGCTATGCTTGAAATTAGTAGAGGAGATGGTCAAATTTCGTAAAATCCGTGAAATTAGGTCAACTTTGAGAGCCTGCTGTGTCCGTTGCAGGGCATGCAGGAGGATGGGGACTGAATTGCGCATCCCTTGTGATCATTGACATTAGTTTGTGGTGTTGGTTGCGTTGATTGAGTAAATATCTTGGACGCTATGGCTATGCTTGAAATTAGTAGAGGAGATGGTCAAATTTCGCAAAATCCGTGAAATTAGGTCAACTTTGAGAGCCTGGTGTGTCCGTTGCAGGGCATGTAGGAGGATGGGGACTGAATTGCGCATCCCTTGTGATCATTGACATTAGTTTGTGGTGTTGGTTGCGTTGATTGAGTAAATATGTTGGACGCTATGGCTATGCTTGAAATTAGTAGAGGAGATGGTCAAATTTCGTAAAATCCGTGAAATTAGGTCAACTTTGAGAGCCTGGTGTGTCCGTTGCAGGGCATGTAGGAGGATGGGGACTGAATTGCGCATCCCTTGTGATCATTGACATTAGTTTGTGGTGTTGGTTGCGTTGATTGAGTAAATATCTTGGACGCTATGGCTATGCTTGAAATTAGTAGAGGAGATGGTCAAATTTCGTAAAATCCGTGAAATTAGGTCAACTTTGAGAGCCTGCTGTGTTCGTTGCAGGGCATGTAGGAGGATGTGGACTGAATTGCGCATCCCTTGTGATCATTGACATTAGTTTGTGGTGTTGGTTGCGTTGATTGAGTAAATATCTTGGACGCTATGGCTATGCTTGAAATTAGTAGAGGAGATGGTCAAATTTCATAAAATCCGTGAAATTAGGTCAACTTTGAGAGCCTGCTGTGTCCGTTGCAGGGCATGTAGGAGGATGGGGACTGAATTGCGCATCCCTTGTGATCATTGACATTAGTTTGTGGTGTTGGTTGCGTTGATTGAGTAAATATCTTGGACGCTATGGCTATGCTTGAAATTAGTAGAGGAGATGGTCAAATTTCGCAAAATCCGTGAAATTAGGTCAACTTTGAGAGCCTGCTGTGTCCGTTGCAGGGCATGCAGGAGGATGGGGACTGAATTGCGCATCCCTTGTGATCATTGACATTAGTTTGTGGTGTTGGTTGCGTTGATTGAGTAAATATCTTGGACGCTATGGCTATGCTTGAAATTAGTAGAGGAGATGGTCAAATTTCGCAAAATCCGTGAAATTAGGTCAACTTTGAGAGCCTGCTGTGTCCGTTGCAGGGCATGTAGGAGGATGGGGACTGAATTGCGCATCCCTTGTGATCATTGACATTAGTTTGTGGTGTTGGTTGCGTTGATTGAGTAAATATCTTGGACGCTATGGCTATGCTTGAAATTAGTAGAGGAGATGGTCAAATTTCATAAAATCCGTGAAATTAGGTCAACTTTGAGAGCCTGCTGTGTCCGTTGCAGGGCATGCAGGAGGATGGGGACTGAATTGCGCATCCCTTGTGATCATTGACATTAGTTTGTGGTGTTGGTTGCGTTGATTGAGTAAATATCTTGGACGCTATGGCTATGCTTGAAATTAGTAGAGGAGATGGTCAAATTTCATAAAATCCGTGAAATTAGGTCAACTTTGAGAGCCTGCTGTGTCCGTTGCAGGGCATGCAGGAGGATGGGGACTGAATTGCGCATCCCTTGTGATCATTGACATTAGTTTGTGGTGTTGGTTGCGTTGATTGAGTAAATATCTTGGACGCTATGGCTATGCTTGAAATTAGTAGAGGAGATGGTCAAATTTCGTAAAATCCGTGAAATTAGGTCAACTTTGAGAGCCTGCTGTGTCCGTTGCAGGGCATGCAGGAGGATGGGGACTGAATTGCGCATCCCTTGTGATCATTGACATTAGTTTGTGGTGTTGGTTGCGTTGATTGAGTAAATATCTTGGACGCTATGGCTATGCTTGAAATTAGTAGAGGAGATGGTCAAATTTCGCAAAATCCGTGAAATTAGGTCAACTTTGAGAGCCTGGTGTGTCCGTTGCAGGGCATGTAGGAGGATGGGGACTGAATTGCGCATCCCTTGTGATCATTGACATTAGTTTGTGGTGTTGGTTGCGTTGATTGAGTAAATATGTTGGACGCTATGGCTATGCTTGAAATTAGTAGAGGAGATGGTCAAATTTCGTAAAATCCGTGAAATTAGGTCAACTTTGAGAGCCTGGTGTGTCCGTTGCAGGGCATGTAGGAGGATGGGGACTGAATTGCGCATCCCTTGTGATCATTGACATTAGTTTGTGGTGTTGGTTGCGTTGATTGAGTAAATATCTTGGACGCTATGGCTATGCTTGAAATTAGTAGAGGAGATGGTCAAATTTCGTAAAATCCGTGAAATTAGGTCAACTTTGAGAGCCTGCTGTGTTCGTTGCAGGGCATGTAGGAGGATGTGGACTGAATTGCGCATCCCTTGTGATCATTGACATTAGTTTGTGGTGTTGGTTGCGTTGATTGAGTAAATATCTTGGACGCTATGGCTATGCTTGAAATTAGTAGAGGAGATGGTCAAATTTCATAAAATCCGTGAAATTAGGTCAACTTTGAGAGCCTGCTGTGTCCGTTGCAGGGCATGTAGGAGGATGGGGACTGAATTGCGCATCCCTTGTGATCATTGACATTAGTTTGTGGTGTTGGTTGCGTTGATTGAGTAAATATCTTGGACGCTATGGCTATGCTTGAAATTAGTAGAGGAGATGGTCAAATTTCGCAAAATCCGTGAAATTAGGTCAACTTTGAGAGCCTGCTGTGTCCGTTGCAGGGCATGCAGGAGGATGGGGACTGAATTGCGCATCCCTTGTGATCATTGACATTAGTTTGTGGTGTTGGTTGCGTTGATTGAGTAAATATCTTGGACGCTATGGCTATGCTTGAAATTAGTAGAGGAGATGGTCAAATTTCGCAAAATCCGTGAAATTAGGTCAACTTTGAGAGCCTGCTGTGTCCGTTGCAGGGCATGCAGGAGGATTGGGACTGAATTGCGCATCCCTTGTGATCATTGACATTAGTTTGTGGTGTTGGTTGCGTTGATTGAGTAAATATCTTGGACGCTATGGCTATGCTTGTACTTTATCAATTTTTCATTCTGACCTTGCTTGTAGTTTGTAACCAGTTTGTAGTGATTAAGTTTCTACAAGATAACTGGCACCTAGTAAACAATTACGGTATTGATATAGATGCTGTGGAAAATATGCTGAAGTTTGTCAGCTGTAATTACGAAATTAAATGCAACGAAAAACATTATTTGCAAATTAAGGGCTGCCCTATGGGAGCTCATTACAGTCCACCCTTTGCGGTGCTCTTTATGAATAGGATAGAAACGCTGGCTCTAAAGAAGCTTAAAGATGATCACAACATCATTCCTAACTTGTATGCTAGATACATCGATGATGTTATTATGGGACCCTTTGATCTTTCAACTAATTTCGAAGCGATTTTGACAGCGTTCAATAATGTAAATAATAACATAGAATTTACCATAGAAATACCAAAAAATCAAACCCTGAATTTTTTAGATATTATTATTTCACTAACGGAAAATGTATTAAAATATACGTGGTACGAAAAGGAGATGCACTCTGGTATTTCACTTCGCAGGGATAGTTTCGTTCCGAACCATGTAAAAAGTAATTATGTTGAGAATAGTATTAGGTACGTAAAAAAAGCGATGCAGTAGTGAAACTGAGTGCAATAAAGCACTTGAAAAACTTGATAGGAAATTAATAAATAATGGCTTTTTGAGTATTCATAATAGGAAAAGGAAGAGTAAAAGAAATAGGCGAAGGCCGACTAACCATACCACTCTTAAATTGAAGTTTATTAATGATAGGACTGATCGTGTTATCCGCAAAGTTTAATTTTTAGTAATAATAAGTATAATTTGCCTGTTAGCTTGATTAGTTCCCCAAATAATAACTTGTACAATTCATTAAAAACTAGAACTAAAACGAAGAATCACGAGAATTGTGCGGTTTGTAAAATGCTGCCCGACAAATACAAATGCATGGATCGCTATGTGGTGTATAGATTCACTTGCAATTATTGTAGAGATTTTTACATCGGTCAGACTTCACGACCTTTTAAATATCGTTTTGACGAACATAGACGTGCGGTTGATAAACAGAATAAATCGAGTGCTATAGCTGAACATTGCATGAAGTGTCAATCAAATCAATTAAGTGATTTTTGCCTCGATTTTCTTAACAAATGCAAAGACCCTCTGGATACCAGATTGACAGAGGCACGTTACATTAAACAATTGAAGCCATTAATCAATAGGAAAGCAGAGCTGACGGTATTCTGATTATCACTCTAGTAACGACGCAATTGTAGGCCTACATGTAGGCCCCTATATAAGTGCACGAGTTAGTGTCAATGTACAGCTGATTTTACATACTCAAACCCCTGACGAAGAGCGAATGCTCGAAACCGGTCGGGCCTGTAAATAGTTTTACCTCAATTTTCTTATTTTGGCATAAAATAAAAAGGAGAGTACAATCACTGCCTTCTGATCCAATATGATGAAGAACCTCCTGTTGGCCGCCATCCTATATATATTTATTACCTCGCTTGGTTTTGCGTAGAGGTCCCACTAAATCAATTTCGATGCATTCCATAGGTTTTCCGACCACGACAGGTGTCATCGGAGTTCTGATTTTTGGTATTGGTCCTTTGAAAGTAACGCATACCTTACAATCATTTAGAAATGTTGAGACATCGTCGCGTCTATATGGCCACCAAAATCTTGTTTGTAATTTGTGATATTTTTTGTCTCGACCTAAATGTTAGGAACCCAAATCACTGACATTTTTGTATCATTTTCATCCTTTCTTCTGTTGCAACTATTATTTTCTTATCTTTGCCATCTTTTTTATGTAGAATATCATCTTCCACAATTAGCATTTCATATAATTTCATTATTTGTTTGATTTCTTGGGTACAATTTTCTAATCGTTTTGAAGATGGTCTGTCGTTGGAATTTCGGTTCTTAACCCATGAAATTATTTGTGCGAGATCCGTATCCTCCTTAGTTTTTGCCTTCATTTCTTCGATTCTGTAGCCTGCTGTCCATAAGGTATAAATCATCATGTCGTCATCTTCGTCCAATCTTTTAGAATTGTTCTCCGTCTCGTTGGCTATTGCAGTCGGAATCCTTGAGAGTGCGTCGACATTTCTATGTGAAATGCCTGTTCTGTAGATGCATTCAAAATTGAAATCTTCCATCACTTGTAGCCACCTCGCTAAAAATCCTCTTGGTTCCTTAAAACTACGTAGCCACTACAGGGCTTTGTGATCAACCCTTGCGGTTAATCCCTTGAAGTAATCCATAATTGTAACCAAAGCTACCATCTCTCTTTTCGCTGGCGCGTAATTGCACTGGCTCCTGTTCAAAGATTTACTGGCGTATGGTATGACTTTTTCCTTGCCGTCTTCCTAAATTTGGGATATCACAGCACCCATAGCATATCCTGAAGCATCAGTGTCTAATATAAATTTGCCGGCACCCTCTGAAAAGTCAAGTATTGTCAGAATAGGTGTAGACGTTAGTAATTTTTTTAATTCTGCGAATGCTTCTTGGCATCTTGCTGTCCATATAAATTGGCCATATTCTTTTGTTAGTTCATTCAATGGTTGGGCGATACGTGCAAAATTCCTGATAAATCGCCGGTAGTATGATACTAACCACATAAATTCCCTTACTTGTCTAGCCGTGGTAGGTTTTGGCCAGTGTTTAACTTTTTCAATTTTTTCTGAGTCTGTTGATATCCCTTCTTGAGTCACAATATGTCCAAGATATTTCACCGTGTCCAATACCAAATGACATTTCTTTGTATTAAGTTGCAAATTTGATTCTCTCAGTCTCTGCAACACTAACTGAATGTCAGTTAAGTGATCTTCCCACTATTTACTGAAAATGATCATATCGTCTAAATAAGCAAGACAAATCTTTCCGGACAAATCCCTGAGTTTGTCGTCCATCATTTGCTGATATGTGGCTGGTGCAGAAGATAACCCGAAGGGAAGGACATTAAATTCAAAAAGACCTTGTGGGCAAATAAATGCTGATTTCTGTTTGTCGTTTTCTGCTATAGGTATCTGCCAATAGCTCGATTTTAGGTCTAAGACAGAAAAATGCTTGGCTTCAGACATAGCATCCAGTGCGGCATCAACTCTGGGTAAAGGATATGAATCATATTCACAGACCTGATTCAATTTTCCAAAAAACTACACAGAACCTTAGAGTGCCATCTTTTTTTGAACTATCACAAGGGGACTTGTCCATGGGCTGTTGCTATAGGATATAATCCCATGTTGTAGCATTTCTTCAATTTGTTTATCGACCTCGCATCTTTGATGTGGAGGAATTCGTCTGCAGGGTTGTCTTACAGGTTTCTGAGTATTTGTATTTATCCTGTATTCTACCCCAAAGATTATGGAAGGAAAGATCAGTCACTCTGTCACCCCAACTATTTACAATAAAGAACACAGCATTCCCGAAGTACTACTTATCCTCGTATTAGTTAGAGTACCATCATGTAAATGTCAAACATAATTTTTTTTTCATTTTTAGATATAATGTGATTCCTTTCATTGTAGCTACTGTTATAAGACAAAATTACCAAGAGCTTCGATAAATTAAGCCTTACGATCGAGTTACATTCAGCTACATTGCAGTAGTTATCACCAAATGCAATTCTAAATTAATATAAGATACTAAATGACATAATTATGAAATCGATAATGACAACAAAACAATCAATGAAAAAATATACTTCTAACACTCTCACATTCTTACACAATCCAAATACATCACAAGACTGCAATTACAGATGATACGTGAATCATCTCAAAAAGTAACTGTACATCTAACTGTAAGTTAATCTGAAACATCGTGAATTCTAACATTGTGTGGGTTTAATCGTGTTGGTGCCCGCAGCTTTATCAACATGTTCAAAACTATCGACTATATCCAAATATTCTGTCAAAGAATTTGGAGGTAAACGGCTAATTGATAACTTCACATCCCGATTAGTTTCTCTTGCCATCAGAGTGTTAAGAACTTTCTGTTCGAGTCCTGTTTCATTAAGTTCTGTAAAAGCTTGGGCTCCTATTCGTAAAAGAGCATCGGAATAATCTCTAATATTTTCCCCTGCTTTCCTTCGCCTATTATCACATGACGTCTCCGCTTCGACTGAAGAGCGGAATGTTGAGAACCGACATTTCAAATCACGCACAACTTCTTGAAATGTGTAAGTTCCAGTTCGGTCTAGGACAATTTCATTTGGGCGTCCGGATGTCTTTACTAACAGCAGACGTAACTTTTTGCTCTCAGAGAGACCTTCTGTAAGAACATTGAATGATTTGATCCAGCGTTCAATATCACCAGATCCGTCATATTTTTGCAAGCAATGAATCTCATCAGGAATTTTCTCGTGTGGTCTTTTGTCGCGCATGAATTGGTTGAGATTCTCTTCAATTTGACTCATGCTATGTTTTAATCCGTAGAATTGTGTAATACTTCAGGTTTCAACCAGCTGGTGTGAGGACTTAAAAAAGTGGTTGCATTTTCTGTTCATTAATGACCGGATCGTCAAAATCTAATAAAGATTTTTCAGTCCGATGCAAGAAATTACTCTCAGAGACGTACGTAATAGTATCGTTTACAAAATGATTATCTTTTATGGTTTGCTGTTCCATAATGGTTCATTTCCGCTGCCACCAAATGAAACAAACGCGTTAATGAACGATTGTTATTTAGTTTATTACTTGCCGATACTGGAAGGTCCGGTGTATTGGTTGCGTGGCCCAGAAGATTCCGATAGCATATGACACCAATCCCCGTTATTTGAGTTGCGCCCAAACTTAGTTAATCCTATAGGTGTAACCCAAAGAGCATCGATTTACACAACCAAGTCGATAACTTCTAGGAATATCCACCAGTCAGAGTCCGACTATCAATTACAATTGAGCCTATAGGTGCGAACTAGGGAATGTCAATTCACAGCTAATTCAATAGCTTATAGAAATGTCCGCCAGTCAGAAAAAAAGAGTACACAAAAGGGGTGAGTGAGTGATAACTGTGCGTCAAATTGGTGTAGTTTGTAAGACATTCTTGTATTCGCAAGAAGGTGCTGCTCTACTGAAAGTTGGAATTAAAAATGCTTTATCGTTCTCAGTCACTGTCGTGTATCTGAAATTCGTCGAGTTTCATCGACTTACTAGGCTTCGTGTTTCAAGCTATTTCAGCGATCAGAGCCCTTTCCTTGCATCGTCATGTTCAAATTGGTGCGGAGTTCTGTTACAAATTTTTTGAAGTCACAGGTGTTTTCCTATAAGACTGGTGCTAAGTGGAAGTAGGTTGATGGTGCCTGTAATATCCTTGATATTATAATAAGAAATTATTAGGTCTGTGTTGCTTAAACCATCCATTAAGTATACTGTACTTGCAACCGTTTTCTGTACATAAGCCGTATATCTCTGAAGATGCAGTGCGCGGTTCCTTTCATATTCTTTAAGCAACGGAGGGAAAACCACGATTGACCGGTGTAGTCGTCTTTATTCCAGCGACAAGTTTCGACCGGTGCTTCGGTCCTTTGCGTGAACAGGTCCGAAGCACCGGTCGAAACTTGTCGCTGAAATAAAGACGACTACACCGGTCAATCGTGGTTTTCCCTCCGTTGCTTAAAGAATAAGCCGTATAGTAGTGTGATCCGGAATCAAAAGAATGGAATTCACATTTGAATCCAAAAACATTTAAACAACAGCTGATATTCAAAAATTATTGATTAATTTGTACATTTAAACAATGAAGATCATATGTTATCAAATGAAGAATGTTAGTGAGTAAGAAAGTTAATATGTGAAGGCACAACATTTTCCCCCGTTGGGGAACGCTAATGTTTCATCAGCTACAAACGTTAAAACGTATCATGAAATTTGATAATAATAAGGGCGTATGTTTCCAAAAGTAATAGAAATCAAAATCACAGTTACATAATTGATACGACATAGAATGAAAGTCAGAATTCATCGACTACAGTAATGAAGAATGATCAACATGACATAAACGCGCAACTTGAAAAGTGGGTCCGTTAAATTCATTGCTCATGAGGACTGGTGAATGGAACGAAGGAAGACTTATACTTCTTTGTATGACACATAGGCACACAAAAATGCTTGGAAAAATGCAATTTCCTGGGAATGTACTTGTGTAACACATGGGAGCTGAAAGAGTCAATTGTTTTAAACAGCTTCTTACTCAACTTTGCTCGCCTGTTAGCAAGGTTGCTACCATCAGATGTAAAATTTGACGCACCATATATCAACCTCATTGCACGATTTTCAACTTTTTGTAATTTTTGAGCAAGACCAACTGACAAATGAACAAAAACTGGAGACGCGTACTCAAGGACAGAGCGTATTAAACCATGGTAAATCTTGAGTAAATCATTCACGTCAGTCAAATACTTCAGCTTCCTGACGACAAAGAACCGTTGATTGCACTTCTTAATCACTTCTGCAACATGATCATGCCAAGACAACTTGTTGTTCAAAGTAACACCAAGGACGTTGGATTTATTTACAATTGGTATCGACAATTTCATTGAGTAGTCGCCCTTCCTTTTGTTGCATATAAGCACTTTTGACTTCTTTTTGTTGAGAAGCAACATATTTCTCTGACACCATTCGTCAATGCCATGGATATCAGTTGAGATAGTGTCTTCATCATTGCCGTGTAATCCCAATGGAACAACTAGGTTGAAATCATCGGCGTACTGAATATGCTGAGTGCTTTCAAAAGCAGGGATGAAGTCTGCAACGAAGACAGAAAAGAGAGCAGGCTCCAACACGGAGCCTTGTGGAACACCCTTTTTCATAACACAGGTGTGAGAATAACTCATTAACGCGTACTTGAAAATGTTGATCATCAAGATAGCTTCTCAACCATCTGACAGCACCCATTGGAAAAGATAAGGCTTTGAGCTTTCTAATCATCAACTTGTGATTTATGCAATCAAATGCAGACGAGAGGTCGCAGGAAATTACAGCAACACTACTTGTTTGAGTTTCGTCGAACTCCGAATAGCACTTTTCCATTGTCAGCCAGAGCTGTAGCTGTAGAGTGACACGGTCGAAAGTCATGCTGTGCATTACCATAAGCACTTTCAAATAGAGGCCACAATTTACCAAGTATAATCCTTTCAAAAATTTTCGACGGCACTGGAATTAGACTGATTGGACGAAATTTCTCAGGAGATGGAGGACAGGATTTTGGCACATGAGTAATGATAGCTTTCTTCCATAGTTGAGGGAAACGCCTTTGTCTAATTGAAATTTCAAACATGCGACGAAGAGGAAAAGTGAAGAAGTCAGCTAATTCCCTGTATAGTTTGGTTGGGACCCCATCTATGCCTGTAGATTTCTTCACTCATCAATTGCCTGTATACGTCTTGGTCGGTGATTTCAATATCCCAGATATCAACCAGATCATCACATTCAAAGACCTCATCCTCAATAGAAGCAGAGTCAGACAGACCAAATAGGGTCGCCAAAGTGTTATCAAGTTTCTCAGACAACGCATGAGTACCCTCCTTTGAGATAAAATCATCCCAGTTTTGACGATTGTTCTTGCCGGCAACATTTCCAACCAACTTCCAAACGCCTTGAGTTGAGTTCTTTAAATTGTCTACATACTGCTGCTTAGACTTCATTATCTCGACCTTGACCTTAGCTTGCAAATCTTCGTATCTTTTCCAGTCCCTTCGACGGTACGCATCCCACCGATCGTCAATTAAACTTTTCGTTAATGGAGTAAGCCATTCTTTATCTCTAGACGTCAGTACAACTTGTCTTCTAGGAATACTGTATGTACATGCAGCCATAATTTCTTGAATTTTAAAATTGAAATTATTGACAAGGTGATCAACATCAGTATTCAAAGACAAAAGGCTTTCCCAGTCAACATTACAAAGTTTTTTACTGAAAGATGCAATATTTGATGGCCGAAAATCATAAATAGTATGACACTTTGCAAATTTGTCAGCATTGATTATGTTACAATTCGGAGAAATACATAACGACAAATTATCAGAGGTACTAATAGGTGCATTATACATAGCACTGTCAGATGTATAAATGTCAGAAATTGACTCACAAACTAGGACATTATCTAGAATATTGGAACCTCTTGTTGGATGCTTTACAATACCATTCAGCAGAAAGTCCTCACAAAAGTTCTCCACTCAAAACTGATTGAAATCACCCAAAATGATAATAGAATATTTCAGCTTTACCGATAATGCATAGTCAAGGAGGAATGTCACATGATTGTATATTTCATTCACAGAAGATGAAGGAGTCCAGGAGGAAAATACAAGCAAATTATAAAGCATTCACAACAGGAAATGTCAAGTAGAATGTATTCACAAAACTTTGAACCAGCATCCTGATGATTGACCACTTCATAATTTATTCCCAATTTAACATAAATCGCAACCCCACCTCCTTTACGTGTGATACGGTCTGACCTTACAATCGAGAAACCAGGAATAGTAATTCCAGAAGAACAAACATCATCCTTTAGCCAAGATTCTGTTATACAAGCTAAATCAGGTTGAATAGAGAGTTCAGTCGAGGCAAACTCATCAAATTTACCCAACAAAGACCGAACATTCGTTAGAAAAATTTTAGGGTAAAAATACTTTTGTTGGGTTCCGGTTTGGGTCATCTGACGTTTTTGTTGAAGGCCGACAGTTCAGGATTGACTCGACTTCGCACATCAAAGTTCTTAAAGATTCATCCGTTAGACGTAAATTTTGGTCTCGCATGACCGAATTTAGAACTTTACGAATTGACCTTATCTCTCTCTCCCACACTCCGTCGAAATGTGAGGCTAAAGGTGGATGAAACTTTCATTCGATTCCTCTTCTCAGGAGGTCATACAATCTGATACTCTCTCATACAGGATTTCATGCTTTCTCAATACATTGACAAAGGTGTCTGTCTCCTAAGAATTCGAAATTTCAATGTGAATTGCTCGACTTACGAGACACGAAAATATGACACCAACTCTTTTCCTGGAAGATCTTCCGCATTTAACTATAAACGGGCCAAAACAATCAATTCCTACTTTCGCAATTGGTGGTTGATCTCCTTCCAATCGATGTGATGATAGATCTGCCATAAATGGAACAACCATCTTTCCATGATACATGCGACAAAACATGCAATGTTTGGTTATTTTTCGAGTCAATTTACGTATACCGATTATCCACAACTTTTGCCTTACATTGGAAATTGTCATCTCTTTGACCATACAACTTAACTTCAAATGTACATGTCTAACTATTAGCTCGCAAACAAGATTATTGTTCGGTAATATGATAGGAAACTTAGTTTCCCATGAAATTGTTGCTCTTGAAAGTCTTCCACCCACACGCAGCAAACCATCATCACCAATGACGACTTAATTTACGGAGTGGACTCAGTTTAGAGATATTTTCATTATTCCTGATTGCCTGCAATTCACGACTGAAACAATTCGCTGAATATATTCAAAGATAGCAAGTTCGGCTGTCTTCAAGTCGTCAATCGAAATAGTTTGCTGAAGTTGAAATTTTTTTCATAAGACACTCTTTTATTTTCAGATACCACGCAACTTTTCTCTTCAACTTATATCAATCTGAAGAAGATGAAAGCAGCCTTTCAACTGCATTTACTGATGCATTCGTGCTATATGTTTGAATACTCTTCTCTTTTTTCACTTCTGGATTTCCGTCAACATCTAGAAATTCTATAATATTTTCAGGCCACTCTTTCGCTGACTTCCAAAGGAAATAGGGTCCGTTTCTCCACACAATGTTGTCGGTGAATTTGTCAGTTTCAAATCCTCGGCTTGCGAGGTCGGCTGGATTGTTCTCCGATGGAACATAGCGCCATTGACACAAATCAGTTCTTTCATGAATATCAGAAGTTCGATTTGCGCCGAATCTGTGGAATCTAGAAGTCGTGTTATGCAGATATCTAAAGACAATGGTTGATATCTCAGGACACTGTTTGTTTCAAAGCATGGAAGATGCAGTTGTTGGCTTATTTAGAGATTTAACGTATAAAGAATAGAGATTTGAAAGATGAAGCTTGCATCACTATGATTTTATTAATTGTGGACATTTCCTTTTGCTATAAATAAGTAGTGATAAAGACTGTTGCATCACTTCTCGACTCAATCGAAAAGGAATGATGATAGGCTCGTAAACCGTCAGATGTTACGAAAACATTTCATGACATGACTTGTGAGTCAGATTTATGGAAATGTCATTAGGATCTTATTCTTTGTCATTATTCTTCAGCAAATTTTTGGAAATTTTACCAAACTCATTGAGACAAACTGCTTGTCTTGAAGTTGGGCGAGATAAGAATATTTCTTCAAAACTTTGGTGTCTGTTAGAGTTTATGCCTTCTCCAACTAATGAACTTGTTACTTTTACGAGACAAGCGAATCCATCAAAGAATAAAGATATTTGTTTCTACTGCAGGAGGTCGGACATCTCATTGCTCAATGCTCTAAGTTGATGTGGCTTAACCGGAATGAAGAAGGACATCGACGAAATAAATGGCCAAAATTGCACAAAACTTATAATATCTGCAGCAGTTTATCTATCGCCCACTGCTGTTAATAGGCCTACTTATCTCTTGGTGGAAAATGTCATGAAACGTGTTCTTTTGGACTCTGGTTCACCGATGAGTTTTGTTGGCTTGAGCTGGTTACCAATGGTGTGAATGCGGCGCGAAAATTTCGTGGCCTGTGGTGCGAAATATATGTCATAATCTGCTTCGAATACAGAAATATCATAATTCCCCTTGAACCATTAGATAGCTTTTTTGAAAAGGCCTTGACAATATAATCACAATTGTTTAAGGTGATGAAAGTGGTCAAGTTGAAGGTCAAATATTTTTGTGAATTTATTTGTTTGTGCCCCACAGCTATTCTTAAAACAAGGAAAACGCTGGTGAAGATATCTGCAAATACGTGCATTTTTTATATTTATTCAGATATTTGTTAGCCTATTTTCTAGGAAGAATATTTCAACGTTTTCATTATCCATTCATCACCGTATCAACAATTTCCAATCGCAAGATCGTCTAATGTATTTCTAGGATCAACTAATCATGGCGCGAGAAATCTGAAAATACGCAATCACACCACCTCTGGTTACATACATTACTTTGGAAATCACTCACTCTCACGCAGTAGTAAGGAATCCTCCCATCTGCGCACAGCGCGGGCCTGCTATTTTGGCGGCGCAGGCGTGTGGTTGGCGCGGCGGTCTGTGCCGGCCGTCCGGGTTTGGTCGTGGTCGGCCGTCCTGGTAGTGTCTGACCGCCATTTGGAATGGTGAATCTGAGGCCAGATTTGGATTCAGTGTAAAATTCTGCATCGGTATGGTGAGTTTCAAGTTTATATCTTGCTTCGTTTAGATTTGAGACGCCATTTAAGAATTTGGGAAATTGTCGAAAAACGGCGAACTTAGGATGTTTTGGTAGGGTCTGACAGCCATTTGGAATGGTGAATCTGAGACCAGATTTGGATTCAGCGTAAAATTCTGCATCGGCATGGTGAGTTTCAAGTTTATATCTTGCTTCGTTTAGACTTGAGACGCCATTTAAGATTTGGGAAATTGGTGAAAAACGGCGAACTTTGGGCTCTAGCGGCTAAACGACCACTCCAATGGAAAATCTGAGGCCAGATTTGGATTCAGCGTAAAATTCTGCATCTGTATGGTGAGTTTCAAGTCGATCGGCGATAAAAAATTTCGCTGACGTCCCCCCCCCCGGCGATCTTCGGTCGTAGAGAACGTAGAAAGTCGTGCAATAGCTAGTTGGAAAGCTAAGAGTAATACAAAGTCACTGGAAGAAACGGCTTGTCCATATCTTTCTTCGTTTAGATTTGAGACGCCATTTAAGATTTGGGAAATTGGTGAAAAACGACAGAGTTAACGGCGAACTTAGTTTTTTCGCAAAATTGAAATTTCGTTTTTGGGTTCTAGCGGATGAACGAAGCATCGTATGAGAAAACTGAGACCAGATTTGGAATCAGCTTGATGACATTGGTCAATGAGGGTCGTCGTCCAATGAGAATCTAGGATTTCTCTATAAATAATGAGGTTTACAGATTAACAATCATTCTATCTTTGAGTCGTACAAGTGACGGACGCACATTCTTTCAGCTCAACTGTCATATTACCCAACTGAAGTGGTAAGTCGGAACCTTCCTTCCTCTCCTTCCTTGAGTGTTAACTTAATGGCATCTCTTTTATTTTCAAGCATCTACTACATCTACTACATTTACAGGACAAGATAGTGTTCAGGCGTTACAAAGATCTCTACAATCAGATCGTCTTATGTTGAGGCCATTAGAAGAGACAACAAAGGTACATAATCCTACCCCACTACAGCGTAAATTGAGACAAGCCATACGTTATTACGATCATAGTATAGTACTGCAAACGGGAATGATTCCTTCCACTGAAGTGAAGATATTGAACAATCAGTATGGGGACTACGTAGTCATTCCTGTGAATCCATGCATTCGTCGCCAACTCGATATTATTGAAGAGTTTGCAACATTAAATATGGACATCCCTACTCCCCTTAGCAAGGAATGGAAGGCGAAAGATGACAATGATACTCCATATAGAAAGATTTGGGGTGGTACAAAGCTTTCTTTACCACTATCGCATTGGTGCTCATACTATAAAAAGGATGGAGATCAAGTAGCACCCATCAGATGTGAAGACCTCGCAGAAGGCACTTGGAATGTTGGTTTTACTATCAGTGGAATATATTATGGCTATCACCAGAATAACAAATTAACCTCTATATCGATGCATGCTCAATCCATCCTATATATACCAAAGCAACCAGACGTTCATGACATTATTGATCAAATCCTCAACGAGAGCGGTACGAAGCTCAAGTCAGAGAAGAATGCTGCCGGTAAACGCAAGCCAAGGAAGGAGAATCAGTAGTCCTTACCGGTCTCGACCTTATGACAATTCGCTTATGCGCTTTGAGTGTCGTAGACGTGGACTTATCAGATACATTTTACTTCTTCGCTGCCATCATGTTATTTGTGTATTTTGTCGTGAACAGCATCGATGTACATCATTTTGTAATATGTTATAGGACTCTTCATCAGATGAGTAAAAATATGTAATTTCCTTTTTAGTCAACTATCATTATTTTTGTGGATTGTGATTGTGAGGGTGAACCTGTACAGGAGCTCAGTGCTATTGCTATGGACAATTGGTCGTATCAAATTGTTAGTGTCTACCATCAACATGCCAAGTGTAATCCCAACGCTGATAGCTGGGCGAGGAAACACATCCATGGACTTAATCAGCAATACTTGCAAGACTATGGCTTTTCTAATGAAAGTGCTCTTATTGACTTTAAAAGATGGTTAGCAGCTTTCAATATTGTACATATCCTTTGTAATGATCCTACTAAGGAGAAGAAACTATTTCCTAATTTAATCATCAATGATATTCTACTTCCACATTGGGATAGTAGAGTTAATCAACACTATCATGAAGTCACTAAACTTTTAAAGGAATTGAGTGTTCCTATTTGAAATGTTCGTTGTAGTCGCTACATTCATAATCAATGCTTTTTTCCTCCATATCTCAACACTGCTAAAGTAATGTTTGGTCATCATTGCTCTTTATATGATAGCTACCAACTGTATATATTTTATCTGTTTCAAACCCAAAATTTGTAATGCATGCTTGTTAAAGTCGCACAATAAATGCTTTATGAAAAGATTTGTTATTTTCATGCAACGGGTGGGATAGATGAAGGATGACAATGTCTTTCTCAAATGATTGTGGAACATTAAGTTTTCATAGACAAAGCTTAAAGGGAGCTATTCAAAATTGTGTGATAACTTTTCATAAAGATAAGATCATCATCAAATCAGTTATTGGTGATACTAGCACTCTATTTTTGAAGTTCATGGATACGTTTTCTAATAGAATTGTAATGGCGAGATTAGTTTCGAAAATTCATTTCAGTCATTTTGGGAAAGAAGAGGTAGAAGATCGTTTCTTCCACTTTGCTTCTTATTCGATTGAAGTTGTAGATAATCCCAAAGAATTTTTTGAAAGACATATGGGAAAATTGCTCAACGTCTTGATGCATTTAACCATCATGGTAGCAGTCTAGTGATTGAAGCGATTTCACATATTCACATTCAACTTTTGTATAAAAGAAACTTAAAGATGCAATGGTACTTGATCGTAGCACAATTGGTTTTCGAGTTGTGTCTGCTTACTCTCGAAGTATATTCCTTCTGCACATGTGTCTATTATTTAGAAAAGGCTAGCAAGTTCATGTCTTCAAAAAGACTTACTTTAGAAGTTGTTAGTAAGAGTGAAAATATGTGCGATGTATGTAAGCGAAAGGATGGAAGTGAAAAACGAATCTTTAGGAGGTGCAAGCATACTTTTTGCCAGCGTTGTTTCATACGATACTGTATCCAACTTTGTCAATGTAGCCACTGTGATGTAGCTCATTTTGAGTGTCACTTCTGTCATAAAAGTAAGCACCTATGCAAATGTGGAAAAATCAAGTTGTAACAATGGTTAAGAGAAAAATGGCGAAACGTAAAAGTCGAAAGTCTTCAAAATTTTCTGAGGCCATTCGAGCTCTTCAACGAATGAAAGGAAATCAGTGATATAATGCAATACGACATGCTAATGATAAATCTATTCGAGAAATTGTTTCTCATGTGAGAAGTTTGAGGACAAGGAAATTATCGCCACAACAACGAAAGTTACTTAAGCGTCATACTACAAAATTACGATTCATCTCCAATCCTAAAGTTACCCTTCAAAGAAAGAGGAAAACTCTATCACAAAAGGGTGGTTTCCTTTCAGTGTTACTTCCGCTGTTAGCTCCTGTAGTAGGTGACCTATTGGGTAGGATCTTTAATCCTAAGCGTTAATTATGCAAATATTGAATCCCAAAGTATTAAAATGGATTTCAGACTTCAATGTGATAAAGTTCTGACTGTATCAGGTCCATCCAATGCAAGTAAAACTGTTTTCACTCTGAATTTACTAGATAAAACAAAAGAGTTGTATAGGGAACCTATCAATCGAGTGATTTGGTTTTGTGGCATTTATCAACCGTCACTCTTTCAGGAATTGCAACGTCGTAACTTTATTTGAAATGAAGAAATTATTCTAGTGGCTAAGATTCAGTCCAATGATGTCGTTGTATTGGATGATCTCTTAAAAGAAAGCAAGAACTCTAAAGATGTTAAAGATATGTTCACTCGCGTAGCACATCACAAAAGGTGCTTTATAATCTATAACACGCAAAATTTGTTTCCTGATGGGAAAGAAGCCCGCACACGAAACCTGAATACGCACTATTACGCAATCTTTAAGAATCCGCGAGATAGAAGTCAATTTGAAATTTTAGCGCGACAAGTTTCGCCAAGAGGTTCAAAAGCCTTAATTGAAATTTTTTAAGCAGCAATTGAAAAACCACACGTTACTTATTTATTGATTTTACACAAGAGTGTCCGGAAGAATTTAGATTTCGAAGTGATATTTTGAAAGAGCCTATGATTATCTACGAACTATGAGTTCTTATTCTCGCATGGTTGTTATTCCTCAGGATGAATATGTGCAATTGACTGCTATGCAACAAACAAGTAAGACAACCTCTCGCAAATCAAATTTATAAGAAAGAATTAAATTATCAGCAAAATGCACATACCAAAGATCCACATCGTGATGTGTTATTATAATCGGAAACTGTCGAAGAATTAAAAAGTTCGAAGAATAATATGCGTGACTCTGTTTCGACTGCTACACCTTTAGCATCTCGCGCACATGCAATGTCCCTTTTCAACAGCATTGAACCATATCTCACTGTGAATGATAGAGGTGAAATCATTTCAGATGATTGAAATTATTAACGCTTCACGTTATGAAAACTTGAATCAGTATGCAACACTCAGAAAGCGCCGTCAAGGCTATGTCCCACCTGGTTGGTCTTACTTTCTTAAACTATTGAAAAAGCACAATGTTTCAAAATTTGCTTTGAATAATGAAACATTGAAAGAACTTGATTTTATTTCAGCAGTTGATGTTACTTCATCTACTTCACCGGTTAAAAGTAAAATTAAATGCCAAGGAATTGGTTTAAGAGATCATCTTCTAAATCCCCAAAGAAATACATATTCTCAGACTATTATGAAGCAGATGTGTTGCTTACCATGTAATGAGCCGCCGGAAGTATATGTAGCTGTAACTTGTACTTGCCAGCTCACAATGAGACTCCTAAGCAATGTAAACGAAAATCCCATAAATCCTATGGTTGCTGTAAATGCACAAAGGTAAGAAAGCAAAAGCATGAGAAGAAGGAGAAAGAGTCAGTCGTCATCGGATGAACTTTTAAAGTCAATATATTATGATGTAAAACATCCGGCAGGATTTGCATCCATAAAGAAATTGTCAAAAGCGAATGGACTTCCACAATCACAAGTTAAACAATAGTTAAAGGGTCAAGCTACATATACACTCCACAAACAAGCGAAAAAGAAGTACCGGACCCGTCATTATATTGCTCATGACATTGATGAACAGTGGCAAGCAGATTTGTGTGACGTTGCCGTTATTTCAAAACATAGCTCGGGACACAATTTTATCTTAACCGTAATTGATATTTTCTCGCGTTATGCGTGGGCTCAACCTTCAAAAACTAAAGAAGGTAAACGAGTAGCTAAGTCATTCCAGTCAATTTTCCGAGAGGGTCGTATTCCAAAGAGAATTTAGAGTGATCAAGGAAAAGAGTTCGAAAATCAGCATGTGGGAAGATTATTTGAGAGATATGATATCGAGGTGTTTAGTGTAAAGAGTGCTTATAAGGCTGCACTAGTTGAACGTTTTAATTGCACATTGAAAAATCGCTTGTGGCGACATTTCACTGCCAACTTGATACAAAATTGGACAAAGGTTCTACAAGATACACTCCATGCCTACAATCACTCTATTCATCGTTCTATTGGACTCAGACCAGCGGATGTGAATGCTGACAACGTAGATAGAGTGCGTGAAACATTCCAATGCAGAAAGTGATGTGAAAATAGGTGATAAAGTTCGCATACCAAAAGTAAAGAGTATTTTTGACAAAGGTTATCTCCCGAATTGGACAGAAGAAATTTTCACAGTTTCAAGTATCAATAAAAAAGACTCCCCAACAACTTGCAAGTTGAAAGATTACGATAATGAAGGAATTGATGGTAGCTTTTATCGTGATGAAATTGAGTTGGTCACTCAAAGTGAAACATATTTAGTAGAGAAAATCATTCGATGTAAAAAACGACAAGGTGAAGAATGGTGTCTTGTTAAATGGGTCGGTTATCCTTCAAGTATAAACTCTTGGATGCATCGTGCAGACATCTTTCATATACGCGATCGTCAGTGATTTATGCAAAGATATAACTTGTAATGTCAAGGTCTAAGTTATGAACCCGACTGTATCGTTTTATTCAAGCCCCTCCTATCTAAGTGGCGTGGATGCAATTTACACCGGTACTCGCCGTCAACGTGGAGGTAGCATATTTGATGCGCTGAAATCTGTTGTAGCACCTCTCTTATCTACTGTCGGAAGATCTTTAAAACGAACTGTTTTCAATAATGCTGTTGGCTTTGCTGGTGATGCTGTTAATGATATTACCAGTGGTAAAAATATAAAGAGTAGTTTACTAAATCGTGGGAAGGGACGCGGTTTAAGAACATTACATCAAACTTTTAATGCTACTCAACAAAAAAAAACACCTAAGCGAATGAATGTTAGAAGAAAAACAAAACAGCGCGGTGGTGGTAAGAAGCGAACTTCAAACAAAACTAAGAAAAGGCATTCACGCAAACGTCGCGCGCTCTAATCCTTCATCAAGTGCTAAACGACGACGCTGTCATAACTTCTAATCATGGAGTGTAAAACTTCAGGCTTTTGTTTGTTTGATCAACAAGCAATACAAACAGATATTCTTAGTTCAAGTATTGTAGATTATCATCCTCGTACAGCTGAGAATACTGGTCCTATTGAATTTGTTATTCCTGGCGCCAACGATGACTACATTGATTTGAGTTATGCGATGGCTGATGTGAGGTTTAAAATTCAACAAGAAGATGGTACTAAAATTGAAGATGCACATAAAGTTGGTCTGAACAATTTACCGCTGGCTACATTATTTCTCGATGTTTCTCTAACTATTGGAGAGCAACAGGTGGAAGGTGGTCAAAGCGATTATCCCTATAAAGCATATTTGAATGTTCTATCACAGTTTCATCCGGCAGCTCAAAACAGTCACATGGAAGCAATGGGATGGTATAAACATCAAGCAGCACTATTTGATAGTGAGACAAACACTGGTTTTGTAAAGCGATTTGCTTTGATTAAAGATAGTGAAGTATGTCAGCTATATGGTCCACTTAATTTAGACTTCTTCAGACAATCAAAAGTTTTACTCTGTAATACCAGTATGCGACTCAAACTTGCATTGAATAAGCCTGAATTTTTGTTGAATGCATTTGCTACAGTTGTGAAATTTATAGCTCATGTAGAAGATATCACAGTATACATTCGTCGAGTGGGGGCTAATCCAAGTGTAATTAGAGGGCATGCTGAGGGTCTTAACCGCCAAAATGCCATTTATCCCATTCAACATACAAAGCTTCTCACATTTACTATTCCTAAAGATCAAAAGAGTTTTATGAAAGATGGTCTTTTTCCATCGGAAGCGCCAAAGCTCCTCATGGTAGCAATGGTTGAAAAGATGCATTCAATGGTAATGTCAAGAAGAATCCTTTCAACTTCAAATACAACAATTTAAGTGAAATTGCTTTGCGTGTAAATGGTGTTAGTCATCCTGGTCCACCCTATAAACCAGATTTTACTTCTTATCAATTTCTGCGTAGTTATGTTGATTATATGAATGTCTTTGGCTTTTATATCACGGACGATGCCAACGGACACACAGTGAAAGGGTTTAAGAATGGACATACTATATATGCATTTGATTTGACTGCCGACAGCGATATTAGTGCACCTTATCGTCAAGCTAACGTTCTTCATAATATTCGCTTGGATCTGGAGTTCAAAACAACGCTAACGGAGACAATCAATGTATTAATTTATGCAGTCTTGCAGTCTCAAGTATTGAAATAACTAAGTATCGTGACGTGATTCTTCACTATAATCGCTAATGAGTTGGTTGAATGCTGACGATATTAAGACTAAAGTGCAGCGTAATTCAGATGAGGCTACGTTGAAAGCTTTTGATAATGTCTATTCGCTACATACCTTACCGACTACAGTAAAACAGTATCCCATCTTTATTGTATTGAACACTCATTCACAGAATTTAGAAGGTGAGCATTGGAAAGCGATCTTTATTGGAGAAGACCGACGTTGTGAACTATTTGACTCTCTTGCTCAACCTCCGAATATACCAACACAGCAGTGGCTGAGAAAGCATACTCGTCAATATCAACGAAATGAGCGCATACCGCAACATCCACTTTCATCAACGTGTGGCGCTTTCTTATTGTACTTCATTTTAAAACGTTTACATGTACACCAATTTAAATCTGTTATTCAAAAGTTTTCATGTAATCCATCTTCTAATGAAAAAATGATTTGTAAGTTCTATAATGATTTGAAAAAAAGCATCATGTTGGAATAAAAATTGTTTATATTTTACAATCCGTTGGTTATGTACATGCTCGATTAGATAGTCTAGGATCATATCTGCTTGCATTTCAGATTTCAGTCCAGTAATGATGACTTTACTATTATGAAAGATTGCAACATGTACAGGTAACCAGCAGCTAATGAGAGCCGCGGGAAAAAGTTCTGGTTCATAACACAAATTGTATGCTGCTGGCTGAATCTCAAAAACGATACATATCTTCACTCAATGAGAGAGAGATCACCATATTGTCCACAGTCAGATTCGACATCACACACTTCTCCTCTCTTCCATCCCGTCGTAGTAGCTTCTGCAGTCCAAGCGCTTTAAACGCTCTGATGGATGAATGAAGGGGCGCGAGATCTGTACGTTCCATTTGGGAAGAGTTGAAGATTCCGGTTCATAACAAGCTCATCTTCACCACTAACATTTGCGGTCGACCCGGATAATACTTGCTGTTTGGAAGGTGTTGGTGTAATGTTGTGAGATCGATTTTCGTGTAGAGTCTGATGCGTCGGAGAATGTTGACGATAGTGTAGCGATGACGTTTCATGATGAAGAAATGAGTAAATAGAGCGATGTATCTACCTTTTATACTTTTCCCAACTGCCTTGATGAAATGTGAAGCAGATAGAAAGTTGTAAATGATAGATTTGAATTCGCTGTTTGTTAAGTCGCAACCATATGCGATTTCCTATGCGTGAATGTTTTATCATGTAGAAGTATTTCAAGTCCTTCATGATATGATGTAGAGACTGAAAATGTCGATATGATAAGGCAAATACTCTTCTTACATTTCCAGTATAATCTTCGAAACATACGTTTCGTTCATGATGAATCTCAACATATTGTAGGAAATCCAATTGCCAAGTCTTCATGATGGAGTGTGAGATTGTGCTGAAGATGGTGTCTGATTAAGATTTGCGTAGCAATGCGATGAACTCGCGTCGAATGAATGACATAATGCAGCGATGTATACATCTTTTATATTTTTCCCAATTACATTTGCGAAATGAGAAATAGATGGAGAGATGAGAATGATAGATTTGAATTTCATTTCTGTAATGTTGAAGCCAAACTTGATTACCCAAGGAGATGAATTTCAACGTTTTGAAATATTCCAAATCCCTCATGATATCATTAAGATTGAAAAATTGTCGCCATGTTAATGTAATTCCTTTCGATGTATTTCCACAAGAATTCTTGAAATGAACGTTTCCATCGCGATCAACATTAATATATTTTGGAGAGTCCAAAATCCAAGTCTTCATGATGTTATGCAAATTGGTAATGTATAGATCACCGAAATGAAGATGTCATTCTATCATGTTTTGCTTAGCAATGTGGCAACAAATAGATTTGTTGGTAATCGAGCTGCTATCTTTTCTACTCCCATTGATGATACACGACAACTGAATGGAAAGTGGGAAGTAGGCGTCACCCAAGTTGCTCACATTAAGTATGTCTATACTTTTGATCATGAAGTGATGACTATTAATATGAGACGTACAGATGCCTATCAGTGTGAAGAGAGATGTCGAGTTTACATTCCGCAATGGCCGAAGAAAGATTTCTCAACATGTAAAAAATTCGTATTTAATTTCCTAAATAAATCATGTAGACACATTGTCGAGTTTACTCCCCACAATGGTGAATATGATCACATGCATCATGCAGTTGATAATTGTTGCTTTGAGTCCGAGTTCAAGAAAGGATTTATGTTACTTTGCTAGCGCCTTAACAAATGACAAACTATGATAGTTATAAAGCTAATTACTATCCAAGAGGTTGTAAAAGTTTAATTTATAAAGGGAAAGCGTATCATGTGGATCTTATTCGGAAAAATGAAAAGAAGTTGGTGAAGAAGATTGTGATTAAGGCAAGAAAGACGAACATGACTCCTGAAGCATTATTAAAGAAATTTAATTATCTCCTTCGAGTAGATGGTGAACAAGTGGCAACATTAACTTACAACAAATTGTCTAATTGCGACAGCAATCGTCATGTCGTGGATGGGGTATTGTGTCGTCAAACTGACAATGATATCGGACGTTATTGTCCTTGGTGAAACTTTCTCAGACGTTGTCATTGTATGACGTCATCGAATATTTCGTCATCTTTTAGTTTCATTGAAGACCGCGTTATTAAATGTTGCAGCAAGTCGCTGATTGATGACCTATTTTCAAATGACTAATTGATTGTCTCTGATTTGTATATAAACATTGTCTTTACCTTAATACAACACACTCATCTCGGAATCCAAACTGGTTTTCTATAACAAATTGTCTAATCATATCGTAATCAATAAACTGAATGATGATGATCTAGTATTGGTTTGTTTAGAATATTTTCATCAGTTCTTGCGACATCGTTCTGTAGCTGTTCATATAAAATTTAATATGCGCTATCTGGGATGTAATAGTTCAAATCAATTTGATGCAGAATGGTCCGTATCTTTATACAGAAAGTGTGTAGATCCTTTAGGTGGTATCTTAAATAAAACAAGAGTGTTGACACCTCACATTATCACTTCAGTGAAATTGGCCATAGATTATTTGAATGAAGTGATTAATGAGCAACATATTTCTTTTTCTGAAAAAGAAGGTGTTCTGTCTCTTAGTGTAAGTGGGAAAAATATTGAGCTGATTATCGACATTTTGGGATTTGATCAAAATACTTCTAAAAAAGGTACTGTAACAATAGCTAGCACGAGCATATCGTTATTGCGTCGTATTAACTATTTTCAGATATGTTCCAATATTGGTGAGGATGTGCGTGTGGGAAATGTTGAAGCTCTACTTCTGGCAATGATACCCTACCAACCAAAAAGCTGTAGTATTCTATCTGAGCATACTTTTAAGAAAGTGCATTATATAAAATTGAAATCAAACCATATACCACAAATTGATATTGCAATTTATGACGATGCTGGTGCGTTGATTCCTTTTCATGAAGATGCTGTAACAAGTATCACACTCCATTTCCGAATGAAGAGCTAATGCAAAAGTATGCTAATATATTTTTCCAATGTGATTAGTATGGAAAGTGAAAATAGAGATTCGTTTCTAATTTACTTACCCAGTAATGCTTCCATGAATACATTTCCCAATAATAAACCATCAGACCATCGAGTAGAATTAAATCGTCCATCATTTCTAGAAGGTGAATGGGAAGTTGGCGTTTCCAGCATTTGTTATGATAGTAATATTCAGAATGTGAATGAATTGGAAGAAATGGTATTGACTCCTCGCACCCATGATGGAATAACGATGAATAATGCATTCAAGTTTCCATGCAATTTAACATCAGATGGAAGGTGGAACTATGAATGGAATCAGCTAGAATCAGATTATTAGGGATCATCAGATGAAGATAAAATCATTAAGGCATTCAATAGTTGCAATGCTTCTATTATGAAAAACAAGGGTCAGAAAGTTGATGAGTTTACTATCTATGAATGGCACAGGAGACACTTCTATCGTTTTCACTCTTTTACTAAAGGTCTTACATTGAGGTTGGATAATGAATTCTATCCACATCTCGGTTTTGGACACAGTCAGCATCTGACATCAATGGCTACTGCAAATGTTAGAAAAGTTTATTCAAATCGAATCAACAAATTTCATTATAAATTTAAAATATTTGATGAAGATGTTGTAGAATGTAAAGAACGCATCATTTTGAAAAAGCGTGGTGTTCAACCTTTATCACTTATTGAGTTAGTAAAACGATGGAATGAGACTGTGGGTAAGAAGTATGGAGAGAAAATTATGGCGGACAACGATAAGTTGGTTATTCAGAAATATAATGACAAACTTACAGTTTATTTCTCTCCAACCTTGCGTCATTTTGTAAGACATGTATCGCCTATTATTGGAAGCGGTTTGGTTTATGCTTCTCATGAATATCACACTAAAGCTGATTCAGTTAATGATGAATGGTGGATGGACATCTATGGTGATCGCATCAAGACAATTTACCAATCTCATCAGGAAACAAAAGTTAGTATGAACACAATGCCGCGTCTATACAATACAGTTGAAAACTTTATTCGTGTCATAAATCCATATATTCAACAGAAGTTGAAGCAAGTGTTGAAAAGTAAATATGATTCAAAGACACATCACTTTCGTTTTCAATTGAAAAACAAAGTGCTGTTCTGAAGCTGGGTGATGGCATTCAATGTCAATTGAGTGAAAATTTGAAAAGACTTTGGTTTTTCATTGCTGCAAGATAAGTTTGCTACTTCATACACGATTGGTGTAGGAATGCCAATGACACTTGATAAACATGAACAACATCTCTACATTCAAAGTGATCTGATTTCAGCTATTTCTGTTGGTGAGAAAAAAGAACACATTTTACGTGATTTCATTCATGATAAAGACGCTTCCTATGGAATTGTTGAAAAGATGTTTAAACCTATTTTCTGCCATCCTGTCATCAAACAAACTATCTCGTCTATTTCTCTCAAAATTACAAGTGGTTTACATGAGTGCATCCATGTGAAAGATACTAAATCCCTCATAACTTTAGTGTTTCAGAAAACAAAGTAAAGTCATTGTAAAATTTTATTGAAATAAAAATATATGTATGAAAAAGTGTTTTGAAGATGCGTTGACAAAGTGGGAAAGTCTTTTCACAGATATAGTGGGAATGAACTGACTGTAGGCATGTATTCACAAGGAAGTGCAGTCTAAAGCGATACATTAAGCAACAATGAATATCAACAAAAAACATCAAAAAATACTGATTTGAGAATGAATCTATTTACACGTCTCCTGAATGTGGTAGTGTGAGTTTAATTCTTTTGAGTGGTGATATCCTTGTGTCAGGATGTCCATGTGGAAGACATATGTTATTTCCTATCCAACACCTCTTATCCTCCCACGCTGAAAGTGCTTGCTTCCCAAATGTATGAGTTTTTACCTCATGTGTCTTTTATTTTAAGATGGTCATGTTGACAGGCGTTACACACTTATTTTTATAGCCCTTTTTATGGACCCCATGTTTCATATTTACAACAATCGATTTAGATATGCCTTTTGCGCGCTTAATACTGTCACTGGAGTCTTTTGGTTTCATAGAATACATTTTAGGACGAAGAAGAATCATTTCCTTAATTTCCTTTCCTGCCATTTCATCTTTAAAGCATCCTGATTTTGCTTTATTTTTAGTGGAGTATAGTGGTTGATCTGTAGGATAATTTGACGTATCAAAATATTTTTCTAAAGATTTTCCTATTTCATTGAAATTTAACTCTTTCTGAGCAGCGATGCTTCACGTCTCATCTGAAAAATAGAAAGAAAATAGATGAAATTATATTCAAGTGATAGAGATGGATATTAACTTACCATAAATTAACTTAGTCGGTTCGTTGAACCTTCGATGGGGGGGATGGAGAAGATATTTTTCTGGCAGCTTCCGCTTGCGGTGGCGCAGTTCTTTGATTTCGCCATCATGTTTTATTGAGAGATGAAGGCAGCGCATCTCCGCCATCGCTCCATCATAGCACTCGAACGTGGTGTCTAAGTCCTCACTCTCAAGGATGACGCTGTCCACAATTCTGCTCTTGATGACGGGAATGTGGAGCGTTGTTCGTCTCTCCTCTTTCTTCTGGCTCTCAGTCAGGCTTATCTTGAGTTGCTCAAATTTTAATTTAAGCGTTTCTTCTTGAGCTCTTAATGACTTCATGCATGTCGCCTGCTCAGTGACTCGTTTTTCACTGTTAAGTGCCCTTTCGCGGAAAGGTTCCAAATTTAGAACATGCGTCTTCAGGGCCCGAATTTCAACTACCTGGCCCTTAAGGTGAAAGTTCTCGTCCCTAAGAGCCGCACATTCGTTCTTGTAGCGAGTCATTTCGTCCTTGAGTTCGCAAACTGCGTAGTCCTGACTCACTTGCGACCTGGTGATCTTTGTCCCAGGTCGCTGTCTGCTGCTTGATCCCTTTCTTTGCAGGGGAAGACTGCTTTATGGGTTTTCCAACATCATCCGCTTTCGTGTTAACCACGACCTCCTCAGAATCGGAGTCATCTGAGATTTCCAATTCACTCAGTTCTTCTATCAACGAGGTAGTGGGCGGAGCAGTAGGAGACAAAATGTTTGCAATTGCATCTTGCAGTGCTGCGTCTAGATCGATAGATGTTTGGTCGAAATAGGGCGCGATCAATTTGCCGATGTCGGATGACGTGTAATTGGCAACCTTCTTAATCGGACATTCGGCGTGGGCAATGTAAAATGCCTCATGGTCCTTGCCTTTCAAAAATTTCTGGCAGTATATACAGGCTGATATCACGCCTCTTTCCTCGTGGAAGTGAGGAGTATTTTCATTTTTATTGATGTGGCGTTTAAATTCGTCGCCTCTCTTGATCTCTCCACAAGAGCACCTCTTCAATAAGAATTTGGAATTTCCTGCCATTATCTGTAGAAGGAAGAAATGAAAAATTATTTTAAAATTCAACTAGTATGTCATTTAATACTTGAGGATAGACAAGTTAAGCTGATGAATCCGTTACAGGCATTAGTCAGAGGTGATCTTATCCCGACTCCAAGGCCTCGGCCCTCAAATCCAACCTCCCGCGGACAGAGCGTGCGTCATATCACTGTGTTGGTATTCGGACCCCGATTTTGACATGAAAATCGGTGGATTTATTTACATCAGGAAACAAGTCTCGAGCCGAAGCTCGCCTCTGACAACTTTATAAATGTCTTTATTGAATTGAGAAGGTTTGAAAACCTTCCTTATAAAACATCAGAAATAGCGAATTTAAATTTTTCGGCATTTAGTGCTACTTATGAAATTCTATTAGTAGTCTGTAAATATAGCGCTGATCAATAGCTATCACATGCAATTCGAATCAAGTCAATCGGTGCACTAGAACCGAAGATACACCGTTTATAAGTATTGGACCTATTTGATCAAAGTGATCACAAGCCATATACTGGCTAACCTATAAGTCTGACAGCTTAGCTGATATCAGCAATGATTTATTCTAAGTCGGTTTCTTACGGAAACATGAATTTCCGATATCGGAGCTCGAGGCAAATGACCTACCTTTGGCAGTCTGTCAACTCAATGATATTTCTCATTCGGTCCACCAGCTGATGTGGCCTTTGTTCTCTTTCCCAAACTTTAAACGGTTCTATCTCCGGTTTCAGTGGTCGGATTGGCTTCCAATTTTGACAGTCATGTGTTCTCGCTCTCACCTTTCATTTGAGACCTTTCTCTGATCACCAGAAGCTGAGTTGAAAAAACTCTGTCGTTTTTAGTAGTGATCCCATTGTAGACGGAAGTGCAAAATGAGCAGCGATGAGTCATCGAAAAAACGCAGAGAGCAGCTTCTGAGTCTAGAGCAGTCAGGAATCTCCGAAAAAACGACAGAGTTTGAAAGGGTAGGTTTTGGATGTTTTGATATGAGAAAGGTCCTATTTCGGGCTGAATGAGTGTCCGGATGGACAAACGGAGGGCAGATTCGGACTCTACGTACAATGTTACATGTGTGGGGTGATTTTCAAGTCAATCCGAGAGAAAAGTGCTAACCTTCACTATGGGTCGACACTTAGGATTTTTTCGTGAAAAAAAATTAAAAATGTCAGAATTGAGCTCCAAGACCCCTCCCATCGTGTTTCTCGTCAAAAGTTGGGTCGGTGATGTGTTCATGAAAAAACACCCCCCGTCCCCTCGAGTCGAACTTGAAGTCGAAAAATGATGTTTTGACCAAAGTTGCTCAGAAACATGTGAAACAAACTTCTATCAAGGTTTGGTGCTGAAATTCGCACAAAAAATTGTTTCGAAACTTTCTTCACTATAGGTCGAAACTCAAGATTTTTTTCGTGAAAATGTTGAATTGTAGCCTACTTTGGTGACGACTATCTCAGGAATGAAAGTGAATGAAGAGCTCCGGTTTCTTTTAGTGGAAACACCGCACTCGGTTCTCTAGGATCCTAACTTTTTAGATCTGCGGAAGGGTTCGTTTCCAAATGAGAGCTTGTTTAAAATCGAATTTTTGTGTATTCTCCAAGATTTTGGATAGACTGAAAAGTTTAGAGTTTTTTCAACTCGGCTTCTGGTAATAGTAGAGAGTCGAGGGATGGCTTAAATGAAAGATTAGAGCGTGAAAACGTGACTGTCGAAATTTGAAGTCAATCGGAGTACTAGAACCGGAGATAGAAGTGTTTAAAGTTTTGGATGATTGAGATTACGTCATCACCTGATCGCCACAAACTATATAAGTGGAGTCTCTACTTGTGGGAATCAGTTCTCCTCCCGACTTGGTTGCGGTAGGTGAACTCCGGATCTCCGATGATAGCATCGGAAATTCCAAATTTCATCAGAAAATTTCATTGCTGATATCAGCTAAGGCGTCAGACTTATAGGTTAGCCAGGAGATGACCTTAGTCTCCAGGACAAGAGAGTCCAAAACTTTGAAGGCTTGTAACTTTGCTCCTACAAGTCCTTTTGACTTGATTCAAAAAGGTTCGAGAGGTCATGATTCAGGTGAAGTCATAGACTACTTATAAAATTTCATAAGTAGTGCTAAAAGTTGAAAAATTTAAATTCGTTATTTTTGGAGGTTTTCTGGGGTTTTCGACCCTGCTGAAGTTAATGAAGGCATGTAAAAGTGTGTACGAGCCAGTCTTATCATGTCTTTACATGATACAAGCGGCTTTTCACTGAAAGCGAGCATGGTACGGAGAGTTTCGCTATAATATTCCAATGACAGGGTGTTCCTTCGGGACGGCGGATGATGCCGTAGTGATAAGTGTGGCAAGGGAGTGTGTCATATTTTAGACCGAACTGTCTGGGGTAACTCATGTTGGTGGCATTTGATACAGTTCTCAACGTAGCACTTTGAACGCCAATCGGTTTAGTCTTAGCTATCTTGTCATGGCTGGCTACTAAACATCTCCATTGCAAAACGCTTGTGAATCACGGCTTGCTTTCCCTCTCCACGGCTTGCTAACAAGCTGATCAAGGCAACGACTTGCCAACGACTTGCCAACCTCTTGTAAATAACTCCACCGGTTTTCATGTCTGGCTATCAAGTCATTGACGGTGCAAGTCACGGAGATTTTCGGTGTCATACCTCCTGTTGGTGGGCGTTCTTTCGACACAGCGGTGAAGTCCGTAGCGATGAGTACTGCACGGGACGTGGTCAATGGTAATCCTTGTGAAACCTCTCTTCGTCATGTTTCCAAGTGGTTGCCTTTCGTCTCAACCTTGTACTCTGACCGCCAGGGCGACATTTAGCTATCTGCCACAGGTTGCCTCATAAAATCTCCATTGCACTTGTCTCCCGATAGTTGGCCAACCATGCGAGAATGAACCATGAGTTCTGTTTGCCTCTATCATCGAGGCTAAATTAAATGGAATGAATTGGATGTGACATTCATGCGCCACACGCAACCTCAAACTCATTTCTCTCCGCTAGTGAACAAGCTCTTGTTAGTGTCGTCAGAAAGTTTATCATGTTTTGCAAAAGCAAAGTTTAGTGTAGTCAAATAGTTTTACCGTGGCACACGTTTGTGAAAGTTAAGTTTGATCATTGAGGTTTTATTCGTGAGTGTAGTCAGAAAGTTTATCATGTTTTGCAAAAGCAAAGTTTAGTGTAGTCAAATAGTTTTACCGTGACACACGTTTATGAAAGTTAAGTTTGATCATTGAGGTTTTACGACTGACTGAACTCACAACAGCATAAGAAAGTTTTTATCCTTAGTTGAGACCCAGACTGCAGTGTGCAAAATGTTTTATGTGAGAGTCTTTTCACAAACGGTGAAGTGTAAATTCAGAGTGAATACATCTGTTAGTTATACATCAACTTTAGATGTGAAGTAAAGCGAATCATGTTAGATGTACAGAGTGAATTGAATATTAGACAACTTGAGTGTGTCTTGAAACACCCAAGTCTAAGTTTAACATGTTGGATATAAAAAGTGAGATGGATAGGAATAAGTGTTGAATGGAATATGACCTTGCATTTCATGACAACATATTTTCAAAATAATGAAAGACGTAACGGTAGGAGTGTGTAAGTTAAACGTTAGTCACCAAGTTTCACGTCAAACACAAAGACGAAGCAATCATCAACAAGTCAATCCTATGTCAACTAGATGAGACGTTCAGTTTTGCTTATCATTGAAATGAAAGATGCAAGTGAAACACGATCACATGAAACTTACAACTTGTCAGTGTACAATAGTTCTAGAACTAAAACCCACTAAGTGTTGAAGTCAACCATGCAACAGCGCAAAGGCTTCTAAAATCATTCATTAGACATGAATGATGAAGTTATTCTCCCTAGGTAGATGATCAATGATAATCATGAAGTATGAAACTCTACAGTATTAGCTACATGATTAAAAGTGGATACAAAGCAATGTAGAAGCGAATACGTTTTACTTGTTGAATTAGATAGACACAACAGTTAATCAACTAGAATAAATGCTCATCACGTTTTATAATTTTTAGGTGGGATCAGTGAAGTATGGGAAAGATGTTTGCATCAATTTGAAAGTAAGCAGTAACTAACTTGTGCACTCATAACAGAAATTCAGGTTTACTAAAAGCAGTCTGCTACTCCAGTGAGTCTGAGAGTTTAAAATGTTGTTATATGAACCAGTGTTCACGACAGCGCTAGAAAGTTGTATCTAAAAGGCTTTACTGCACTATGTGGATTGTTTTGTAACTTACTTTCACAGTGTTAAAAGGTTTTATATTGAGTGGAGATGTGTACTACACCATGTTGAATGTTCTATAAATGCAGGTAAAGTCTTGTCACAAACGTTGAGTGTGTAAGAGAATCTAGGGTTAGCAATAAGTTACATGACATTTGATAACACTAAGTCCATCACATTGGTCGTACCACATATCACAAGTCCTAAAGTTCATCATCTGAAGGATAGGGTTCTCTACGGTTGGATTTAGGGATTTAAGGTTTTATCTAACACAAGTTAATGTTAACCGTTAGATGAAACATGAAGTATATCACGTTGGTCATAATGTACATATGAGATGTATTATTAAGTTGTGCTAGTCATCGAAATGAAAACCCAAGACGTAAGTTTATTGCATTGAACATGAAATCTGTAAGTGAGATGGATAAGAATAATTGTTGATGTATGTATTAGACCTTATTTCATGACAGCAGAGTTTCAAACGTTTACAAGTCGCAGGGTAAATGTGTAACTAGGATTAACCAAACGATGTTTATAAAGTGACTCGTCATTTACGAATAACACTTAGTCTATCGCGTTTGTCGCTTGTGAATGACCAAGTGAGATTTACATGACATCGAAATATAAAATGCAAGCCAAGTGTGATATGAAAGTTCAGAGATGAATAGATAAATGTTTTGTGAACGGACGTTTTTAGATGTATGGATGTGTTGCACACTTTTGCTGCGAATGAAGTCAACAATACAATGTCAAGTACATTCTTGAACACGTCAATGACATGGATACATTCCTAAAGTCCATAATCCAAGGTTAGCGTCTTATATAACATACATAAATGATTATTGTTGTTGTAGAGTGTATACATGCATTTACTAACTTAACCATTGGTGAATGACATAGCTAAATTGCTAAAGTCCATCATCTAAGGAGTAGGGTTACCTACCGTTGGATTTAGGGATTTAGTGTTTTATATAACACAAGTTAATGTTAACCGTTTGTGTATAGTACATTTATTAAGTTATCCATTTGTGAATGACAGCTAAATTGCTAAAGTTCATCATCTAAGGGGTAGGGTTACATACCGTTGGATTTAGGGATTTAGGGTTTTATATAACACATTACAGTGGAACATGATTGTTAGAACATGATTGTTATTTCTGTTTTATTCATAGTGGAAGTCATTGAAGCAATACGAAATCTATAGTCGCAATGTTTATGATGACGCATCGTGCCTTAAGTAACCACATGTGTGATTTGACTCTTGATAAACAAAGATTCGATGGATTTTTACAAGCTTGGAAATTTGCATTGAAAGTAAAGATGAATTATATGAAAGTGACAGCAACTGAAAGTCTTCCTCTCTTCAAAAGATTAATAGAGAGTTTACAACCTCAAGATGTGAAGGATAGACTCATTGCTTATATTGAGTTGAAACATTTGCAAAAGCCACTTCGTTTTGGATTCTATTGTTCAGAATGGGCTAATCTTAGCGACCTATCTTATGCACGACATACGGAGAAAATGGAAGAGACGATGGAAGGAAATGCATACGTTGTTAAATATATCATGATTCAAATGAGTGTGTTTACATCAACGACTTTGTTTGATCGTCAACATGTGTAAATGAAATATAGCCAACCCTATCACAAGACTTAGCGTTTTTTATGTTCCATGTTAGCGATATCTGTTCGTGTAGAATGTGACTCAATGAGTTTAGTCAGACAATGTATCATCAATTTCATTCACTTGGTTGGATGATGAAGAAAGTGTGAGATATAAGTGAAAGCGATCTCATAAAGTTTAGAACACATAGTAGTAACATTGTAGGAATAAGTAAAGTGAAAAGTTATGTCGTATGAAATGAGTGATACAAGACTAGCTTACATTGAAATGAATTGTTAGTGCAACAAAAAAGCTGTGTGGGTTTCAATAACATATCATGTACATACTGTGTCGTTTTCTTTTCACATAAAGTTGGGCTTCAAACAGAGTGGATTGACTTAGTAATAAAGTTACAACCATTTTACTGTTTGTAAAGTTAGGAAGAATATCAGAATCATTTCAGTGTTTGTAAGATAGGTGAAGTATAAAATATAGTCACGACCATTTCACTGTTTGTAAAGTTATAAATAAAGTTGTAACCATGTCACTGTAAACTTAGAAATGATGTCATAGACATTTCAGTGTTCGTAAGATAGGTGAAGTATAAAATAAAGTCATGACCATGTCACTGTTTGTAAAGTTAGGAATTTTGTCAGAATCATTTCAGTGTTTGTAAAGTTAGAGATAAAGTTGTTGTTCGTAAAGTTAGAAATAAAGTTGTTTGTAAATTTTGAAATCATGTTAGAATCATTTCACTGTTTGTAAAGTTAGAGATAATAGGTTTAACAAGCACGTTAGAGAGTTGACTGTACTGAGATCTAAGGATGTGATGGTCATATTAGAATTCAAGTTATTGAATGTCATCTTAATGAAGATGGAAATGTGTTTGTGGCTGCATGTGGTGCAAGTTTGGCGTCCCTTCATTCCATTTCATCATTTATCCTTCCCTTCTGCATTCCATATCCGAAGATTTGTTGCGGGCTTGGGACCGCTTTAGCTGCATTAGAAGGAAGTTCTTATAAGAACTCATGATTCATTCACGAGGAAATGTGGTGAAACAGTGTGCTGTATATTTGCATGATTTTATGATATAAAGAACGTCCATCCCTCACTCCGTCACTGAAAGAAAACATGATCGAGTTTAGATGACAGCCATTCGTATGCATGCGTAAAACTCTTACTTCTTCATCTGATATCACAATAATCTCCTCATATTCATATTCACTCGCTTTCACTGCCGACTCCTCACTATCCACCGTGTCCTCACTCCACATCATCTCACTTTCTCTATTCGCTTCCGACTCCTCACTTTCCACCGTCTCGGCCTCACTCGCCACCGTGTCCATCTCTTGCTGTAGTCGACGGCTCATATCGTCATTCACAGTGAAGTATGAATAGTACTTCATAAATTCCACAGTGATATCCTCACCGTAGATATCACTGTGGAATTCTTCTCTAGGGTGTACAATGCGAAATGGCGTATCGCACAATCTTGGCTTATCGGACATGACTATGATATTGAAATGCAAGAGAGACTGCTTTATATGAGAATGATATAGCCTTTTAAATGTCTTGTTCGCGCAATCAAATCGCTTTAGACTATCGGTTGGTAGTTGTAACACGACTGTGTCAACCTGTTGTTCATTTTCATGCTTGATGTGATGACCTGAATGGTTATCAGAGATTTCCCGTCATCATCTTCCCTATTGAATGGAAACTGTCGCCAACACGCTGACAGCAGATAGGATTGTGAGCAATCACCGACGCCAATTGTCCTGCAAACCTATGCCCTGGTCTATCATGAGAATATTGTGGCATCTGCACAAAGCATTTGTAAACATAGTGCTCAGGTTAGGTGTAGGTCTACAGTTACTACCAATGAATTGAACTAGCTTGCATTGAAATGAATGTATGGGATTTAGTGTGAAGGTAAACACTGTTAAAAGGTTTTACAATTGTATCACGTCATGTTTATGGATGCAACAGTCTTTTTGAGTGTATAAGATATAACACATGACATAGTTGTTGTATGTAAACTAGAGGTTTATATTCGATGAAATCAAAGGTTGAGATTGCAAAGTTTAATGAATAGGTAGTTTAGCAATCTGTATGAAACTGTTTCATCGTTAGAAGTAAGATTAGTGACACATCGACATATCATCATACAGCATTAGGACTGTTGATTTATTCATGTAAAAATTAGATTGAAGTAACTTATTGATGCAGGCAAGACACTGAGTGCGAAAGTAGGAATAACATATCATGGAGTATGCATTGAAATGGATCGTATGCCAACGGTACATGAAACGTTATTTGTAAAATCTTGCCATGAACGTATTAAGAGTTCAGTCACTACAAGCCTTTCCTTTTGATGAGACTAGTGACATGTAATCGAAAAATGACTGATGTCGTCAATGTGAGATTCAGTGCGGTCAGATTCTGCTAAAGGTTTTATGAATTATATCACATCATGTTTATAGATCTAGCAGACTGTCTTGATGAGACACATGAAATAGTCGTGATTGAAAATTGATTTACATCTGAAAGCGTGATTGACTTGATCATTGTATGTTATGTTGAATTCATCATTGGAAGGTTGATGTGACGAGGAATAAGTCACTGTACTTATGTCGTAGATGTTTCCATTTCAAAAGCAGTATCAAACAGGTCCGTTGATTATCTCTTTCTCTGGTTCAAGCTTGCCATTCTTTGGGTGTGGACAAGCTCATTCTCTATCCAAATATATGTGAATGCTTTGATGGAAATTTGTTGAAGTCTCTATCTACATCGGTACACGGTATGAGGCCATCATTTGATCAGTTTATCTCCAAGTTTTCTTTACTCAGATGAAACATCACTGCCACGTTGTGTGAAAAAACTAGTGTAAAGATAAGTCGCATCACTATGTTTATTCACTGTCACGACTATACATCTGAAAGGTTGAACTATGGGAACGTTGTTCCTAACTGCAATACAATCGCACTTATTTTTCAACATGAAGTCAGTCGCAGCGTTTATGAGGACGCGTATGTATAAGTCTTTATGACACATTCTGCTTGACATGGACTAACGTGGAAACGATGTGATACCGTTTATATGAGAAACTTCAGCTAAACACAACAACTATTTGAAACAGTACAGCCATACATGACTGTCATTGCCTGCATTACTATAGAACATTTGCTCTGATGATTCTTCCAATGTAACTAACACCATTACTATTGCCATTTGACGGGTGGTGAAGAAATAAATTTCATGAGTTCACGTCTAAGACTCATCATCTATCTACACACGTTTATGTTTTACACCATTTAACTGCAATAGATCATTGCTACTTATCATATGGGCTTTAAAACTTTAAACATGATGATTTCATGGTACTTAGGACTTTAAAGATTTGTGTTGGACAACGTACACGTTTAACACTTGTCATGAAGTTGCTTTCTCATCAGATGAATTTAATAAGAGCTTCTTCATTTTCTAAGAAAGATAGAGATCCTTGAATCTAGTGTGTGTGTGTGGCACAGTCTGTAACTTTTCTTTGTTAATATGGTGGCCTCAACCAATTGGTGAACGGGCCCTCGGAAGGACCGATGAAATACTTCGATTACTTGAAGTATTCCGGACGCTGAGTTCTCAGCAACGCCAGATACTCTAGCGCCATATCCCTGAACAACAAAGGGTTTTCCACAAGCTCATGTGGAATGAGGTGGATGGGGCAGCGAATTGTTTCGCCGTTCTCTGCCTGCAAAGCAGCCAGGAGAAAGACTTTCCCCATCTTCACTCTGCTTCCACAGCGGAGCTCAAGGGTTCGGCTCATATCAAAGACAGCTATATCGAACGACATTGCATCAAACGACTTGTATTTGGTGAATGAGTGCGAACGACTCCCTTATATTTCTCCAACATTTTTGTAACTGGCTATCAAGGCATGCCAGCCTTGAAAAAACTTACTTGCGCGCGCGGAACTGTGAGAGTGCACAGTAACGAATTGTCAACTTGAGAATCCTTTCAGTCGCCCACGATGATATCTCTGGTGCGATAGCAATGAGCTGTGTGGGAATCAGCTAGGTGGGAGGGCCTGAGATGAGGGAGTTGACAATAAGTTACTACATCCTTGTTCGTTGGACAGATGAGATAGAAAATTCAATGTGTATAGGGGGCAATGCGACAGACGGGTGCCAGAGAGAGAGAGAGAGCGTTATCATTCATCTTTGTGTTCTTGAAACATTCTATCTGCTGAGGAGGCAATGTGTTTAATGCGACACGTTCGACAACCGGCTGCGCTGTCATTCACCTTTGTGTTCTTGAAACACTCTATCTGCTGAGGGGGCAGCGCGACAAACAGGCGACAGATAGCACTGTCTCTACTCGTGAACCTTTGTGTGTACATGAGGGTTGGAAGACAAGACCGGATGATCATGATATCTGTTTCACTGACAGGTTTGATGATAGACGTTTTAGCTAATTTTGAATGGCAGCGTGTTGAATATTGCAAGCATTGGTAAGTTTCAATCAGTGTGTCATTTTCACATCGTCTTCATTCACACAGAAAATCACTTGATGCAGGTTTCAATGTTGATTCTATTGATGTATCAACTTACAAGCAACGCACGATTAGTTTAGGAATGAGACACGTTTCACATTTGATGCTATCATTTAAACTTGCAACACCGAGTATGTGTGAAACCTTTGATGAAATAGCACTTTATGAATTCATCGTCTACACTCACTTAACTTGCTCGTTTGGAATGAGACACGTTTTGATTCTCTGAATTTGTAATGCACATGAAAAGCAAATTTACACGTTTTATTCTAACCTTCCTTTACAATACTCATGGACAGTCCCAATGTTCTAATGTAATGTTCAATGTTTCATACCAATGAAATAGTTCCACTCTCGTCAACACAGACTTGTAACTCAAATACTTTCCTTTGATAATTCAATGACATTACATGTTTTGGGGTTTATACCGATGAGTGTTGTCTACCTCTACACAGACGTGTTCATTTTATTAGTTCAATGTGCGAAATTGAAGTCACAACTTTGATCTGCATCTAAAACTTATGTGTTTCTACAGTACTTTATATCAACTTTAAACGCGACTGTAATCATCAACCTATGAAAGTTTTATCAACGTAAAGTTGTTGTCACTCGTCATGTAGTTTTACACCACGGAGTCTAGAGCTTCATGTTTACGAATTTCATTTGAACGTCAGAAAGTTGAAGTTAGAATATATCATTCATGTTCATCTAGCCAAGCTGATGGTAGACGTTCTCGATACACAGTTCTCCTTTTCAAGTTTCCCGTAAAATATGTGGAACACTTTTGTGAGGTACTCACACAATCTAGCAGGTTGATTTTTATCTCACACGTATTTTGAGTGTTTCCTAACTCGTATGCATTTGACTCTTTTAAGAAACGTTACCAGTTGTTATGTGTATACTTGATTGGTGGATATAAAAACTTAGAACACTGTCTTTATTTACAAAACATTCTACACACCAATTCAATTTGACAACGGCAAACGACACATTTAGTAAAACTGGTACCTTATCGATAGTGACTGCATAACGTTTTTCAAAACATTACACATGAATCTGTCTTGTGTGAATTCCAGTTAAAATTTTGTACCATGAAAAGCAGTTGATTTACATCGGACAATGTTGAAGAATGTAACTTACTTTCAACACTCAAAGCTTCTTCAAACTTTATGTTTCATCTAACGGTTGACATTGACTTGTGTTATATAAAACCCCAAATCCCTAAATCCAACCGTAGAGAACCCTACCCTTCAGTTTTCCACAAGGTGAAGAAGCGGAAAGTGGTGACTTTCAATTTCGTTCCTACGGACAAGAATGTTACTGATGCTTCTGAGTTTATGCACGACATCTGCGGAAGACTATTTCTCGGATGGACAACTTTCATGGTTACGGCGATCATTTGCTATTGAATAAAATAAACTATATTGTCATTGCCATTAGTAAAACGGGTTTCAATGATGGCTGTTGATAATTCAAAGACCAAATAGAGTATTTTTTCATGACACTTGTGTTGTACTAAAGTTACTGACTACACTCACAAATAAAACTTCGATGATCTAACTTTATTTTCACAAACGTGTGTCACGGTAAAACTATTTGACTGCATTATCACTTTATCAACCTGTGTCTCAGTAAAAACTTTTGTACAACATGATAAACTTTCTAACTACACAAACAAGAGCTTGTTCACTAGCAAAGAGAGAAATGAGCTTGTGGCTGCGTGTGGCGCATGAATGTCCCTTCCAATTCATTCCATTTCATCATTTATTTTTCCCTCTGCATTCCATATCCGAAGATATGTGGCGGGCTTGGGACCGCTTTAGCTGCATTAGAAGGTTGGCCCTTAAGAGGGCCCATGGTGCGTTCTCGGGACTGACATGTGGGGAACGATTAGATCTTTTCAGTTGGCCTGCAATGAAAGAAGTAAGAATGAGGAAGATGGTACAATGTTATGTTCCAGTCATAATACTTACGAAATTTGTGCGGCTTCCTGTATTCAATGTGGATGTCCTCTCGATGTTCGATGTTGAGGTGATTACGCCGCACATCAGAACTATTGAAACACTCCTGGGTGTCGTCCATTGAAATATTTGGATAAATGAGTGGACGTTCGGGGACGACACCCAGGACAGGAATGTGAATAAAAGTGAGGGACTTCGACTCATCATTCTTCCTCAAACACGCCAACTCACGCTCAAGCTCACTCGCTTCAACGCCTCCTCCTTCAACTTACATTCCCTACTCCGCTCTCGCTCACTCACATCCAACTTTCTCTCCATCGCTTCCCTCAACTTTCTTTCAGCTACCTCACTTTTCTTCGCCTCCACACACTCTTTCAACTTCTTACTCACACTGTCAGCACTCGCCTTCAATCGATCGCGCTCAACAGTCACCTCCTTCAACGTACTCTTTGCAGCATTCAACTGACCCCGCAACTTGTCACACTCATTCCTCACATTCCTATACACCAACGCATCATCCTTCGACAGCACCACTTTGCCCGGCACACTCGACTGACTCACTCTCACAACACACTTCGGCGGCAATCGCCCAGGAGACGATTGTGCCAGCGGCTTAGTCGCTGGCAAAATCGTCGTCACTGCACTCTCTTCCTCACTGACAACACGCCTCTTCTCATCTACAGTCTCAAGCTCACTTTCATCCTCACTCTCTACAACAATCCTTTTTCTTTTGGGTGCACTCACTTCATCATCCAAATCCACATCACTCAAACGCTCAACAGTCGGCTCAACACTCTTCTAAGGTTCGCGCGCCGCCATACTTGCTTCAAACATCATTCCTTTCTCTCCACACAGCACTTTCTTCATCATGTCCTTCTTCCCTATCACCCTATTTTCACACTTTGAGTGCACCATGCTGAACTCATCGCACTGCTCATCACTCCTGACATTATACCATACACAATACCACACCCTCACCACTACAACATGCCCCTCATTCTTCGACAAATAGAATCGAAGTCTCTCACCCCTAAATACATCTCCACAGCCGCACTTCGCCAACTGAAGCTTTTTGTTATTATCTTTTGTCATTGTGAAAATCTCTGAAAGGAGATAGAAGAGTTTGTGAGATTGAGATAATAGTATTCATCTCATAGGAATAATATAATCTACATGAGAGGCCTAGCTTGTAGCGTTTGATAGCAAACGTTGTCAGAACACTCACTGTTCGTTAGGAAATAGAAGTAAAGTCTAGAGAAACCTAACTTGCAACGTTTGATAGCATACGTCAGAGCACTCACCGTTCGTCTTGCAATTTGAAACAGGAGTGAAGACTAGAGAGAAGACGTGGTTTATACACCCAGAGAGCACAAAGCCATGAATCAGACCTTCCTTATTCGGCCATGCGTTTGACATGACAACAGCGGTTTTACCAACTATGGGCATCGGCAGTCACCGTGCTTTCAGTAACCAACTCCCAACACAAAGACTGGTTACCCTATGACGCAAATAAGTTTTGACGTCAATGACTGCAGTAACCCTCTCATTTTTACCAAGTTACAATGACAAGCGATAGACGTTACCAACCCTGAGTTACTGAGGCTAGACGAGATTTCACAAAGGCCTGATAGCAGAAGCCATATCGACTTGATAGCAAGCGTTTAGGTGTTAAAACATTTATTGACCATCATTTTTAAAATTCAACTAGTATGTCAATGAGGATAGACAAGCTACGCTGATGAATCCTTTACAGGCATTACTCAGAGGGGATCTTATCCCGACTACAAGGCCTCGGCCCACAAATCCAACCTCCCGCGGACAGAGTGTGCGTCATATCACTGTGTTGGTATTCGGACCCCGATTTTGACATGAAAACCGGTGGAGTTATTTACATCAGGAAACAAGTCTCGAGCCGAAGCTCGCCTCTGACAACTTTACAAAGGTCTTCATTGAATTCAGGTTTGAAAACCTTATAAAACATCAAAAAATAGGAAATTTAAATTTTGCAGCATTTATTACTACTTATGAAATTTTATAAGTAGTCAGTAAATATAGCGCTGATCAATAGCTATCACATGCAATTCGAATCAACTCAATCGGTGCACTAGAACCGAAGATACACCGTTTATAAGTATTGGACCTATTTGATCAAAGTGATCACAAGCCATATACTGGCTAACCTATAAGTCTGACAGCTTAGCTGATATCAGCAATGAATTATTCTAAGTCGGTTTCCAACGGAAACCTGATTTTGGAATTTCCGATGCTATCATCGGAGCTCCGGAGAGACGACCTACTTTTGACAATCTCTCTCGTCTTAATGAAATTTCTCTTTCGGTCCACCAGCTTAAATAGTTTGTGGCGATCAGCTGATGACGTAATCTCAATCATCCAAAACTTTAAACACTTCTATCTCCGGTTCCAGTACTCCGATTGACTTCAAATTTCGACAGTCACGTTTTCTCGCTCTAATCTTTCATTTAAGCCATCCCTCGACTCTCTACGATTACCAGAAGCCGAGTTGAAAAAACTCTAAACTTTTCAGTCTATCCAAAATCTTGGAGAATGCACAAAAATTCGATTTTAAACAAGCTCTCATTTGGAAACGAACCCTTCCGCAGATCTAAAAAGTTAGGATCCTAGAGAACAGAGTACGGTGTTTCCACTAAAAGAAACCGGAGCTCTTCATTCACTTTCATTCCTGAGATAGTCGTCACCAAAGTAGGCTACAATTCAACATTTTCACGAAAAAAATCTTGAGTTTCGACCTATAGTGAAGAAAGTTTCGAAACAATTTTTTGTGCGAATTTCAACACCAAACCTTGATAGAAGTTTGTTTCACATGTTTCTGAGCAACTTTGGTCAAAACATCATTTTTCGACTTCAAGTTCGACTCGAGGGGGCGGGGGGTGTTTTTTCATGAACACATCACCGACCCAACTTTTGACGAGAAACACGATGGGAGGGATCTTGGAGCTCAATTCTGACATTTTTAATTTTTTTTCACGAAAAAATCCTAAGTGTCGACCCATAGTGAAGGTTAGCACTTTTCTCTCGGATTGACTTGAAAATCACCCACACATGTAACATTGTACGTAGAGTCCGAATCTGCCCTCCGTTTGTCCATCCGGACACTCCTTCAGCCCGAAATAGGACCTTTCGCATTCCAAAACATCCAAAACCTACCCTTTCAAACTCTGTCGTTTTTTCGGAGATTCCTGACATTTTCAAGTCACTCTCACACCTAAACCATGGAAGATTTGGACAAATGATGCCTCCCACTGCATTGGCCTCACTCCTAGCTTTCACATGAGCTATCGCACGACTTTCTACAATCACTCCCACCCAAGTTGGAAGTCTGACAGGAGAGGGGGACGGTTTCCTCCTCTCGGTCCGATCCCTTCCAGCACATCCTTGGCCACTTCCTTCCAGAGGGGGGGGGGCTGAGTCAGCACAATGACTAAGGAGGGATGACTCATCGCTGCTCATTTTGCACTTCCGTCTGCAATGGGATCACTACTTCGGTTTTGAGCAAGCTCTCATTTGGAAACGAAGCTTTACACAGGTCTGAAAATATTGGATTCTATAGAACAAAGTGCGGTGTTTCCACTAAAAGAAACCCGACGTCTTTACTCCTCCAATCTTCCGTTATTTATCACCAAAAGTCGAAAAATTCGATACATAAAAAATTCGAAACTTTAATTTCACTCCCACGACCGTCAAAACCCACCATATAGATGCTAAACATTCCGCTGATTCTAAATCTGGTCTCAGTTTTCTCATACGATGCTTCGTTCGCCCACTAGAGCCCAAAAACAAAATTTCAATTTTGCGAAAAAATCCTAAGTTCGCCGTTAACTCTGTCGTTTTTCGCCAATTTTCCAAACGTCAGCGAAATTTTTTATCGCCGATCGACTTGAAACTCACCATACCACCATACCCGCGCAGAATTTTACGCTGAATCCGAATCTGGCCTCAGATTTGCCATTGGAGTGGTCGTTCAGCCGCTAGAGCCCAAAGTTCGCCGTTTTTCACCAATTTTGCGAAAAAACCCTAAGTTCGCCGTCGTTTTTCACCAATTTCCCAAATCTTAAATGGCGTCTCAAGTCTAAACGAAGCAAGATATAAACTTGAAACTCACTATACCGATGCAGAATTTTACGCTGAATCCAAATCTGGCCTCAGATTCACCATTCCAAATGGCTGTCAGACCCTACCAAAACATCCTAAGTTCGCCGTTTTTCGACAATTTCCCAAATTCTTAAATGGCGTCTCAAATCTAAACGAAGCAAGATATAAACTTGAAACTCACCATACCGATGCAGAATTTTACGCTGAATCCAAATCTGGCCTCAGATTCACCATTCCAAATGGCGGTCAGACACTACCAGGACGGCCGACCACGACCAAACCCGGACGGCCGGCACAGACCGCCGCGCCAACCACACGCCTGCGCCGCCAAAATAGCAGGCCCGCGCTGTGTGCAGATGGGAGGATTCCTTACTACTTCACTCACTGTCCTTCAAACGTCTGCTTGACACGGCTGACAGGGTTGGACGGTTTTCCCATTTTTCGGACAGCAGGTAGCCACAGATCTCTATTGGTCGAGTCTTGAGGTTGGCGCCTTGTAGCTTTTATGTCCTCTTTCAATACGTCCGACCGGGTCTTCTTCGGTCTTCCTCTCATAGTAGCACCATTCACGTTTAGCTCCGTTACACTTCTGGCAGATTCTTATCTATCTTTCCTCATCACGTGCCCATGCCATCGTTTTTTCTGCAGTGCACATTTAGCTGTTTCTAGACCCATCGCAAGTCGAATATCTTTATTCTTGCGGCGATCTCGCAATGACGCGCCAGCTATCCATCGAATCATCCTCATATCAGCACTCTTCATTCGTTTGATGTCGCGGCGTTTCACAGGCCGGGTTTCGCTGCGTGCAATAAGCGTCCGCGTGCACACACGTCAAAAACCTTCCCTTTGGTGTTGAGAGATGAGACTTGAGAGGTTAGGACAGGCATTAACTCTCTGAACACATCCCAGTCGCACTTCACTCTCGCAACCACCGCTGTTTCAGTTCCTCCAGCGCAACTGATGATATCGCCTAGGTAGCAAAACTGTTCCAGAACCTCAAATATTTCAATATCTATAAGCAGCTCACCATTGTGATCGATATCAAAAGGCTTCCGTATCACCTTTGCAACGCTTACATGCGAGAAGCGTACTTCTTGAGCGATGCTTCCTTTAATACCACAGCATTTTTTGTGCACCCATGATTTGCATGTAGTGTAAAGGCGCGTTTACACGTGAAACTTTGTTGCTGCCACCTGCAATCAGATTGCAGAGGCTGTTTACCCTTGACATTAAAACGTTGCTGACACTCGAGGAAAAATTACTACTGACACTTTATCGATCTATGATGAGTCAGAAAATTGCGGGAGACTTGCAGGAGCGTTTACACTTGACACTTTTAGTCGACACTTATCTATTCACGATGTCATCGGGAAAGCGGACAGCTGAAGCAGTTACAGCATGCATTTTAACGAGAAAAGAATGCGCAAATAGCGAATGTGGGTTCATGAGTGGATTGAGGAGAGAACAGATGAGAGAACTAAATATGTTTGTAAATGGCATCTAATTCCTTTCTTTTTCAATCTGTAACTTTTGAAAATGACATAGGACCGACTTTAACGACGGTCGGACTTACCCCGACCTACACTATACAGTTTACATCAATTTCAACTTCATTTTAGTAGGACATACATGTAATTGGTTTTCCTGACTATCACTGTGCAAGTGATACTTGTGGGAGCATCTAGTATTATTTGATCAGGAATTCCTCACCACAAGACTTGTCTTACATATGTTTAATTTTACGTGGGAATTTAATCATTGACTTTGCACTCGTGTATAGGTGAATGGACAAGGACGTTAACCGATGACCTGATCGGTGAATGCGAGCAGTATCCCTGTCTGTGAAACGTGCACAATCACGAATATCGAGATAGAATAAAAAGGGCCGAAGCATGGATGAAGATTGCTGCGAAATTCAAAATAGAAAGCAATTAATGAGGTTCAGTGAAAAAATACATAACCTTGGACTCAGTTCAAAAAAACAAAAGTTAGGCAGGAGCACCGGCGATAGATAGGTCTTCAAAATGGTTTTAAGAGGCAATGAAGTTCATTCAATGCTCAAATGAAGGCTCAACTGATCCATTAAGTTTCAGTACCGAAACATCATTTATCGCATGATATTATCAAGCATACTTTCTTGATTTGAATAAAAAATTTTGACATTGATGTAAAAGTTTCAGGTTCAATTATCATAGAAATTGTGGAAACATACCGGTATATATTGTTGTGCTTTGGTGTTGAAAAATGGTGGGCAATGAAGATTGGATGGTGAACTGTACAGGCCATCTTTACGAGGTTAGTGGGACCAACTACTTGTAAGCTTAGGCTGCATATAGGCCTATAGATTCGACTCGCATTTTTCAGGTCTACTTGTGCGCTTTCTGCAATAGCTTTTACACACATGTATGCCTAGAAATGAAAATGTGGTGTAATATTCTTACACTGTCTGAATGTGTGCAGTAACAAATATAAGCTACTCTGTTAAGTAAAAACAGTTCGTGAGTTCCGGTTGCATACAGTCTTGTGTTGATTAACTTAACCGTGAAAGGTTCTGGAAACGCTTTAAAAATATCTTAAAATAACACATTTGAGAATAATTTTAATGCAATGATAGTGGTATGCGTAGGTCCATGACTCGATCACTTCTTAAAATGTCGCACGCATTGAAGTGTCCTCCTATCTAATCCTCGATGCGATTCTTCCCAAAAGAGCTTCAAAGTCGGTAGCGGACATTCTAAAAAAGTGTAAACGCTCCTGCAAGTCTCCCGCAATTTTCTGACTCATCATAGATCGATAAAGTGTCAGTAGCAATTTTTCCTCGAGTGTCAGCAACGTTTTAATGACAAGGGTAAACGGCCTCTGCAATCTGATTGCAGGTGGCAGCAATAAAGTGTCAGCTAAAAGTTGCGCCTCGTTCAACTTTAGTGACACTTGTGGCAGACACTTTTCAGAAGGTATCAGGAGCCGTTTACACGTGCAATAATTTCACTGACACTCGGCTACAGCAACTTCAAAAAATTTCAGCAATCTAGTGTCAGACGAGAGTGTCAGTAACGTCTATACGTGCAAGTTAGGTGGCAGCAATAAAGTGTAAGCAATAAAGTTTCATGCGTAAACGCACCTTAACGCATCGAGTTGCTACCGACAAGTTGACTGCAGACCGCATGCGGTTACACAGAATTACCTTGGACTTGGCCGCATTTACCTGAGCGCTTTTTGCTGACAACGCCTCTTCCACTTCGTCACTCCTCTAATCGGTTCGTCTCCACCATCTGCTAACACAACTGAGTCATCCGCGTGCAGGAGATTCCAAGGTAGTTCAAACCCGATGTTCCTGGCGACAGTGTCCCATTACAATGATGAAAAGTAACGGGTTAAGCAACGAACCTATGTGAACACTAGGGTTCGGTGCCCGGATGAAAATCAAGCCCGGGCTCAGGCCAGGCATTCCGATTTTTAAAGCGCGTCTCTAGTTTCTTTTCCGCGCGGAATATCCCACTCGATAATTTATCAAAGCCTAAAACTGCGTTTGAGTCGGGCAATAAGTTTTATCAGTTGATTTGCATGACATTTGGACTTTCTAGTGCCACATCAGTATTTCAGCGATTTCTTGTGTGCGATATTGGGGACTTGAATTTGATCCTATATTTGGATGATATGATTTACCATCTTTTTGAACACTTGCATCTACTTGAATCCGTACTTGCGCGACTAAAAAAGACCACCATCAAATTGAAACCTAAACGCTGGTGTGGTCCATCAAGCATTTTCGTCCATACTTATGTGGTCAAATATTTCTTGTCTGCACTGATCATCAACCATTGATTTACATGTACATACGAGAGGCGAAAGCTTGAAATGGCCGCCAGGCACTATGGTTGATGGATCTCGAAGAATTTCAATTCGACATATTTTTCTAGCAATGTACCGATGATGTAGTAACCGATACTTTGAGTCGAGCATCTTTGAAATCGGAAAGTTCAGACGTGTAGGCTTTTTCTGCCACATTTGGAATACCGGACATGGTTATTGGCTTCCCTTACAAAAAAGATTCATTTTGTTTCAGTGGTATAAATCAACTGAACTCCAATCGAGTTAGAAGAGGATTTGCGCGCGACGAATGTGGACGACTACATTACTATGGGCATCTTAGGTGCTTGCAGAAATTATATCTGATTTGATCTTGAAGTATCATAATACCGAGCACTTCAGTATTAACTAGACACGAAATTCACTGATTGGCGCCGGATATTGGATTCCACTGATGATATATATATACATAACTTAATTTCCAAATGTTCCAGTTGCGCTGCTCGCTCTTTCCGACAATTCAACAATCCACATGTTTCTTTTATCGAGAGCCCCAGAAGTGACGCCTTTCGAATTTATCAGCATCGACATTCTTGGAGCATTTCCCAGGACTCAAGGTGGTCACAAGCATGTACTGTATTTACTATGGTGGATCATGCGACTCGATGGGTGGAATGTGTAGCGATTAGAATATTCGAACTGAAACTTGCATTTTCGCTTTCCTTAATAACAATTGGATTTATCGATGTGGACCTCCAAAAGAGTACATTCACATCGGGGCAGTTAATTTCTGAGTGCGATATTCTGAAAATGATTTTGTAAAGCCATGCTTTTCCAACTCTGAGACATTTTTCAAGAGGGAGGGAGGGAGTTCAGTGAAATTTTTTCCAAGTTGGAAACCCACCCAAAAGTTGGTTTTGAAAGTCCAGCCCCGGAGTAGAATGTACCACGCTGAATCGAATGGTGCCACTCCCGAAGTTATACGAGGCCGGGAACATTGCGAAAAAAAGAGTATCGTGAATCGGCACACTTTAACACTACCGAGGTTGATACATAGAGGAATCTGCTAAGTATAATTTTTCCTGGCTCCCGACTTACGTCTTAATAGCACTGAAGTCCTATTTTTCTAAGAATTCAACATTTATTCTTAAGAGTTAATTTGCACTGGGGACATGTAAGTTCGATATTTTTCTGCTTTCTTGCTCCCAATGGCAATTGTACTTGAGCCTGGTAAATCGTGTTGTTATTTTTGACTTCCTCAATGATCGAACATGATGGTCCAATAGTATCATTCTATGTGGCCATGTGTTTTTGATTGTCATGTCTAATGTTAATGTCTTCGGAGTCTCTGCGAACAAAGAAGAGAGTAACAGCAATTGCAATAAAGCTGAATGGCATTTCGTCGATGAAAATAATGTTAAAATAGTTCATTTTTTCTGTGAAATGACATGGCCCGTGAATTCATATTGTTAAATGTGTTCCGAATACCTGTTTATTTTATATGCATATTTGCCATCAAAATGAATTCAAGACAATTACTAATCACTACAATTGTAAAATATCTCCAACGTTTCTGTGTACTTTTTCCACTTGAATCAAAACTGAAGGTGCCCTGATTTTACCCTTGGTCTGTTTTGTTATTAACTTTAATCTCGGGTAAATGTTGGAGTCTTTCAATGGCAATTTTCTATGAAACTACATAAAAGAAAACTAATGGCATTTTAGTATTTTATGAATAAAACATTTTACGATATTATCCTACTATGACCCCGTTTGATATGCATGATTAGGTACTACGTCATGTGCTCAACCTATTTTAGAACATTAAAAAGATAAAGACAGCATTGAAAACTGCCAATCTTCTAAACATCTGTATTTGTCAATATTTGTGTCATATCTTCTCATCAGTTTGTGACGAAATGTGGCCGTTATGTCAATGGTCATGTGAGGAGTATGACAAATCTCGAATATCAAAATGTGTCACAGAAATGTGACGGACACCTCCGTGAGGGACTCCTCTAGATTTTGGAAGTTCCCTCTGAACTCATAAGGCCTCTTTGGAGGTTAGGAAAGGACCTTCAATGATTGGGATAAGTTCCTTAAGGTTTGGAAGAGCAGTTATGAAATCTCTGCTATGAGGTCTCACCTGAGGCTGGAAGGAGCCGTCTTGGTGCTCGAAATGCAGTGGGACCCGGGACTGCCAGGCATCCTTACTTCTTTTGTGGGCCCTTTATTGAATTATGTCAGAGGGGCCAAGGATGCTAGAAATGGCCCTCCTCTCATATTCTAACAAATAATTCATATTCATGTTTTCAACATACTATGTGCGGCATTTTTGTCATTGATAAGGATCTGACCACCTTGTACATGGACGGTCTTGTGCATAAAGTATAAGATATTCCATGATATTTTTTGTGGGAGTTATTTAGATAACTCCCTTTGATTTGAATTGTAAATTTGTTTGTGATCAACGCATCATAGAATTCTTATTACGCGTACATATAGATCTACTTCGGTTGCATTGACAATCTTAGTGTAAACATTTGCCAGACATGGATGGTAAATTGGGCATTGTCAAACCTCTGGTAGACCTCACTAATGTATTCATCGGCAATCACGATCCGAATATAACATCATATGATGAATTTGAAACTATTGAAGATCTGTTCCACTACTAAGTGATTTGCATAACCACAACACGAATTACAGCAGATTTGCCAACTACTCACAACAAGAGCTAAATGAATTGAATAAATCAGTGACAAACAAGAACACCAAAAAGCGCAATAAATGGGCAAATAAAATATTTGAATCTTGGAGAAAAGAACGACTGGATTATGTAAATTCAAACATATGTGACTTATCCGATGATGCATTATGCCAACTTATGACTAAGTTCATTCACGAAGTAAGGAAATCAAATGGTGAAAGATACCCAGGCAGATCTCTCGTGTCGATTGTTGCGGGAATACAATCACATATTTCGCTTACACGAAAAGTCGACTTTTTCGAGATGAAAAGTTTTCAGCGGTGACAGTGAGTCTTGATTCATCGATGAGAATATCCACTGAAAGCGGTGCCAGTTTGAAATCGAAGTCGGCTGATGTGATAAGTGAAAATGAGGAAAATTTATTATGGAACCATGCAATGGGGGCCTCCGATGGACAGTCATTGTTATATGCTCTGTTTTACCTGAATGGATTGAATTTTGCTCTTCGAGGCGGTGAGGAACACGTACATCTTCTTATTGAGCAATTTTATTTCGAAGTTCGTGACGGCAAACGATGTCTAGTCTACCGTCAAAAACATTCGAAAACAAATTCAGGAGGTTTGAATAACTTGAGGCACAAAACCAAGGAAGTAGTACATTTTGAGAATGTATCGAACAGATCAAGATGCCATGTAACTTTGATGGAGCTTTTCCTCAGTAAACGACCTCAAAGCTCAAATCGCTTCTATCTGCAACCTTTAAAAAAACCAAACAATTTATGTTGGTACACATCTAAGCCAATAGGCAAGAACAAGCTCAACAAATTTATGAAATCAATATGTGATCAAGCTGGAATAGATTCAAGCAGCAAAAGTAACCATTCCCTTCGTGCGACATGCGCAACAAGACTTTATCAGAACAACATTGACGAACAACTCATCATGGAACGTACGGGTCACAGAAGTCTGGCAGGGGTCAGATGTTACAAAAGAACCGCAGATACTCACCTGGAAAACTGTTCTGCCATTCTCGATGGAACAACTCTATCCAAGGTTTCAAAACCGTGTGGAAGTGGAACAGATTCTCTCATATTCAAATTCAACAATTGCAATGTCGTGATCAATAATGGTACGAGAACCGTTAAAAACAATTAGACATTGCTGTGACAAATTCTCATGTTCATGTATACACGTACATTGTTGGCATATTTAGAAGTGGGTATCCACATAGATATCCATATGGATATTTTAGCTGTATTCCCTGTTTGATAATAGAAAATATCATACACATAGATAATTTTGATGGAATTCCATTGAAAATAACTACCGTAAAATAGTTAATATCATGGTATATTGTAATTTAAAGCATGTTTTATCCCCAATATGGTACTTTATTTTCCGAAGTAAAACTTTATATTTGGCAAAAATTATTTTTAAAGAACATAGAAATCATAGGAAGTTATCACCATTGAGATTGATCTCGTATAGCAGAGGAACCTCTATAAAAGGAGTCAAATTTCAATAGCATTAAAAATCAGCAATACACAGGCCACTCACTACACGCCATTCGTTTCTTGGCTACTTTGTTGTTGATTGCCATTGTATATCGAAACATGGTTGGCCGAAATATGGAAAGACATTCCCCTCATGTCACTATTATGGGCTTTCAATACTTTGTGTATCGATTGCCCATCGATAGCCACATTCGCAGAGAAAATGTGAGCTTCATGAAGCCGCTTATAGGCGCGAACACCTTTAACTGAACGACGCCCAGTTTTTTCCATTATCACCTGTTCATCAATACCTGCCTGAAATAGTCGAGTTGCGCAGGTGGCCTTCAGGGAATGGTTTGTCTTTCTTCCTGCAATACCTGCACTTGAACAAATAGATTTCATGATCGATTTTAGTTTGTTGGCACCGATGACTGCCGTTGCAGAATACCATGGTCCATTGTTGGATACCTTCGTCAACACCTTCAAATAGAAGTCTGGAACTGCGTTTGGTGGCCTCATTCTCAGGTACTTCCCAAGCAATCTCACGTGACATCGCTCTGGTTTCTCAATTCTCATGATGCTCTATTATCTTTGGTTTGATTGTTCGGTGTAAAAGGCCACCTGAGTAGGTTTTGGTAGTGCCTTCCTTATAAACAACTTTTCGGAGTTCACCAGGTTTACTAATGAATTCGAATTGCGTGATTGAATTTGCTCGGTGTTCATCCCCGCCACGAATCGCAAAATGCAATCCGTTTAAAAAAAACAGAGTGTTCAGTAATTGTGTTGGATTTTCAGAGCCCAGATGGGAGGAATTCCAAAGCAACTCTTCTTCATCACGGCTTAAAGCCTCAGCGCTTTTTGTGTGAATGCAAATTCCACCCTGAGAAAAAATCTTCATATTGGCATCTAGAGCTTCCATTACGTTTTTGAAGCATTCTTTGCGAAAAAAATTGATCGACCTTTTTGAATCCATTTGATTGATCTTATGCTGAAGCCCAGACACGATCGACACCAGAGAATTCGCTGGATAACGCAAACCATTTTTCTTGCGAATTTCATAAATGAATTTGGGTATCCAATAGTTCAACTCACTATCTGTCCACAAAATCAACTCCTTGTCAAGGGCCTCCTCAAAGAGCTCACCCGGTTGTACGGTTCGATGAGCTTGCCATTCTTTCAAGGCATTATGGGTCCAAGTATCCCTCGATATTGTGTTTTTGGGAACAACGGAATGATTTAGCTCTTGAATAGTTGCATCAGATATAGGGGCGACAAATCTTTGGGAGGAAGTTGGAGTAATTGAAGGATCAGGCATGGTTTGACGACTACTCCGTGTAGACGAATAATTAGCGTTTGAAGATGTTTATTCAATATCGAGAAAGTCATCAAGATCCACATCGTCATTGTTAAGAAAGCCCATCATTGATTCCTGGGCATATGCATCAATTTGTGATGTGCTTCCATATATACCATTTGGAAAGCAAGTTAAATTGCCAAGAATGCCAAGAAAAGCAGGGGCCTCTTCCATGATTACTAAATCGCTTGTTGCTGGTAAGTAGAAGTAATAGTGTCCGAATTTGAAGTGATGAAATGCTTGGATCTACGACCATGAAATTTGAATCGCAAATACATAGATTTGGATCGTTCATCCATTCGCGCTCTGTGCACTTTAATAGATTGGCATGGATATTTATGTCCATTTCCGATAAGTAACAGCTATATCTAGGATAACTGAGCTATATTTTCCTCACCGATGCTTTATTTTCCATGGGAGAATATAGCACTGCTTTCAAATGGCAAACATGCTTTAAATCAGAGTACTTTATATCTATGAAGACATTGGCCACTCTATTATGACATGGATAAGTTAGTCATTGAATTGAAGTATATTTCTAGGGAATATTATCAGTTGCATTGGCAATAGAAAGCTTTGATTTTGAAGCTTATTGTACTCAAGCATGCCTACACATTTAACGGAATGAAAGCAGCAAAATTGAGTAATAAAATTGAAAGAGAATAACGAAGGAAACTAAAGAAAAGATGGTTTCTAGTAGAGACTTATGGCTTTCCAGTGATGAAGATGGCAGCAACTGAAATTGTTTAACTTATGAATGATTTTATGGTCGAAAACGAGACACAAAGAGAGATTTCGTGAATAAAATGAATAAACATGTTCTACCGTTAGAAAAGAGAATCCACCGGACACAACAACTACCTACTGTTTGGATATGTCCTAAATAACAGATTTTCATCCGCAGCAGAGTTACTAAATATGTGGAATGAGCGATTGTCTTATAAACGGTCTGTGCAAGGCCGGTATAAGAAAACGAATACCTCTTGTTACGAGTACAAAGGAGAATGCGAGAAAGATTGGCTGAGAAAATGCGGAAAGAAATTTGGATGATATGACATTTGCGAACGAGGAAAGCATCAAGAAGAGATGGCATTGGCTGTTTGAATGACTTGCAATCTATCGTGGTCGAAGAGATGGGCAACCACTCCTTAGAGCGCAATTGATAGCTTGATAAAAATGCATGCAAATATTCAAGCTTCGAGGAATAGGAACTTTGATGAATTCATCAGGTTGTCTCTCTCGTTACTAACATTTTATAATCCTGTTGAAATATATCACTTTCTATCATCACTTTAATTACTTTTCTTAGCTTATGCAATCTTAAAAGCATCAAGTTTTTTGGTAATAGGTTATGATATGTGAATACATTTGGTTATATTAAAAAATGACACTCTTTTTGGGATTAGTGTAAGCTGTTCAATGAACAAATGATGTTGATTGGCTGGTTGGTGTGGGAACCTATGAACTCTTGAGAGGTGATGAGCTATGAGGCAGCAAGCGAATTGAAAATGAGGAAGTTTTCAAAAGTTCTTTCTTAGTCTGAAGTAGCTACTCTTACTTTAATGACAATCTTGAATTCATCTTATGGGGCGAGCGAGGGAGGGTTTCAAAAAGTCGAAAACAGCGATTGCGTGAATAGCACTGCACAATAGGTCTCGGCTACTGTTTTCCCATCACGAGACTAGTAAAAAAAGTTTTTTAAAAAAGCTGAGAAACAGAATGAACTAGATTGAAGGAGCTATTTTTGCCAGGACAGGTCTTTCGACCATTGCCACTGTCAAACAGTAAAATATCTACACTGCGTTTTCAATGAAATCAGTGAAGTGTTCGTCTTTACATTTCCTTGACATAGTCAATGCATTTAACTTTTCGCAAATTCTGCAGTTCTGTCTATCTGAAATTCATTATTTAAAGCCATCATTGTCTCGACATTCGATTTGATTTGCAGATGCGAAATGTGGAAAAGTAAATGAGAATGATCCGAAGCATGGTAGCATCGTGAGTCATGTCAAGTTTAATAAGAGGAGCTTTTATCCTTCGGGTCTGAACTGTACATGGATTATCGCTGGAGAGGAAGGGAAGATTGTGCGTCTCCAATTCGTGTATTTTGAAGTTTATGGTTTTCCCGGAGAATGTGGGAGGCGCGATTACCTGACAATATATGACGGCAACAGTGATCAAAGTCAGAAATTGGCGACTTTGTGTGGCAAAAAGGAAGATATTCCACGTTATTTGCTTTCCAACCACAAAAGTGTGACTCTCCGATTCACATCTATATATAGCAAAAGAGAAGGATTCAACATTACCTACAGTCTCGTTGACAGATCAAGTAAGCTACATTTGTATACAATTCATGAATTTCTATTCATTGGCAGTTGTCAACAAAAGCGTTTCAATTAGAGGTCCACGAACCGGACAGAAGTCTGGCAGGACAGCCAGGCCAGACACCGAATATTCTAACTGAATAAAAATGGAGCGAGTAATGAAACATGATGCGTATAATTCATGTTGAAGGACATTAGTTGAATGCTTTCCCTTCTTTTCTACTTTGGATCTCATTTTGCATCTTTTAGCTAAATGGTATTGCAGTTTTCAGTGTCTTGGAATAGTTCTGGATCATACACTAATACACTAGTACCAATGATCAGCAACAAGATTGAACTTGAATACCATAGAGATATCCTTCTTAATCAATGTCTTCTTCTAATTCTGGTTCACTAGTCATAATCCACATTGTTTTACTAAATTTTATCCTGTTTTTATCGTTTGTACCCTGTCAAGTAAATTTCTCCGGTAATTGCTATTGGTAAATGTAGCCCAATACTACCTACATTGCTATGTTAAGATGTTTAGCCAAAGATAGACCGATCTGCTTGTCAGTCCAGTTTATTGGAGTAGGGCAGCGGATTGTGACATTATTGCGGCGCTGCACACATGTACGCCGCAGAATTGCTACACTTTGCGCTGCTGCGCATCACGACTGTGATGCCCATATGTTAACTTCATTGCGCTGATTGCACCGCAGCGGTCCAGAATTGTTACATTTTGCGCCGCTGCGCATCGGGACCACAAGGCATCATTTGTTAATTTCGTTACACGGATTGCACCGCAGCGGCGCAGAGTTGCTACATTTTCCGCTGCGCATATCCGATCGTGACAACTTACTCGTAGGTGTTGATTCGGACGATGTTTAATGCACTAATACGTTTCGCGGATTGCGCCAGCAGGATCACTGTTGTTCATTTTCAAAAATATTTGCCATTTGAATGAAATTAACCATGAAAGATTTGAAATTGAATACAAATATAAACAGTGACTTAAATTCCCTTTTTCGATTAATCCTTAATCTTCAAGTGTTAGCTTTTCTCTTTCGTTATACCTGTTAAGTCAAAAATAAATTAATTTCTTGCAAATACATATTCAGAAGCACAATCTTTAATACAAAATAGTAAATGAGTTTATGCTAGTATTCATTCATTTATTTTTACGTCTGTAGTTTTGATAAGGAGTATTATCAAGATATAAAATGATTCCATTTTCAAAACAAATTCTGTTAATTGTCATAAATCACATTACAACACTACATAACTCCATGAAGTAGATAAATTGATAAAGTTGAAATATTTTAAAGGAAACGTATACAGCAAGATGCGCAGCGGCGCAATTTCATTTCATTTTGCGACGCTGCAGCGGAATCCGCGCAACATGATTCCTGACAATCAGAAGGTAGGCTTATCCCATACATTGAGATGCGCAGCGGCGCAATGTCACCCTAATTTGCGCCGCTGCAGAGATATTTTGTGCAGCACCGCAATTTTGGCCGCCGTCCAATTTGGTTTATTGTGATTTGATTCAGGGTTGGCCGGTAAAAACCAGGGTGGTTTTTACCACCTGGTAAAAACCTGCTAAAACCACCAGCTTTTGTCACCATTTTTCGGCTAAAACTGGCAAAAACTGGCTAAAACTATTTTTCCAGCATTACTACTTAAGTTTTTTGGGTGCATACAATATAAGGGATCATCGTTACTCCTTACTTTATTGATGAACGTTAGTCGCAATAAGTTCACTTTACTTTTTCATCATTCGATAAACATTTAGGCCTGTATTTTCACAATTCAAACCTATCAATATCGTATTTCAGTCAAGAGTATGTTCCAAGTATAGGTGCAAGAATATGAATTATTATAAAAAATATTGTTTTAAAGCTGTTATGCATTATTCTTCTAAGTGTGCACGCATTTTGTTGCTTTACGAATTTCATTCACTGTAAGATGCAACAGACGTCCATGCTGGAAGGACGATTGCTACCAAGATTGCTGGTGCGAACTATGTTATTTAATTATTATTTGTTCTTACAAATCATGATTTCCTGCTACAGTCACAAGCATTAGTACATGTACATTTAGTATATTTCTAAAAAAAGTAGAAATGCTTTCTAAGTGACTGTTGCACATTGCTTGATTTGGGAGCTCAGATTTTCCGGTGCAGAGACCTTTTCATAGAGTGTTTTCTCTGCGTTCATGAGACCTGGGTTCGAATCTAGATATGATGAAACCTAAGCTACTATTAAAATACGCTCTACATTCGTGCTGAACACTCAACACAGAAGAATGACAGTGGGATTATTGAAGCTCGTTCACATGAAGAAAGTGGTTTGCTTAATTTAGTTCTATGTATAAACCAGTCATATTCATATATTTATTTTCATTTTTTCATTCATTTGATGATAATTCTGCGAGTATCTAACAACTTCTGTTACATGAACCAAAAAGCCAAAATGGTGCTGAAGTCTACATTTGTTCTTAAATCACAAGAAAAGGGCAGAGCAGTCGTAAAGGAAGACAACATTGATTGTCGTTCCGTTATAAAAACATATCATGTGGTTCCATTACAGAATGAATGTCATGTTTGGAAGATAAGAGTTGCAAACTGCAAACCCGCATGCACCGTAATACTTAAACCCTAACTTGCTGTCGATCATTTCGTGAAGAAATAGACTGATTTTTCGAAATTTTAGTTTTAGCCGGTTTTTACCAGTTTTTGCCGGTTTTTACCTGGTTTTTACCACTTAGTGGCAAAAACCAGTTTTAGCCGGCAAAAAGCCAACCCTGATTTGATTATTTATCAAATATCATTACATCAATGATCTCATAGCAGACAGTGGAGTGCAGAGACGAAATATACCAACCACGCTGAACTGCTATCAACATGAGGCATCAATGTCCAAGATTTCGGACACAACACTTCTCTCCATGCAACTAAGGAAAGAATTGAAGTTCCACATACAGCCATTAACAAATCACGACTTATCACGATGCCAGTCCGGTTGCCGACGAATGCGGAGCTCCTTCTCAAACCATCAGGATTTGAATCACTGGGATCGTCCATTGCCTTCATTGGAGACTCCTGTTCTGAGGTCTCGCTCTTGTACTACCATTTAAGGTTTAACATCATCAGCGGATCTCTTTATTACTCTCAATATTGTTGGTAATCAGACTCACGCATCATCTCTCTCTTCCATGGATGATGTCATTGCCGATCATTGCACCACCCTCAAGGATTCTTTTGGTCTAACGGTTAAGGATAAAAGATTATGGTTTTACCTAAACTTTTCTGGATACCGGAGTTACACAAAACTCCGCATGAAAGCAGGTTCCTAGCTGGTGCCAGAAACAGCACTTCCAGAGATTTTCCTATCCTTGTAAACAAAGCTAGTTCACGACAAATGTAGCAGTTGTTGACTCTCCATCAACAATAATTCGGTTGTGAATGTCTTCTGGAGCATTAACTCTTCTGGGGAATTTCTAGACAGGTTGTCGGGCATGAATTACTACTCTTTATACGTACAAGTTAATGATTTCTCCACACTCTATACAAACCTAAATTTGAACCAGGTTAAGGACTCATTAAGAGAGTTATGTGACCCAATATCTAACAGTTCCAAGAGCTTCATCTGCATTGTTTGATAGGCGATGTGGCCTTCTGGTAGTGTTCGCTCTGCGTCCGGGAGACATTGGTTCGACCGTTGGTAGAGCAAAACCTAGGGCTTAAAAAAACCTTGTTTTTTAAATGTTTTAAAACAAAAAAGCATGAGGCTTTTTCTGTTCTTTTAAAGGTCATCATTTTATGACGTTTTTAAGTTGTCCAACCTATTGAATGAGTTGTCAACCTTGTGGGCAGTTTTATGGCTGTGTACATATTTTTTATTCGTAATTATTTAGTGGTATTAAATTACTCGGGAGAGAAAACTGATATGTTTCACATCATTGATTCAGTTTTAAAAGATGTAATATGAGAACCCTGAACTGTAATTTGTGTATTGATATCATTGGATTTAACTTAAGAATCTAAAAAAATCTAAAAAAGTCTAGTTCTCTCCACTTTCCTCTTCCCCCACGTCCTCTTCTTCTTCCTCACACTCCTATCTTTCAATTTCTTCTTCAGTCTCACTTCTCTCTCCGAAATCCTCATCAACAAGAAAGATTTGTCGAAGTTTTTTTGATTTATTGGAGAGTTGACTGACGAGGGCGCTGTTAATGGAAACATTTAACTATTTCTTCACTCTGATGTTTCGGAGGCGGTTCCTGGCTGTTCGATGTATATACTTCTGCATTGAATTGACGCGTTCAACAGCAGCCGAAGAAGAAAGTTCAACACATGAGAAGCAGCTGCTGTAATATTCATATCCGGTAAAAATGCGTGCCACCATTCTCTTGGTCCTCTGGAAACAGTTGGGCTATTCAAGTCGGTGATTTCAACAATATGACCGGTTTATTGCAGATAGAAACACATGACTGATTGACAAGAAGAAATGAAAGATCGCTTCAGTCTACCTACTGAAATCTGACCCGATTCGTTCTACATGCATAACAAGCTCCGACTTGTTGTCAATTGTTATGCTGATTATTCTCTTAGACAGATTTCTGAACATTTCGGAGAGTAGGATTGCGTCATACATTTGCACGTGCTTGAAGTTGGACTATTATACATTCGGAATAAATGTAAATGAATCATAGAAACATAATTTATTATCATATCAAAAGGTGGCAATTATCGTGTGTTATGAATGATGTGTAGCATGATTAAAGTGATGAATAAATTGCGCTCGCATGAATTTTGGAATTAGAAGTAACGAATGCTAATACCAAAAGAGAAATTAAAATTTAATTTTATGTGCCGAAAGTGCAGCACACCTCACATTAAGTGCATTCTCTTCCCATGAAATATGATCCCAAACACACAATGATAAAAACACACATGAATAGTTGATACTATGATCACTATGATATCTAGACTTCCATCATTAGCTTTTATAATCGAAAGTCAGATCATATGTTTTAACGGTTAAACTCTGTTTGGAGCATGATCATACCTCAGTAAGGCTTTGATATACGGATTCAGACAAACTATGGCTTATAGAAAGTTTAAACTTCATGACTTTTCATATTTCAAGATGTTTGAAAAAACTTATGTTGCCGATAGTTTAAAAGTCAGCATAGATATTGGAAATAAAGTTATATATGCTCAACTCTATGTGAGGTATGCAGATGTCCCAATGGCGTCGTCATGAATTTGCATCAGAATATCCATAATCAGTTGTCTCTTCAAGTTGAGGCGAATCTCACATAATTTGCAGTGACTATCTAAACGTTACGCTTCACATGAAATGCATCTTCAGATATCCATATTTTATTTTAATTTCATGCTGTGTCAAAACTATGAACATCATTTGAAGATTCATGGAAAAAATCATACTTCACGTAATCGCAGCCTAGCTAGTGAAAGTGCAGCAGTTTTGGTAGATGATTTTCGTGACCGCTATCTCCCATTTCCTGAGCAGATGATGGGACAGCCTGTGTGGGTTGGTGTACTTAGAGGCACAATTCCTTGGATAGATCTCCGGCGCTGAATTATGGTATCACTTTTACGAATGATGGCAAAAATGATCTACCCAATTGCTCAGAAGCTTTGCGTTGATTTGAAGCTTTTGCAATTTGAAGACATTATCTTTATTCAACAAGGTTACAAACAAACCACTTGGACCGTAGCCCTGGTTGCCGCGGCTTAGTTGTCCCATTATAACATCATCATCATCATTCTCATCAACCTCAAGTGTCGCACCCATCACTGCATGGGTCGTCTGGCGGAGTGACCGACTCCGCCTTATAAGCAATCAATGTTCATGCCGTTCGCAGGTTAGTTACGCGATATGGTCTCCAACTATAACAACATGCGGCTCCTTGCCACAGTTGAGGAGAAAGACTCCCAGTATGCCGGTATAGTCACGGTCGATCACACCAACAGTCCCCATTAACTTGTCGGTCAGTGACAGTTCAGAGCGGGGGACGATCTGTCCACAGCAGCAGGTAGCAGCGTGATGGAAATGTCCACCATCACCAAGCCATTATCATCTGTCTTGATTATCGTCTCCACCGCGTACTGGTCGAGCTTGGTGGCTAGAGCACTGCCACGAATTGGAAGTTTTGCACGAGGCGACTCAAGATGGACTATCAGCCGGGCGGGTTGAGCGCTCCACATTTGTCCTCCGCTCCTTCACCATAGTCGAGTGATGCGGAAGTTTGCAGGGCGGTGCTTCAAATTGTGGCGGCCAGAGGTTTCGCCTGTCATTGCACTTGTATTGTCTGAAATTAATGAAAAAGAATGAGCTGTCTATTATAGAACACAGCACCACTCAGGCTAAGAAAACATGTTACCGAGCAATGAGGGATTTAATATTGCAACAAGCAGATCAATTAGAAAAAGTATAAATAGTAGAAAACAAGAATCACTAGTAGCAGCAAATACTTGGAGCCATTTTGGAGCAACCGAAGGCAAATGTTATTTCATTGACACGGCTGATGACTCCTTTTCCTCCTGAAGCGTCCGATAGTGGCCACAGGGTAGTGACTCGTCAGCAGAGAACCAGTGCCTCTTTTCCTTCCCCTGTAGACAGGGCACGATTCCCTCAGCGTCACTTTTTGCACTTGATGATTCATTGACGTAGGGATGGTTATTTGGACATGAGTGAAGCGTGCCTCTTCGTATGCCGGACGGTAGTCCACATGCTTGAAATTGCTGACACAGGTTCGCCCGAATCCTTTAGCCCATTTGATTGCATCTTCTCGCTTCTTTTATTTAGTGCTGGACTTCTTGGGACAAAGGCATGCAAACACGGCAATCCTCTGCCCCCAGTCTTATGTTTGAAACACCGAAGCTGTGCTTTATTGGCGCCACTGCACAGCGGATGGTCCGACTTGTTGTTTCTGCTGTCCAATTTGTCAGACCACTTTAGAAACACAGCATTTCTAGCCGCTCCTGGGTGAAAATTCCTGTTGAGAAAGAGCTGTCTTTATCCGCCGGCCCCAAACATGGCTGACGGACCAGCGGGGTGGTTTTGAGGGTATAATACTCGTACTACAAAGCCGCCACTGTTGTTAAGGAAAAATGTTAATAAGCAATGAGAGGGGAATGACATGGCAATATGTAGATCAGTTAGAAAAATCTGTTTCATCTCCAATTTTGAGTGGTGTAGCACTGCATGATAAAAAAACATGAACTTGCTCCATAGATTTCGGTTTTCAGAATTTGGAAGCTCACTGCGTTGTCATCAATCATCTTCCATCTTCATATGTGTGGTAAGAGCGCGACCTTTATGACAACATTCGGGATCAATTTTAACTGTAATTCTTGTGCTTTCGCAAATTCCATACAGTCTCTCCGAAGAGGGCATCATTCTTCAACTTGTAAAAGTCTTCAAAAGCATTTTTCGCCTCCTGATGCGGCGGATGGTGTACATAATGTTCTTTCCGCCCCAGCAGTCCTTTATCCACATTGTGAAGGTGTTGAAGCATGGTTTGGGTGATGGACAGACTCTAAAGTATTGACTAGGTTGGTTAGTGAGGACGTTAAGAATTTAAAGCTGTCTATAATCTTGATAAGTGCGATCTTCCTGTCCCGCTTCACATCGCTGGGAACTCTCGTCTGGATGCTGATGAACTATTCTGTAGTCTGTGCTCTACAGTCTATTTTCCAGTAGATTTATACCGTGATTCAAGATCATGCGAGCATCATAATTTTTGAAATAGTGAAGCGCCACCAGACGGAGTTGACATCCGTTCTCGTAGCATTATGTTGCGTCTTGGGCGGACGGTCTGCACCCGTCATGTGACAACAATCACGTACTTTTCGACCTGCATTCACCCCTGTGAAGCTCTTGCAAATGTCACACTACGTGCAGGTCATGAACAGCGACTCATCTTGCGGTCACATCTGAGTCTTTTGGGGAGCCGTTTTGAGATTGACATGGTGCTCCAGCACCATGTGATCTATCCTGAACAGAAAATTCTTCACAGAATTGTCTCCCTGCCACATATCTACCAACTGTCCACGGTGGTCAGGAAGGTCGCGGGAAAGTTCGAAAAAATGGGGGAAAAATGGGAAAAATTGGTCTTATTAGAGCAAGAGAAAATATTTGAAAGAAATTAGAAAATCTTTCATCTAGCCCATGTCGAGAAAATCGATAATTATTGGAGATCAATAATTTATGATTTTAGCGCACTTACTGAAATTGGGGGAACGTTGGACAACAAATATAGAATTGTGTATTCTTCTTCTAATTTTATTCATAACTTTTGAAATTTTTATCGAGCCCTTTAGTAGAAAATCGATAATTATCGATTTGATCGATCAATATTTTTTCTAAATATTAGCAGAAATCAGTGAAAGTTGCTGCAAATAAAAATTGGCCAGACTTCGCTGATGTCACATGTTACTCATCTGGATGCTTGTTACTTCAGACGCTGAGCTATAGAAATCCATCGAGCCCTTACGGAGTAAATCATGTGAATGTTTGACACATGCAAACATGCATTGCGTCTATTGTTGGACTAGGCCTATTATGCAACTTTGTTCTCACTATAGCTCCTTAAATGCTAATTGGGCGAATTCGATTAACTAACTTTAATGCCACTGGAATATTGTTTTTTTTGTTTTGATATTGTTTTGAATATTGTTTTTTGTTAATAGGCCAAAGTTGTATTCATGCATCTGTTTCATATTTGTTAGTCAGCTTCAGTCAGTTTCACTCCTATTTATTGTGCCGTTATCTTTTTTTGCGTGAAATGTAAGTTAAGATAATTCATAATGATGTGTCACTTTGTTCCTTTAATATGAAATGATCATTTTATTGACTTTACCAATGTACATTTCAATGGCTTTGCATTGACTTATTTTTGTTCGCAACCCCACTAATTTGCATTGTTCTTTGTTCCGTGAACGAGTATTATTATAATATTAAGTGCAATATAAACATGTCCCTGTAATGAAAGTCTGATGTCATTTCAAACATCAGTGATGATAAAAAACACACTTTATGATAAAATATTATTGTAACCTATCTCCCTGTAACCGACAAATAACATGAAATGTTACAAATGCTTACTATCGAATTCAACAACAGTGTGTCTCAATGCTTGTTTATATCGTGGATTTGAAAGATCATTCACTTTACGCTTCATCCAGAATTCCTTTAGCTCAACATGAACAGACTTTGATGCCTGAGTATTGGCCCAGCGATTTACCATACCGCCAACAAAAAAACTCGGGAACATGTCGAATCAAGATATGGACTTTCGGAGTGATGCCGATGCCTTGAAAAAAACCCAAGTAGGAGGTGTCGAACTGTGCAATTCTTTCTTGGAAGTCAAATCTCAATGATCTTTGGCCAATGATTCTTGATCTTTTCTGCTTTCGTACATGAATGATTGTATCCTCTTCCAACTACAGATAGGCATTTTGGACAGAGTTTGATGCTGGTCGGCTGTAATGACACTTGTGCACTTTGTGATGAAGAATCCGGGGGAACCGGAGGTCGTCCACGCTTGGGTTTTGCCGGCATATTCCCCGAGAAAGGAGAGCTTCTTGCAATATTTCAAACTTGACACTGACCATCTTCGCATTCATGTCGTGTAACGCATTTTGCATATTGTTCAAATGACTGAACTTTGAGCTTTCTTCGATAGACTCCATTCTTGTATTCATGCAACAGGTTAAGATCACTTTTGCATAAGACAGATGGCAGTCTATCATCCTCGATCGTGTAATAATGAATGATATTGTTTAATCAAATGTAAGAGAGTCTCTTATCGCTTCATCACGGTCAGATTTGCCTCCACAGACAGTGCATGCCGCTTTCCAACACTCTTCATGAGTCTTCTTCGTCTTCGGTATATTGAAATGAAATGATTTAACAAACTGCGACAAACTATGAAATCAAGAATTGACTTCTAATCAACATGCGATCATGGACACTTATTCTCGCTTCTCGATAACAATAAGATCGCATTAGTTCCTGGATAGATCTGCACGCTTCGATTTGATATGTATAAAGACACCATATTGTTAATAGCTAACCGTAATTAGCTAATCGAAGTATTCAGTTGACAGATGGGGACATGCGTATTTGTGCTGAATAGAATGAAAAGCAACAGACCGGTTTAGTTTCGATGGATAATGAGCCATAATGATTCAAACACGTTTTGGCTGCAGAACTAGCATCATACCTTAGCTTAAGAGTTTTGTTGATGTTTATTAAGTAACAACGAAAAGTTGTCAACTAAATTAGGCACGAATGAACACTACATGCGTTACCCGCAAGAAACAAAGTATAATTCTCTGGAAAAGCGCTCGATATATTTACCAGATGTCGTTTGTACGCAACAATTCAATACCCTATTAACATGAACTAGCATTAACATTACTACCCCATGAACTAAAAAATCGCCTAATTCGTCCTTGAGGACAGTCATACACAGTAAAATACAGTCCGTTTCATAAAAAGTGGATCATCCTAAAATTTGACTAAATAAAACATAAGTATGATACAGAAAGCATTTTTCATGTTATTTCATGTCCCTAATATATTTAGATGTCCTTATATAATCTGATAAGCTATGATACAGTAACGGTATAAGCTAATATTTTGTGGCCCTACCCTTATTGTCAATGACATTGCCAATTCGTCTAGGCATTGATTCGATGATATCGTTGATTTTTGACTGATCTAACTTTCTCCACTCTCTTTTTAACAGTGACGTAAGTTGTGATACGCCATCTGTAGGTAGCAGTGAACGACGAACGTTACGTTTTAGAATACTCCATACATTTTCTATTGGATTCAGATCAGGAGAACGAGCTGGCCAAGATAATGTCCTAAGCCCTAATTGAGACTTGCATAAGTTGACTCTGCTACTCCTGTGACACGTAGCATTATCATCCATAAATAACCAAGTCGATGGATCACCAAGTTGATCTGTCATTTGGCCAATGTTCATTCGTAAAACATTCACATAGCGTTCAGAATTCATGGTTCCTTGCTGTATGTGAAGTTCAGAGCGGCCATTGGTCCAAATGCCAGCCCAAATCAGTAGAGTCGCACCACCTTGTACCCGGGGACGATGTAAATGTCTCGGAATTTCCTGATCAGATTTTATCCATAATCTCAATTGACCATCACTATCCTTCAGACGGACTGATGCCTCATCAGACCAGACAACCCGATCCCATTGATTTCGCCAGTGACAATGACTCATTGCCCATCTGAGACGTCTTTTTGTATGCTGATCTGATAATTCGATCTGAGAGGGCCTCTTACAGCTCTTGAAATTCGACTCAATAAGTCTTCTACGAATAGTGGACTTAGAAATAGACGAGTCTAGTGCAGCCATCTCAGTTAACGAGAGACTTGGATCAACTTTAACAAATCTCAAAATTAGGTGGTCTCTACGTTTGGATGTTTTGCGTGGACGGCCAGAGCCCTCTTTACGACAGAGTCGAAAATCATCATTATGCCATCGATGCACATTTGTGTAAGGGACATTTAATCGCTTGCTTGTAGCTCGCAAAGAAAACCCTAGTTCTAGCAAGGCTGACACTTTGCCTTTTGTGAATGCGATCTCGTTATTGTTCATTTGTGCTTTGTATTGTTTTCAACCGGTAAGAGATAGATTTCTAGCTGAAAGCAATCAGGAGTGCTGCCAACACCACCGCAACGAAGTCAGGAAGCTATGGAACATGAAGTCCAGTTAATCACATGTAGCAGTTACATTATTGTTGATGAATAATGGTGCTATACTGGCTCTGATTGACCGATTTTCTATATTTTTGTTTTGCTTGGTAGCTTTTGGCTTGTAGAACAACATATTACATAACAAAGGAAACAAATGTAATTTTATAAGAGTGAGGTAGGATTTTGTGTAACATTGCTAAATGAAGATCAAATTATCTACTACTTTTTTATCTATAACAGGAAAGCAACTCAATATTCATGCTTGAAATTTCCAACAATGATGTTAGTAAGCACAACTGACATATCTTCCAAATTTCAGAGAAATTCGTTCAAGTTTGGCGGAGTTAGACAAAGTTGAAGTTAAGGCGATGTTTAAGGGTGATCCAATTTTTATGAAACAATCTGTATAACCCATTTGTCAGACATTATGATTTACTCTGTAAGGGCTCGATATATTTTCTAGGTAACGTATGTACCGAACAAAACAATATTCCAGTGACATAAAGTTAGTTAATCGAATTCGCCCAATTAGCATTTAAGGAGCTATAGTGAGAACAAAGTTGCATAATAGGCCTAGTCCAACACAATAGACGCAATGCATGTTTGCATGTGTCAAACATTCACATGATTTACTCCGTAAGGGCTCGATGGATTTCTATAGCTCAGCGTCTGAAGTAACAAGCATCCAGATGAGTAACATGTGACATCAGCGAAGTCTGGCCAATTTTTATTTGCAGCAACTTTCACTGATTTCTGCTAATATTTAGAAAAAATATTGATCGATCAAATCGATAATTATCGATTTTCTACTAAAGGGCTCGATAAAAATTTCAAAAGTCATGAATAAACTTAGAAGAAGAATAACACAATTCTATATTTGTTGTCCAACGTTCCCCGAATTTCAGTAAGTGCGCTAAAATCATAAATTATTGATCTCCAATAATTATCGATTTTCTCGACATGGGCTGGATGAAAGATTTTCTAATTTCTTTCAAATATTTTCTCTTGCTCTAATAAGACCAATTTTTCCCATTTTTCCCCCATTTTTTCGAACTTTCCCGCGACCTTCCTGACCACCGTGTGGAGTGTGTTCCTTTTGGCATAGTGGGAATGCCAAAGCCTTCAGGCAATTCAGCGCTACCGGTCCACCGGATGATCAGATTTGAGGGTGCAATGAAACATTGCATAAATTACACGCAACGGTCATAGCTCACTGTCTGTCATTTTATATTTTAATTCCTTTTCTCTTGTATGTATTGGCAAAATTATCTTACCTGTGGCTTTCCTTTCAAGCACTACATGCAGTGTGTAACAGTTCTCCTTCACCACAAGTATCACACATGCTATGATGCCAACTCAGGCCTCACAACAACATTTGTCGTTGTCATCATTGTGTGGCAAATTGACAACACGGTCCACCATTTTCTGCCAGGAGCAGTGAATGGGTCCTTGGAAACCGTGCGCATATACACGTGTAGGTGGACGTTCATTTTGATGTCATTGCACCGATCGAAGAATGGAATGTTCCGCACCTCTATCACCGAACAGTCGCCCAAGGCAGAGAAATATAACTTATACTCCCATCCATCGTGCATTCCCGGTCACTCATGATGATGGGAACTCTCCCATTATGCAAGGCATTCAGCACTGCTTACTTGAAACAGAAGGCGTCTGAACGAGCGCTGACAAGACAGCGATTGCTTTGTAAGAAGGCATCTGCCTTCACAAAAACCCGGTCTGCACTCACGAGAAACGGAGCTAGCAATGCATCAACGGTTTGATGGAATGATTCGGTCCAATTTGCATCAACTGGCAAGTAGTCTCAATAAGGACAAGTATGCTCCTCATACCAGTATGGAAATGCAGGTGTGCATGGAGCTTGAGATAAGAATGCGAACGGAAAGTACCTAGCTACACTCTCCTCCTTCTCCAATAGATTTTTTCGGTGGTACCTGCACACAAGCACCAGTCTGGCCTTCAACATATGCCGGCGTTGAAAAGCAGTTTTTATAGCATTTGTAGTAACTGGCGCTTTGCATCGAGCCACCTCTTTGCTTCGCATGGTGGATAAGTTGATGCATGATAAATGCAGCAGTCCCCTATAAGTTCTTGAATGCCACTCTGATTTAGGCAGGTCGAAGTGCCATACTCTTCCAAAAATAAGTGTCAACCTGTGTGAATGACGTACTAAAACAGTCGCCGCCTGCCGGCGAACATTCCACAGCTCTGTTTGACGTACTGTAGTAGAAATCATTACTAATTTCATCAATCATCTCAATGTCAAATCAGTTTACCTCTTCTCCCTCTCCATCTGGTGATGACTGCACCTCAATGACCGCTACTGCCTCATCCTGTGACGCCATGCGCCGTCTTTCCACCATGTTATCGCATCATCTTCTGCGTCTAGGTCTACTTGGCAATTGATCCAGGGGGTGGAGCGTCGCCAACCCTCCGTCATCTCGGCTCCTTTTGCTGCTGCTATTGTTGTCTGACGCTTACTGCCGCAGCCTCACTCGCCTCCACCACTTCCAGTACGCCAAAGCTTCCTGATGTCAGGAACAAAGAAGCGAAACATCATTACCAACACGCATACTCCCAAACCAACCCTTCAGCTGCAACTTCGTCTTCCCTTCCTCACCGACTTCCCCGACGTCTATACCGCCAGATCGTCCGCGAAGGCGCTTCCCTTCACCCTCTCACCAAGCCTCTCCACTAGGTCATTAATACCATTATCACCAGCACAGAACTTTAAGGCAGCCCCTGACGAAACAATCTGGCTTTCAGTCTGGCCACATCCACTCTGACGCACGTGAACCCATTCTTCAACCACTCCTGAACCCAACGAACCATCCGCACGCTGACCCCTGCACCCGTCAGCTTTCACAGAAGCCCGTCCCACCACACCCAGTCGTACGCCCTTTCGAAGTCGAAGATGACCTGACCCGTCTTCAACCTCTGGTGGTATCCAGAGGGATTGGCCATTCCCTTAATCTTGGAGGCCACGAGTCAGCAAAATGCATCCCGGAAGCGAAATGATTCTTTAATGTTGTTCAGAAGATATACACGTTCTTCAGCGCATTACCCCATCGTCGGAAGCTCCTGACTGAGTCACTATCAACTCCTGTGGTTAACACTACTCTCAGTCAAACTCGGTGGTCTGCTCATGCTGATGCAACAAAAGCCCTCCGCTTAGGGTATGTTAATATATTAGAAGTTCATGTTAACATCGTAAACAATATGGAAGAAAATTCTGAGACACGAGGGGAGGCTGAGGGTATAATTAAGAAAATGGTGAAAGTAGAATTCAGTTTCTTGACGGATATGTGGGGTGCTCTTCTCAGTCATTTCAACAGTGTCAATACAGCTCTCCAGAGCAGTTGTCTTGACCTGAACAACACAGTTGTTCTATTGGAATCGCTGTACCAGTATGTTTTGACATTGCGCAATGAATTTGATTTTTTTGAAGAGAACGGAAAGACACTGAGCGGATGTTCTGAATGTAAGGAAGAAGTAAGCCGAAAGCGCATGCACGCGTAAAACTCAGGAGCTTCGAAGGGACTCCGCAGACACAGATCTCTCAGCAAGGGAGAAATTTCGTAGAGGTGTCTGCTTGTTAGCTATCGACAGTATGGCTACTGCATTCAGGAAACGATTGGACGCATATGTTCAAGTGCTCAATCTGTTTGCATTCCTTGAACTCCTTGTTTGCATGAACTCCTAGAACTGACTCCGGAGTCAGTACGTGAGAGTTCCAAACGACTAGTGGAAGCCCATCCGGAAGATCTTGAAGATCTGATAGAGGAATTTGTTTAATTTTCCCGCTTCTCTCGAGATAGTAGCGAAGGGTAGAAGGTAGTAGTAAGCTTCGATTGTACCGCACTGTTGCAGCACCAGGTGTGTGTTAAGCGTTCCCCAGCGTTAACATTGCGTTGTGTATCTATCTGAGTCTGTCAGTGACTAATTTCTCAGGGGAGCTCTTATTTTCCTCCCTTGGAAGAATAAAAAATGATCTCACGACGACAATGTCCCACCATCGGCTAAGCCATTTGACGCTGATAGCAATTGAAAATGATGTCCAACAAAAATTACATTTTGACGAAATTTTTTGACGTTTTCTCAAAATCGAAAGCACGTAAAAAGCTATTTTTGTAAATAATACGTAGGATATGCAGTCAAAATTGTAAAGAATAAATGGAAGAGTCCATTCATAGTGACGGGACTTTGTCCTTGTGAGTGTTTGCTTGATTTTACTACTTGTCCTACAATGTTTGATAACCCGTAATTGATCTTTAGTATTAGTGTGTTGAGACAACACAATCTCCTTATTATGCTGGATCGTGTCTGGTAGGGTTTGATGGTTCAGGAGTATAGCGACAGAAACCCGATTGGCCTTATTGGATTCCTATTGTTGATCTCATTTCATCTTTCTTAATTCAAGCAATCTTTACGTTTATTATCTATTAAGTGACTTTATTATGACAGGATCCAAACCTGATTGATCATAATCTAAAAGATCAAGCACTTGTCAATATTAGCAGAATTTAGTATTTAAACGTGATTGATTGTCCATCTTTTCACTTGACTTCAAGAAAGCAAGCAGACAGTTAACAATCTTATGTTTAATTATCAAGAAGGACTTTAGCCTTTATGATAAAATGATAATTAATTACTATAGAACTAGATAGCATAATAAATTCATGAAATTATTATATTTTTAAGGTCGCCATGCTTGCAAGCTGCATCATAGAGCAAGTATTTTAGGTAGAGTAGCAACACAGCATTAATTAAATCCCTAATGTGTAAACAGTTTCGATTTTATTAAATGAACTCGAGTTGAGACCCAATACCAAATATGAGATATGCACACTTTTACACTTTTGGAGAAATATGCACGGATTTGACTGATCATGATAGCACTACAGAAGGAATAGTAGTATTTGACAAATCTTCCTTGCCATGTCAACCTTGGAGAGGGAATCTGCACGCAGCTTGTTAAATTAGAAATTCGATGGGTTACTGTTGCTTTCATCCTCAGCCTCATAAATAAGAGTAATTTCTTAAGTAATCACGAATTTTACTAAAATGGCCTCACTTCAAGACCATTTACACACATGCATACACATATGGTAGAAGGAAACAAAGTAAATAAGCAGATTTACAACGATCTTTCATGATATTAAGCGTGATCGTATCACAAGCTACCAAACAATGAAAGAGCAAAATATCATAATCAAGTACAAAGATAATAATTAACTTTAAAAGATGTAAATGGGTCCACATTACTATTCAGATTCAAGAAATGAAACACAAATTTAGTGAATCACTTGTGCCGATGAAAATTGGATTAAAAACTTAAAATTTCAGTCAATAAGCACAATCAGATCACAGGTTTTTCATGAAGACTTACAATACTCGTATAATACGGTTCATGAACTTCCCTTGATAATAATCCTAAGTTCGGCTTAAGACGCGTAAGATGCTTGTCAGTAAAAATTTTCATTGCCTTTGATATTCAACATGTTTGATACTACTTATATATCGTGTTGAAGTAGATAGTATATAAACACAGGAATTATTTTCAAAAATTTAGCCTTTTAAAAACTGCTGAAATAATTTTTTTGGGCCGCAGGAACGCAATCTCTGCACAAAAAAACTGAATCTTTTCATATAAAAATGTCAACTGTATTCAGATGGTTTTTTGAGTCGACACTCTACTTACTATGTTTACTATTTTAACAGTTTCATTCATTTTACAAGAAATTAAAAACAATTAAAATTTCGTTTTTGAGGGAATTGCATAACGAAATTAGCACTGAAACAAGTGATTTTTCCTATATTTTAACAGCGTATATACAAAATACCGTAATGACCTTAAATGCTAAACAAGGTGATGCTGAAAGAGTCTACATTAACTTTAAATTCACAAATAAAGTTATGGATGAAGTCAATTTACATAACATTTTCCATGACACTAAAATTTGTCGTCTTCTTCCTAAAGAAGTCGCTTCATTTTATCCGCCGAAGATATATTTCTCACTCAACAATCCTTTATCACTTATATTTTGCAATTACAGTAAATTTCTTAAAAATTTAGAATTGTCAGATATTGCGAAAATTTTATCTTCAGACTGTAAATGCGCAGACCACAGTGACTTCATTTATCAGCATTATGAACACGTAATGACCGGCAACACAGATTTTGTAAGCAACCCAAATTTGAAAAATCTATTTTCTTTAGGAACTAAGCATCGAGTATCCAAACCCATGAAAATGCATGACCTGTATAAAGAAATAGAGAACTCTCTTGACCGTCATGTCAATAGAGTCAGCCGTAGGTACAAAGTTCCATTGTCAGATTTTCAAGAATGGAGGACTAAAGTTATGACAGTCGTAGAGGATCGTTTAAGATTCATTAAGAGCACTTATGATAATAATAGAAATAATAAGAAAAGATTCCTGAAAGTTTAACAAAAGAAGAAGAATCTTACCTTCAGTATTTGCACACTAATTTTATTGTGACTTCTGTAGATAAAGCAGCCAGCAATTACGCATTTGTTTGTAAAAAGTTTTATGTCATGACATTGCTCAAGGAGTTGGGGTATGACCTGAGTTCCTTTTCGCCAATTGGTAACCTGACGTATACACCTATAGAAAGTAATGCTGCGTGTGTTATCAAGAACCATAGTGATATTTTGCGAGATGAATTCGACATAGTTTGCAACGATAAGAACTTAAAACTCCCTAAGCTATTTTGGATACCTAAATTACATAAAGTCCCTTACAAATTTCGATTCATAGCAGGAGCAAAACATTGCTCTACAAAGCAGTTATCCATCCTGGTTAATAAAGGACTCTCTGTTATCAGAGATCATTTTAAAAGGTATTGCAGTTCAGTTTATAACAATAGCGGCATAAACTGTTTTTGGAGTGTCTTATCGACATCAGAATTTCTTAATAAAGTCCAAAGTCTGGATGTTAAAAGCGCACAAGTGTTTGATTTCTCTACGCTTTATACTAACCTGGATCAGCGTGAAGTTAAAGAACATATTTTTAAATTACTTGACTTGATTTTTGATAATCACAACAGAAAATATTTATGCGTTGGTTATGATAAAAGTTTCATGTCACGGTCTAGATATAACGGCTATACAACCTTTACGAAAGACAAATTCAAATCAGCAATTAAGTTTATTTTAGAAAATGTTTTTATAACGTTTAGTGGTCAAGTTTTCCAACAGACTCGTGGCATTCCTATGGGAGGGAATTGTAGTCCTCTCTTAGCTGATCTGTTTTTACTACACTGTGAATTTGTTTATATGCAAAACTTACTGAAAAATAAGAAGATGGGGCTGGCTAAAATGTTATCTAATACTTCTAGATACATCGACGACATTTGTATAATTAATTATAAACATTTTAACCAGATTATAAAGCATATTTACCCCAGTAGCTTAGAAGCGAGCAGAAGCGGTAGTAATAACAAAGAGGTTGAATACCTAGATGTTAAATTGAGCATTACTAATGATGGTTTACGAACTTCTGTGTACCATAAAGTAGACGATTTTAACTTTGCTGTTACACTTCTAACATTCCCAGAAAATACAATCCCATACAAAATGGGTAGCCAAGTATTTAACGGACAACTTATAAGATACGGTCGAATTTGTTCATCCCTTGATGATTTCGTGAAAAAAGCTTCTTCGACCTTCAGATTATTAGTTGCTAGAGGCTATAATCAAGATTCTTTAATCAATAATGCAGAAAGATGTTTACACAGGCATGAAGAGCTACTTTTGAAATTTGGGCTGTATTCAGCTAGACAATTTTCTAAGTTCAGTTTTCTACTAACCGAATAATCAGATTTTCTTTTTTTTTGTCGATTTTGACTTACACCGATTGTGACTAACCCGACTTTTGACTTTGTGGAAGCTGTACAGTTTTACTGTGCAGGGCCCCGCTCAGATGGGTTTGAGTGTTCAGGAATTGGGGCCGAAACACGAATCCTACCTGAGTTCCTGCTGATGACTTCCTAGCTGGTACAGGGAACGCAAAACCAGTCCTTTTAAGGACTAATTTCAATTTAATTTCATTTTATTTTCAGTATGTATTACATTATTCGTTTGTACTAATTTTTTTTGCAGTCTACTCATTTATTTTACACTAGTTTCTTGTGACTATCAATTTTATTTATTTATTCAGATTTTGATTATTTTACCTAGTAATTTTCATTTGTGCTGCTTATTTCCTTCCTTTTTCTCAATTAATTAATTTATTCATTCATTCAATTTTTTTTCTCATTACTATTATTATTTTTTTTTCTTTTGTTACAATTTCAATATTCCATTTCAGTTCGTACTTCACTAATCAATTTCAGCAGTTAATCTTTCAGAATTTATTACCCATCACTTTCCTTTTTTTCTGTATTTTAATTGTTAGCACGATCTACACTTTGATAATTTTTTGGTTAGCTTATTTTCTATATTAAGTTAGGTAACAACGTGAATAATTATCTCCTTTCCCATCTGTAGTGAAATAGGTGATTGATAGCATCTTCCGTCGTATGCAGATTACCCTTGTCATATTTGTTTGCGGATTAAGGCTGGATATGATGGGACACAGACCGGTCCTCTTGAGAGATAGATTAAATTTCATGAATAGTTAGACACCAATCGGTCCATTTATAACAAGTCTAGTTCCTTATTTCATTTTCTTCATGGAGTAGTTCCAGGTGAGACGTTGTAGGTCGATTCTAGCAAGTTCAGTACCCATACTCGTATTGTAGTTTCACATGTATTTTATTTATTTTTTTCTTTTCTTCAAAGTTCATTATAAATTTTTTCATTACAGTTATATTTTGTACAGTAGGCTTAATCTTAGTTTATTTTATGTAGTTGTAACTGAGATTCCTAGAGGATGATGATTTTCATTTAAATATATACTTATCTATGAGCTGAATGTTTTGCTATGTATAATATCAGCCTGTATTTTCCATTAACTTTGCATCTTCATCTGTGTGAATCAAACATGCATGCACACACGTGCATATCAACATACAGACATTTCTGCGACACATTGGGTACAAAATATGAAGTCAAACTTGTCTAATTGGGTATTCCAAAGCTTTAGAAGATAAGACAGTAAATAATGAATATAGCTAGTAGAGCTCCCTTCAAGTGTCAAAATATTTTGCTCTTAGACATGAAATAAATTTTGGTTTTTAGACCTTTTTCGCATTTCAAATTGATTAAAGTAAACTAAATGTATTATCATTTAGTAAGCCCTTGTAATCGTATTGAAACTGATTGATTTCTTCGTCAATGTCGAATAATTTTAATAGTACTATGTCTCTCTAGACATTCAAATTTCTTTATTAATGATTCATTTGTCATACATTTTGACATTGTTGTACGCATGCATGCATAACAAATATAGACAATTGGTTGAAAAATAGTTTTGAGTGATAGTGATATAGGGCCTGTAAGACAATTCGACTTCAGGCCCGCGTAGGTCATGATCCGCCCCTGTTGGTATCCATCCCACACCGATTGAGACAACCTCTCACCACTTGATCCCCGGTCCCTTCTTTTTCCTGATCCCCGCATGAAACCGGCTGAACCACTCCCCTTCTACGGAGCCCACCTCAATCACCTCCCCAGCACATGCTCTATCCACTTCCGCAAACACTCCGTCAAGCACACCGGCCGGTAGGATGCAATCTTTGAAGGATCCTTCCCAGCCTTCAACAACGGTGCAATCTCACCCTCACGCCACAATTGTAGGACCACCCCATCCGCGAAACTGAGGTTAAATAGCTCCGTCACTTAGTCGCGGAATTAATAAATTTGCACGTGTGATGAAATCTTGTGAATCTTCTTACGTGATTTCTCGAGAGCATTGAAGGCGCAATAAATTGCCTTCCTAACGCTGAATTTGAAAACTTTTCTCGCCTATTGGTCAATTATGTGCTTGCCTAGCATACTTTCGAATGCATGACTGCTTGTTGCGATGTGTTTAAGTCATTTTATTAATTAAGAAACTTCCAAGAGGGAAGGCTTCCAATGGCAGCTGAAATATAATATATTGAACAAAGAAATTGAAGAGAAAATTAAGCTGATCTTTCTTAAGATAATTACCACCTTCTGTACATGGTTTCCCAACTAAAACTTATGAGAAAAATGAATAATCAATGCCTCTTCAATACTGAAACTGATATTAGTTGTAGCTACAAGGATTCAAATCTTCGATACTGACTGTGTTTGGATCGTCTAAACGTTGCATTTGAATATTATCTCGACGCTAGGTCTGCAATGGGCTTGATTATTATGCTTCTGAATAATTGTGTTTTTCTACGATAAGTTTAAGTAGATTGTTAATTAAAAAACATCAAAACGGAAGGCTTAGAATGACAGCTGAAATATAGCACGTTGAACAAAGATATTGAAAAGAAAATTAAACTGATCATAGTAGTTAAGGTTGCAATATCTCTGACCAGCTGAAACCCCGGGATTGCTACCTCAATATTGGTAAACTCCATGCGGAGTTTAATGAAAAGCAAAGACAGAAATTTGAACATTTTTGATAAAAAAAGAAAAAGGGTAGTTCATAATACTCCTTCATACACCAGGTTTCTTGCTTTACTATCTTCTGCGTTGATGAACATCAAGTCCTTGTGAAAATCCCATGTGAGAAGGCTGGCTTGGACAGATGAAAGCCAACCATGCTAAAATCTTAACCTTGAGAAAGGCATTTTGATTTAATTGTTGTTGCAAGGCATGGTCTAATAGGAAATTGACTTATTTTAAACGATTGCCTGGTCGGATGATGAAGTGATAGCGACAATATCTGTAAGAATTATCCGTGTCCGTCTGACGGCAAGACAGATCCAATTAAAATACGAAAAGATAGTAAAGAAGCTGTAAGTTGCAACTTTCATTTCATTGACCAATATTTCCGTTTCTCAACCAGCATCAGGGTCAGATAGCATTACAAAGATGGTAAAGTTAAGTGGATGGGAAATTTGAAATTCAAGAGTGGGATTCATAGAGGAATCAATATCTACATGTACTAGGATGATGATATTATGATCATGGAAATTAAAAGTCACGCAACACCTCCCTCCCTTGAGTTCGTTACTGGACAGAAAGATATAATGAAAATTCTGTGATTGGCCAATACTTTTATGCTCACTGAGTTGTTCTGACAGAGTTGTAAATGCTTGTATACCAACTGATATACAATATTGTAAAGCAATGCCGATTTCCAATAAGTTTTAATAATGAAAGCAACACAATTGACTTCATGTGTTTAATACCCGAGCGCTTTCGTGGTCTGGTCTAAAAGACAAGACCGCGATCTAGAACAGCACCTCAAAGTTCTATCGCTCGACACATACTTGAATGTGAATTTTTTCAGTACCGTCCACTTTGTACATATTTTTCTATTTTATCATCTTGTAAATATCGTTTTTCTTTGCCTGTATTGGAAGCACTGTACATAGCTGCGAGGCGACCTGTTTTATGTGTACATAAAGAGTTCCTTTATTCATTGTCTTTACCTTGGCACTGATTGGTTGGTGTCACTGGCGGCAGTTATCATTGAATGTTTCTCAGCCATCTCTGTACATGTTCACACTTGGCCGTCCACCCTTGACAAGAGGCCACGAAAGCGCTCGGGTATTAAACACATGAAGTCAATTGTGTTGCTTTCGATATACAATATAATTGTATACTGATATGCTTGTATACCAACTTCAGTGCACAAAGTGTTTTGCCACATGCGTCGGATTTTCAATAAGACCTCTACATATCAGAGTGAAAGTCCATCTTATCCGACCAGAGTCATCAGCATACAAGCATTTACAACTCTGTCAGAACAACTCAGTGAGCACAAAAGTATTGGCCAAAACTTTGATACTGCCAATTTCAGAATTAGAGAGACAATTTTCATTAGATCACTGTGTCCAGTAATGAAATCAAGGGAGGAGAGGGAGGTGTTGCGTGACTTTTTATTTCCATGATCATAATCTCATCATCCTAGTACATGTAGATATTGATTCCTCTATGAATCCCACTCTTGAATTTCAAATTTCCCTTCCACTTAACTTTACCATCTTTGTAATGCTATCTGACCCTGATGCTGGTTGAGAAACGGAAATATTGGTCAATGAAATTAAAGTTGCAGCTCAGAGCTTCTTTACAATTTTCTCGCATTTTGATAAAATGCTGCTAAAACAAAATTTCAATATCTTATCAGATCCAATAAAATGTCAAACTTGGGTAGACAAAATGTTTTTTGTATTAAACCTGGGGATCATATTTCATCGCATCCAAGGGCCGTCATCTGAAAAGCACAGTTGCACTTCCAAATGCTACTCGTCGATAGCTCAGTTGGTAGAGTACAGTACCTGTTGGCCTGGAATGCCAGAGGTTGGTGGTTCAAATCAACCAAGTTGCGCTTTTCGTCTATGAAATTATAATGCAGGTATCTTGTTTGATGTATGGACTAATTCCCACTTCAAAATATAATGCTGACTATGCATTACTGATATCTAAGTGTCTATGAAATTAAAAAAATGCGCGGACTCTTGACCGGCTTGATGCAATAACTGGTTAATTAATTCTGGTGACTGTGGAAAGTTGTCAACTTTGTGCTTGCCTAGACAATAGCACAACGAATTTTGTCACGGACAAATTTTATTGCCTGGCAAACTGTACATACAGTACATTATCCCCACTACCTATCGATGGCTGAGACGCAACATTTCCCTATATGATATCGTAGTGCTATTGGCATATCTAACTTTCGATTGATCGTTGGTGCTTGCTTCATGTAAATCCTAAACTGATCTATTTCGCTTTACTTTCGCATACTGCTTGGAATGTAGTCCTAAATATGTTGTTCTCCTTGGCATTTTCATAAAAACTGCAAATCAGAAATATAGTTTCCTTGCCTCATTATTTCGGTGCGCATAATATCAATAACTGAGAAAATTCATGTGTCAAATCATTGAAGTCTGGAGACGCAGGTGTTTTTTCTAAAGTGTTGGAAAAATTATTTTGCTACTTTCGAATTACATTACGAATGCGTGGACAAATAATATATTTCAAAAATTTAATGAAGCAGTTTTCAGGGATTTTACAATTGTTGTTTGACAGCGGTTTTTGAATACACACTGAAAAGTTAATATCATGGCTAGATTTTTTAAACAAATCTTTAATTATACGATAAGTTCGCGATCTTCTGGCGGATTTTCATGAATTATTATTGAGGCTCTAGTTCTCATGCTTTTGCACTTTAGTGATCAGAAGTCGTATACTGAGTTGCAATATTATTTGAAAATCTACAGAAGGTGTTCCACATGACCTCCATCACAGCGTATGCAAAGATGGCAACGCTTGATATATGATTGATTGACAAGCACGAGAAATAACATCTCTGGTTATGTTGTCCAATAGTTTCTGTCTCAATTCGTTCAAAGTTTTTGGACCGGTTTTTTTGTAGAGATCATTTCTTATTTGAATCCATCACTGACAAGTCTGGACATGTTGGAGGCCAGGAAATAGGCCCACCCCGACCAATACAGCGATTATATAATTTCGAATTGAGGAGTTGTCGCACTTCAAGTGCCCAATGTGGTGGTGCCCCGTCCTGTTGATATCACCGAGTTCGATTTTGTCGCTGTTTCATAATTGGCAGGACTTTGCTCAATAAGATGTCACTGTACTGTTTTGCATTTACTGTTCCTTCCATCACTTGGTAAGACCATGGCCCAACAGACTATGGACGGTGACTGCATTGGTCTGTCATCAATCAAATGAGGGTTTATGCGAGCATATACGAAACGGTTGTGTCGGTTGACACTCCCATTAAGATGGAATGTTGCCTCATCATTGAAATAAATATTAGAGATGAAATTTGAATCCTGAGGGGTCGTAACCGAGACATGTCATAAGTGTTAAGTCTTATCCTAAACCATAATCACTGAGTAACTCGTACATGTTATAAATTCTAATTTTAGAGACGATGCTAAGTTAGAACAATAAAATTTTCTGGTGTGACTGGACACTGCTAAATTATAAATTTATTTAAAACTTATGACTGTTTTATCTTGGGATAAACATAAATAAACACGTAACTTGAAGCTCTCTTAAAGCATATCTTCACTGAAATTGTCATAAATCAGAACAAATATTTAAGACTGCTTCAACCCAGTCTTAAGTTATTACAATCAAATACAAAGTATCTTTCTTTTATATTCTACCATGCAGTATATGAAGAAATTTAATTCTGATGTAGCAGTGGGTTGTAGAATGATATTTCTATGATATTATTTTCCTTATGAGATAAAACAACCATCCCCCAAATCATAGGTACAATTTGCTCAAAGGCTTAAAGAATTACATCATCGCTCCCTTCATCATCAGTAAGTCCCTTTCTATTTCCGGGCACTCTGTCTCTACTTGGAAGCGATTTTTTCCACCCCTAAGCGTTCTTTCTCCACCGCAAGTCTTCCAGGAATGAAGACATTTTTTGTGAACCGAAACGGTCACCATACCATGAACGTACATGCAATCTGTGATGTCAACATGAGGTTTACAAACTTACAAACATCGTCGTCCGCTGGCCGGAATCCGCACATGACAGCTTCATGAGGCTCAGCTTCTGAGCCTAGAACCTCAGCAGAGAGCCAATTAAATACTGCCATAAAACAAACGAGAGTTAAAGTTGAGTGCTCTCTTGGTGTCCTCAAATCACGCTTTCGGTGTTGAGATAAAAGCGGTGGTACCCTGCAACTTCACCACACACATATATTGTAATTCAATATTGTAACATATATACATTTATTAGCCTATAGTTGTGTATCAGCACACTTGTATGTGGGATTATGTGTAGGCCCTACTTACGGTTTTTCTGTTTTCTAATTATGCGTACAGGGTAGAAATTCCACAATCCCGGAAAATTGTGGGTCACAGGATTCCGGGATTGGTTAGGATAGTAAATATGCTATGAAACACATGCGTATGTTGATAACATGGAATATTTGGATGTGGGAATAGCAAAGTCGGAATTACCAAAACTCTGTTTACATACAATGTCGCAATTGACAAGTCGACTTGAAGTTCATTCCACTTTATGTACGAATTGGCCACGGCAACGTTGAGAGTAACAGTGAATAGTTTCAAATTCCTGAATTTTGCACTTCAATCTGCAATTCCCTGAGATTCGGGATTGGTATAGTGCACTCAGACTCGGGATTAGAGCATGCCTACAAAATCCCGAAATTTGTTGATCCCAGGATTCGGTATTACAAACTCTGACCCGGGATCGATATTGACAAAATATATGCACACGAGTGTAGCTAGAAGTAAAATGGCAAAATAGTCAAAATCACAAATATTTGCCTCTTAAAGATCTCAATCCCGAGAATTAGCACGATTCCTGATCCCGGTATTGTGTAGGTCTACTTAACTAATGCTCATCTTCAAATTGGTAATGCTTTCAAATTTTAGCAATAATGACTATCTCAAATTTAAGTCACGATCTGTATTCAAAAAGCCCCGTCAATGTTGAAAACGTAACGTTGACGATAATATTGAAGTATGAAGAGCCTATATCTGTCGTGCATGAATTTCTGGCAGTTTTATCTTTGCCAATTTGTCTTACTTTAGACGGAATACAGCTATGTCGTTAACTTCTCAATGCCGGGATTAGACCTCAATCCCGGGATTGGAATCCCTATCTGTGACATTTTTAGTTGATCAGTCAACTCAAATATAGATATTTGTCATGAAAACATAAAACGATTTTCATTTTGCAGACATTGCATATGAAAAATTTAAATCGACAATATTGTATTACTACACCTGTAAATAATTCGTACCATTCGTATTCAGCCGATTTTCAATAATACAGTATCGCAAAGTTAAGACAAATTCATTTTAGTGTAACTCGACATTGTCGTTGCACTATCCTAAGTTAGAACATAGCAGACCAAACGAAATTTATGATATTTTCCAGGTATACCTCATTCTCATTCTCGTAAGTCTTATAACTTAAGACTTATATAATACTTACTACTTAGCATACTGTCGAGTTGCAGGTCTACCGCACTGTCACTTCTTTTATAACTTATAACTTAATACTTAAGAGAATTCCGTGTTACGACCCCCTGGATTGACCCCCTGGATGTGGCGTTCAATCATCAAGCGACAAAATTGAAGTCGATTAGAATTGTCTTCCGGCTTCAATTCTTGTACAACTGTATGCTTCCAATGCTTGATGCCCTCTTCCTTCAGTACTTTGCTCACGGATGACAGAGCAAGCCCGACTTCTTGTGCAACCTTTCTTTGCGAATTACTTGGATCATCTTCGAACGCTGCAATGACCGCTGCCCTCTTGTAAACCGAAAGTCTCCGCGCACTGTGATCACCTATTCGATTCTTCGGAGCACTAGAGAGGGATCCCGTGAATCTCCTTTTCCAATGAAACAATGTTCCTGGTGGAGGGGGTTCTTAGACGAACTGCTCACTAAACAGACACCTAGCCTTCTCACAGTCATATGTTACTGCAAATGCGACTACAGAAGCCATCTGCTCGTTTGTCAAGTCTCGATGCTCCATAGTGAGATCGAATCATAAAAAAGACAGTTTTGGCAAACTTTCAACAAGGTAAATATATGGGTTTGTTTCATATAATAGATTTTCGCATATCCAATGAAATCAATGCTGTACATATGAAATCTATGTACATGTTTACATAGTTTAGCTGTACATAGTTTGAATGACTAATTGCAAAACGCTGTTGTATATGTACCAAAAAAGTGACAAAAAATGCACCAGAAGATCATGAACACCCTGTATTGTTTTCACAGTAAAAACTGAATGTAAAATAATGTACGATTTTTTTTTCTAGATGATTGATATATAATGTTAGTGTCATTCCTCTCTGGCATTTTCGGAGTGTTGAAAATAATGTACCGGGGTTGCCTGTTATTTATATAGATATTGACTGTGTTTGGGTATTAATAGAATGAGCACGCCGTGTAAGTAAGTGCAATATCTGATCTGTCTCACTTCATGCTGTCCAGCTTCTCATCTAGCCAATGAAGATGCTCATAATGACGATTGGGATGAACTGAATTGAAATTGCTGTGAAATTCTAATTGATTTAAGTTTTTTCTTATTGCAGACAATTCTTGGTGCGGTGGACAACGGGTATTAAGGGCAGAAGAAGGATTCATTGAAAGTCGCGGAGTGAATAAATCTGTGGATGTGATGAAATCTTGTGAATGGTTGATCGAAGGCAAGAAATCAAAGATTGTTCGTCTTCGATTTGAAAGTTTCTCTGTGGAATGTTCCAAACACAACTTGACGATCCTTGATGGAGACAATGAGATTCCGAAGAAGCTGTGTGGGGATGGAAATCAGTCAGATATTTATTCCATCAGTCAGAGCATGAAGCTAGAGATCAATCGTGTAAGGGAAACAAAGTTGGAGTTCAACATTTCCTACAAGCTGATCGATGCAAGTAAGTGGAGATTGTACTTCTGATCTGAAATGATTGAATTTTCTTCAGATGAAAATGATAACAGAAAGAAATGGATGTAATTAGATTGAAAGCGAAGGAAAGCTCACGAATTCATTAGCTCACCCTATAGTTGGATAAAAACTTGTGTAAAAAACCCAAACTCAAGTTTGGAAAACGTTTTTATTATGTTCTTTAGGATTAAAAGTTGGCGACAACATTAATTCTACTCTAATTTTATTTATGTATCCCAGGGAAGAGATAGGATTCCGAATTTTTTGACGGCCATCTGGGTAATTTCTGAGATTTACCAAAAATGTACATGAGGGGTAAGGGGGTAGGCGATGAGGTATGTGGGCCCCTCAGATGGAATGACATCTTCATGAAGTAAGGCATGGTCCCGTATTGAGACAAAACATCTTCATCATGCGTTGCATAAGACCCCTCTGATCACAAGTCATCCAATTGATATTGTCCATAGCATAGAGTAAGTATATTAGGTAGAGTAACAACTCAGCAATAATTAAATCCACTTTGTGTATGCAGTTTCGATTTTATTAAATGAACTCGAATGAGACCCAGCATCACATGTGAGATATGCAAATTTTTACACTTTTGAAGAAATTTAGGATTTGACTGATTGTGATAGCAAAACAGAAGGAATAATAGCATTTTATCCTCTGTGTCATGTAAACCTGTATGGAGAGGTAATATAGCTTGTTGAATTAGCAATCCGATGGGTTACTATCACTTGAATACATACCTATATGTATTCAAGGCTATAGCCTTATCAATAAGAGCACTTTCTTGAGCGTGATCATATCACAAGCTATAACCTGCCACTGGAAGAGCAAAATAACATAATGAAAGACAATGATCACAATAAAGTTAAAAGAATTGTAAATGGGTTGGCATTATTATATTCAGATTTGATTGAATCATAAAATTAATTATACCGATGAAAATGGAATTAAGAACTTGAAATTTCAGCCAAGAAGGCACAATAAGATGTCGACGTTTTTATGAAGACTTGCATTATAATGCAGCTCATGAATTTCCTGTGTTGATCAGTTGAATTTCCGCTTAATTAAGATGCTTGTTAGCAAATGTTAATTCCTTTTGATATCCAACTTGTTTCATACTACTTGTAATGGGGCGTCATCTCGGTAGTATATAAATACAGGAATAATTTGAAAAACATTATCTTTTTAAAAAATGCTCAGATATTTTTGTGACCGCAGGAACGTAATCTCCGCAAAAAACTGAATCTCCTTGTATAAATAGGTACACTGTATACACTGTTCACTGTATACAGGTACTTGTTTGAGTTGACACTTTACCTATATATACTTACTCTATGGTCCATAGGCCCCCTCTAGTCACTCAAAGGTTCTCTCAGACGATCCAGAAAAACATTTGTGTTTTGGGATAATTATTAAAATAGCTTCATCGTGTAGCCGATTTTTAGATCAGGATAAGTTCTTAGTTTTAGTGTATCAGAAACAATCTGATACTTAATCAAAACAGTTCGCTTTGTGCGTTCTACAATGCTAGTGGACAATTTTGGCCGGCTCGTTCAGCAAGCTGTAGTGGTGGATGGTTGAAATGCTGTACTGTCAGTACTTCATTTTTCTTCATCAAAATAATACAAATGTGACTTTTAAAGAAGGGTGGTTGGGTATTTTGTTTTGGATATTGGCTGTCATGATATCTCGTCTGATCAACTATGCAGATATACTTGATCTTTCAGTGACATGTGCCTGTAATGTAGCGGGCACAGAATTAAATATTTTGTTTATCTCCTAATACCTTTTCTGTTTAATTTCTAATACCTTACAGAGATAGGAAAAAAGTCGTTCGTCGCTTGCGGATTAATGTGAGTTCCAGCAAAGTGCTTCGATTGCCAAAATTCCTTCAGATTCGAAGAATTCATATCATTGCCCACAAGTTTTCTCCATAATGTTGACCCTTCCGATCATTATTAAAAAAAGCAGCAGGCGTACGAAAATTAGTTCACTTGATGTTTTCACATCCTGTCCTCGGCATTTCTCACTGTATAGTGCATACGCTGAATCGAATGTTAGCTAGACGATGTGTGTTTTTGTGTGTGCGTAGTGATATCACAACACGCACGCATCTCTCACTGCAGAGCTGGAAAAATTCCACTGAAATTTTTTGATTCCAATTCCAATTTCAATTGCAGAGCAGAAATTTCAATTCCAATTCCAATTCCAGTCGAAACAGTTCAATTCCAATTCTAATTCCATAATAAGATTCTATTCCGATAATTGCATGCCGCGTATAGTGTATTATGTTAATGTATCTAACGTTTGTTCGTTTCAATCTAACCCATGTGCCCTTATCCTATCCTCATTGCTCCCATGTGCCGTTCCCTGCGTCGTTTCTATGTGCGTTCTCATGTTCATAGTTCGCATTTCTTATGTACATGTATATATGTAACCGGTCAGCCTACGCCTTTTTCGTTTCGTAAACGAGATATTCATATTTCGTGAAAAAAAAGAAAAGAAAATTAACAGTCAGCGAAGAATCAAACGCTGAGAGAGAGAGAGAGAGATGAGATGCGAATAAATCTATTAATAAACTGACAGAAGAAAGAAATTCAATGTGTGAATAACGTGATTGTTGATGAAAGAAAAAACGACGATTAAAATGACATCATGAAAACTGATAAATAGTTCATGTTAAAAAAGGAGATTAAAAATTCCGTAAAAAGAACGAAATGTGGTCGGGTCGAAAGCTAGCGAGCAGAGATTAAAGGAAACTCTTTCAATTTTCAAAAGAAAGTGGATTTATCGTCAAGTCTCAAAAATTTGTATAAATTAGAAACGATGAGATATTGATACAACAACAACTACCAACAACAACACATACGACATTTTCAGTAGCTGTTCGAAGAACTCGTGGCTCTTAACTACAGAAGTAACAACAACAACAGTCTGTCAGCGAACAACAACACAGCAGCGTATACGTCAACACTTCAGCGATCGCGATTGAAGATTGACGGTATAGTGACACTGATGCTTATGATATTTATGATATTATTTTGATATAAGTGAATCCGATCGAATTGAAGTGAATTCAACATTAAGAAGTGAACTGTAAGTTTAAAGTTTTTCGTTTATCGTTGCGCATCGTATCTATATGACTATAGTCCTAAAAATTAATATTGTTAATTGTTGTGATTGGAACAGTTGAATAATAGTTCATGTAATTGCCATTTTACTTTAATCATTAATTATTAGAATAATTTGTTGACACTGTCTATATTGTGATTTGAACTGGCAGGGTTGCTACCCTTTAATGCAGTGTTAATTTTCCTCTTTCAAAGCCAATTGTTTTTCATGTGTACGACAATTAAGTTCATCTCCAATTTTTGTGCTTATATCAGGACCTAAATTCAACAATTGTTTTATTTTGATTAATTATCTTACTTGATAAATAACTAAATAACAGATTGAACAAAGATGATTGTCTTTTCATTGTTTGCTTAATCGCTGAATTAACATTGTCCGGGGGCTTTAGGCCCATCGAAGTCACAATTAGCACCCTTTATTCAACAATAGAATAAAACTAGCTCTGTCGATCTATCTCTCTCTCTAATCTCTGCGTGCAGTTAACACAACGGCCGAATGCTGTGATTTCAATTTTTGTACAAATAGATTTATCACAGGTCTATCGAAAAAGTGGAATTGAGGGTTATCAAGGTCAATTCCAATTCCAATTCCAGTAGATTTAAATATCGTCAATTCCAATTCCGACTTTTCCAACTCTGCTCACTGGCTCTGGCATCCTCTGCTGACAGTTTATTGTTTGCCGTTTCCAATAGAAAGCGACACTCGAATTATCCATTCGAGAAGGAGCAAGTTGTATAATTCAGTGATGTGCCATTTCGATATTAAGGCTACATATAGCCCTTCCTTGGACATAATGGATTTGCGCCACAATTTTCGGTTATGTAATGTAGGTGCAATGCTTTTGCGCCACAGATTGATTTTCCTCGTAATGCATTTGCGCCAAAACAGATCTTGCATTTGCGCCAGTTTCTTATCAAGACAGTGTGTCACATTTTCTTGTTTACTTTCTGTATGGACAAAAGCGAGATAAAGGTGTTTGTATCAGAGATCACTGTGGTTTGCTTCAATTGGTCTGAACATATCTGTTTATTTTTCTTAATGAATGGCGTGAATCTTGTATCCACCCGGTGACCGATGGTCTGTAACAAATCGAAAAATGTGATGCAATTATACAAATAAGAGTAAAATAACATTAGTTTGCAACATAATACAGCAGCTGCCAAATTAGAGGAAGTCAATTGTGGTTTTCAAACCCTTAAAAGGAAAGATTTTCGAAGCAATTTTTATTGTGAAGTATTATTATGGAAGCGAACACGTCTGAAAACTATTTTATCCACGACAATTACAAGTTTCGAGTGGGAAGTACATCGAAAGCTGGTACTACCCGATGGAGATGCTGTAAGAAGAATTGTTCAACAACACTCTATACTATACATCGAGAAGTAATAAACTTTACTGGTCCACATTGCCATGAGCAACCAAATGTACAGGCAGATGTTTTGAGACGTACATGCAAGAGAAAAGCGCTCGACGATCTGACGTGTAAACCGAGCAAAATTATAAAGACTGAACACTTCAAAAGTGGTGACATTCAAATTGAAGCCGGTGATTACAAACGCATCCGCGAAGCTATTTACCGTGAACGACGAAAGAAATATCCCGTTCTTCCAAAATCACACGAAGAGGTGTTTCAATGTTTGGAATCAATTCCACTTAAAACTGCCAAGGGTGAAGATTTCATACTTGAATTGGACGCAGGCAACTCCATGGTGTTATTCTCATGTAAAGAGAATCTGGAATTTCTATCTTCTTGCGAAGAGATTCTCTGCGATGGGACATTTAAATGTGTCCCCAAACACTTCGAACAAATGTATGTTATTGTCGGACATCGCCAAGGATGGTATATTCCTCTAGTTTTCGTCTTGATGACAGAGCGAACTGAGGAGAAGTACAACTGCATGTGGTCCAAATTGAAAGGTCATTGTGAGAGTGCTGATCTGATTCTGCGACCATCCATTATTATGATGGATTTTGAGAAGGCGGCAATGAATTCTGCAGTCTCCGCATTTCCTGCAGCCAAGCTTCACGGATGCCGATTCCATCTCGCTCAGGCATGGTTTCGAAAAATTCAAAGTCTCGGACTATCATCTCAGTACAACGCCAAGGAAAGTGAGGTGTCGAAATGGCTATCATACTTCTTTGGACTTCCATTCTTGCGACCGGGAGAAGTGAGCGACTGCTTCACGGATGACTTATTTGCCATCACTCCAAATGATGAAAGATGCGATCAGTTCGCCGACTATGTGCTGGTCAATTTCGTTGATAGCAACAGCAAATTTCCCCCGTCCCTTTGGGCATTTGATGACGCCTCCCTTCGAACGAACAATGGGTGCGAATCCTTCAATGGACATTTCAATAAAGAATTTTATTCAACGCACCCGAACATTTATTCATTCATAGACGTGCTTGTGAAATATCAAACCGCTTCCTCTGCGAAAATGCGAAGTGCTAATATGGGAAAGGTGTCATACAAAGATAATGCCACGAAAGAACTGCAGAATCGGACTATGGACCTCATCACTCGTCGTAATGCTGGTGAGATAGAAACTTTTGCATACGTGAAATTATTAGGTTATACCCACAGAGTGTAGTCAGTCCTTTCACCATTTTCAATTTTATTATTCATGTAATGTACTGTACGGTGCGTGTAATAAATGTTATGTCTGTATTACAATGTATTTTTCTTCGCTAGTATATGGGATAATAGGTCTATTTTATTTAGTGAATTTGATAGATGTTTTCATACATGCATGTACAATGTACATAATATGTAATTCTATAGATTACCATACAACTATATCCATAGATTACTGGTTGCCAAATATAATTTAGATACATTTTCGTGACAAAAGATACTTAATAACCGTAAGTAATGTGAGCGATTTTATCTGCTTATCATTTTATCATTTTTCACAAGCGAATTACAAGACAGAGATCACATAACTTATGAATAGATAACACATTTGGCGCAAATGCATTATTTTTTTGGCGCAAATGCATGATTCCTTTTGGCGCAAAAGCATTGCTACAAAATTACATAACCGAAAAAAGTGGCGCAAATGCATTGCCAAGTGGCGCAAATGCAAAAGTCCCCCTTCCTTCCTCGGAAACCGAAGCGCGCACAGATGAATCTGATTCTGTGGTAGCGGGCTTTGATGAACAATAAGTAGAAGTGATGTTGAGATCAACGAACTGATGCGAGTTAGGCTCTTTCAAATTAAAATGAATACGAAATCACTGCGTATAGGGGAGTGACTATATTCAAAGTAAACAAGTCTCATTTGTTAATTCTTCGATCGAATTATACATTTATGTCATATACACATATGCCTATGTTCTATCACTGAATTGTTTCTAAAAAAACTCGTTCATAATAGCCATAGTTGCTTCCGGGACAAGGCAGAAGGACATTAGTACACTTTCAAAACTGTGCATTTAATTAATAATACAACACATCTGCCCCATTTACTTGATTGTAATGCTAAGTAACGAGGGCATGTTAATTTATCCTATCACTAGATTGAGCTGCTACCCTTAATTGCCGCTGGATTCATTTGTCATCGATTTAATTTTTGATCTGCTTCTTTGCATAAAATGTCTCATGTTGGCTTCAACCTGAAAGTTGTATCCATATCCGACCAAATAATACTTACATTTTGTTACAAGTCATATATTCAAGTCGAACGAGAAGCAAAGTGTAAAAATGGTTCGATTTCCGTGAAATAGTTTTTGCCCGAGGGCACGTGCATTTTTTCTTTCTATTCATACTAAAATTACAGAGACACGTCATCCCTCACGCTGCATGAATCGATGTTTGTCAGTTCTCAGACCACGTTTCTGTCAGACAAGGTCTGGGTGCTGTTATAACTGGCAACAGATGTTGCTGGATGTAATGGTTTACCTTGACCTTTATTTCCTAGACAATCTTCTTTGCGGTGTTTTGCAGATAAAGGCTGTGGTTCTACAACAAAAATCATGTTTGGAAAAATTGTGCATGTGAATTCATATATATATATATATATATATATATATCCGTGATGAGCGTGAACACTAAAAACAAAACTTCGGTGTTTTGCACAACAGTCAAATATTTTTTACACAGAACGCAAGTTGAGAAAAATGTATATTTGTGGTTTCGTTTGCATTCCACTCTCTTCTGTTTGTGGAGTTTACTCAGGAACGAATGCTGCTTGGAGAAGTCAGATGAAGTCATGTCAGTTCATAGAAGTGCAAATGTGGTCAAGATCAGCCTCCCACGTACGTTTGATGCGAAGATTTTATTGAAAATGTGTTGCCACTCGCCGACAAAATGTGACGTATGAATAGATGTTATACATGCATGATTTCACATTTCACTAAATTCATTTGGCGACGTACTTCTCAGTTGATTCCAGTCTCAATGTGTGTGAAGTTAGTGCTCATCTTTATTTCGACCGTCCCACTCCCAAAAATCACCTCATCCAATGTCGGGGTCGCTGATTATTTGCCCCTTTCAGCGCTGACTGGTCGATGATTCACCCATACGGTCTTCTTCCACCCGTAAAACTCAATTCAAAGCTCAAATACAGGACACCTTAACCCAGCACAACCACTTTTCCAGTTGAAATAATTCAGTTCAGACGCCGTTTCACCTCAAATAGCACCATCGGTGTGCCAGGTCAGTATATATACCAAATGTTTGTAGCTGTTCACTCGCTAGATCAGAAAATATCATCCTTCAAAAGCACATGATTTCCTGCCATTTAGGCCATGAGAAACTGAGATCAACACGAGCCAGCTGCCATCTTTTATTTCTTATTTCCTGTGCACTAGTCCTGATATGCATGTTTCTTGTACAATGTGGGGTCTCTGATTATGTGCCACACATTAGTTTTACCAAATTCAGCCTCCTTCACTCGTAAAACTCAATTCGAAGTTCAAATACAACACACCCTGAACTAAACCCAGCACCTGCCCTACTCCTAATTTCACCTTTAAAAGTGTCGGTGCTCGGTTTAGGTGTGTTGTATTTGAATTGTGAAGAGTTTTACGGGTGAAAGAGGACGAATTCGGTAAAACTGATTAGTGGCACTTGCAACACTGCAACAACACCTTAAAACTGATCACATAGATAACAGTCTATGTCGCCGCATGATCTTGAATTGAATCAACAGTGAGAGTACAAGACGAACAGCAGAGCTGTTGATTATTCCCACTGACATTCAGGTGGTCGGGGTTTAATTGGCGTTGTTGTAGTGCTGCATGCATTTCGATTAATGGAAGTTTCTGATTTAACTTTGTTTTATTCGGTCAATATTTTGCAATTTCTTTCATCCAATTATAAAAAAGTTTGTATTCAAAATTTTGCATTTCCTTGATAAAAGTAGACAATTCAATTAAATTTACTTAATGTATAGGAAGAACAGATTATACATAACACTCAGGTTTCATATTTCCAGCTTCCGTACGTAGATCTGGTTACTGTTCGCAGAAAATCCTCGTGACCGATAATAGGGAGCTATATGTGCATGAGCTGTATAAGAGTGCAGAAGCTGGTATTAATGCAAATGGTTTTTGAAGGACATCAGTCTTTTGTGGATGTAATATAATGATTAGAAAACAATACTTAGTTGGGAAGCAGTAAAACACATGCACTATGTGATAAGATGGTCATTATAGAACGTGTACATGTAATTGAAGCTTCAGCAGTGAATTCATATAGGGCCGATATTTGTGCAGCTTCCCCAACATAACAATGATATCGTATTGTATTCTGTTTTGATTTATTATTCGTCATGATCGTGACCCGTGACCTTGCATGATATGTGTTCCGCTTGTTCTTTCCGGTCTAGACCTACGTTGAGAACCGGTGAACTATACCGGTGATATGCAAACTTTGGAGTCCACAAGGATGAAACTAAAATTGAAAAAGCATCAAAAGAAGTGGCACCGTTATCTTATATAATTATCAAGTGACTATTTCTTACCCTTCCGGAGATGTGATCCCTCGCTACCTGGAAACCTGCTTTGGGACTTGTGATGGCATCTCCCTGTAGAGACAGTTTTGCTATGAGCCGCTTTACTGTCCCTCCGATATCATCACACGGACCTTTGCGTGACTGGTTGCGAAGAAATTCTACTTAATATTAATGTTCGTCCTTTCTTATAGGCGACAAGTGTTCATCATAGCTTCATAATCGGGCGAGCCACTGAAGCGGCGATAACTTCTTGCTGTCCAGTCTCCACTGACCATCATGCTACGGAGTGTGGACATTTATCAGTCGCAGCTTCACATCGAGAGTTCGCCTTCTCCATCACTTGCCCACGCAACTAGTGGAAGACACTCGAATATTGCGCAATCATGCGATTGACGACGTGGTCCTATTCAACAAAATTTCAGAGTGACTCACAGACTTTATACTTCCAGTCTGTGATTCATTCATCTGTCTGTGGATAATTCCGCAATTCGGTCAGAAGTAATTTTGCGTCTCGATAAATTTGGAGACTTTCCTCGAATCATAGGAAAAGCTATCACTCCCTTATAATGACGACTCTTTATTCGTTAAAATAGTGTTGTCCGACGCACTTCGTCTCTCAGGACAGATTCAGGAGCCCTGCTCTGGCAGAGAATTTGACTGCTTACAAATAATAAAGGGAAAAGTTGAAACGTGTTTCAAGATTTAACGGTTTAGAGATACAGTCAAAACTCGATAGTTAACACCGCGAATGAGTGAAGACCTTAGAGGCCCGAACTAACGAGTCATAAAATAAGAGGCCTTCTAGCTTAAATAGAGGTAAAGTTGGTATGGGATAGAGATATCAAGATTTTCTGAATTTTCTAATTTGCACTGAGATAGAGACATGTTAATTTCCTACAAGTTGTTCCTTGTATCTTGCAGTTAATCAAACATTCTAAGCACCTTTGACTGAATCAAAATTCCATGTTCTTGTACATAAAGCACTATTAGAACGGTCATGTCACATCATCATTAAAAGTGGATGTCGACATCAGCTGACCAGGCTTGCTGTGGGACGAGATTTCTTCGTCCCATTCCCACGGCGATTTTTCAAAGTATACGATAATTTCCCATATGAATTCCCATAAGCTAAATATCTCTTTGATAAACTTAACCGACTGAAACCCTTAGCAGAGGTTAGGGGACATTCATTACCACTACAAGTCTATACCGGGGTGGGGACAACTGGGCCCAAAAAAAGTACAAAATGACTCTCCTTTTTTGACATAAATGTGTTGCACAGACTCTGCTGTGCGCATAAATGCCCATTTTCGATACTACAATGTCCTTGTCTATAAAATAAACTCATTTTAAAAAAAACTGTGCAAGACAAGGACATTGTAGTATCGAAAATGGGCATTTATGTGTACAGCAGAGTCTGTGCAACACATTTATGTCAAAAAAGGAGAGTCATTTTGTACTTTTTTTTGGGCCCAGTTTTACCGGGCCCAGTTGTCCCGGAAGCGTCTATACCTTGTACATGCATGATATGCCTAAATCAAGTCACAACATCTTACAGCTTTTAGGTAGCATGTGTGCTATTGAATAATCAAATCAAAAGCCTCTACAGATACCAATAGGAACCGATGCGATAAACAAGGCCTCTAAAAATACCAATACCAACGAACCGATGCAATTGGATGCCTGCTTGTAACAATATAGCGCTATTAAACGGATCGACAACAGTGTTTAGTCTAGTTATATGGTACATGTGTAGTTTTAGTGTAGGCCTATATTCCAGCATATTGCTCATAGGACGGCGCTGCCTTGTCAACCTGCATGGAAGCTGGTCAACACAGCAGGCCTAAATACATTTATCCGTGTTTGAAAATAGATTACATACATCTGTGCGAGGATCAACTACAGAATTTCAACTAGGCATGTTTTCATTTCATCTTCCATGTGCATTGCGAAATGCTCCCTCTTCATAGAGATCCATACAATTCCAATCAGTTTGTATTTCCAAAAACCAATCTCGGGATTCGAATTTTTATTAATTTCGAGGACTTTTGCCTCTGCCTTCCTGAAAACGAGCGAAGCACTCGGAAGCTCGCAATTAATAGAAATTCGAATCCCGAGATTGTTTTTTTTTGGAAATACTAATTGATTGAAATTACATGTACATGTGCATTGTATCACTTAATCTGATTCCTAATCAAGATGAGAAATAGACCTATCACTTTGCAAACATAACTATATTACCTACAAGCGTTAAGCGAATATTATCTTAATTTCTATTACTTGATTTACTTTAAAGCTTTAAAGCATCTGTTGTAGCAACACATCATTAATGATAAAAATAATGTCTACGTGCAATCATTCCATGCATAATTCTCTCTAGAAATGAAGACTAATATTATTATCATAACTATGAAATCGTGCAACAGATGCAAGAAAAAATGATAAGCTCTATCAGAGTTTCTCGCATTTTTATGGGAATACCCATTACGGAAATTTCTATTCTCATCCTATGGGAAATCCCGCTCCCACGGCAACCATGGGAGTACCTCAAGGAACTAAATTTGGACCACTTGCATTTGTACTCATGATGAATGACCTAACAGTAAACATGAAGTATATTGTCGACTTCACTATCTACGAATCCTTCGATAGCACTAAGTCTGAATTCCAGCACTTAAGTTTCAATGAGAGCTGACATACAGAAGAAGTCATAAGCCTTTGATTACGGAGGCACACAGGAAAAGTTGTCACCCGGTTTAGAATCCTTGGGCGATTATCTTCAATAGAACCGTAGTTGTGATATAACACATCATTCTTTATGCTTAAGCTTTACTATGCTTTATGCTCTTACAAAAAATAGGAAAATATCATGTATTTTCTTCTTCTGCCTGCTTGTGTTACCTGTCATGAGAAGAAATATTATCTAAATGGCTTATGGCTTATGAACGGTCGTGTCGCACTTGCGAACGATGGCTTATGGCATGTAGCTTATTCTGTGTGTCTCCGGCATAATCAAACATCACTTGTGCAGAGAGCGAATGAAGTTGGTGATTGAGCAAAAGAAGACAATATGAGACTAAATCTAAAAAAGACAAATGAAATGAGGATAAGTTTTGGAAGAAGGAAACAGCTAAACTGGCATCAGATAGAAGTCGATGAGGGAATAATCAATCCAATTCGTCAAACGAAGAGTCTTGGTTTCATCATCGATGATGAATTGTCTTGGTCAGATCACATACTGAAAATAATCAAGAAAGCACAGATGAGGGCACATTTTGTTAGTGAAATGATGCGATCAGGTTTCGTAGATGCAGATGTTGTCAACTTGTATTGTGCTTGTATGCGCAGCATTCTGGAACATGGCGCTCCTGTATGACATTTCAACTATCACAAAAGCACAATCAAACGTTCTTGAAGCCGTTCAGAGAAGAGTCATCCGCATGATAAAGCGCATTCCAATCGAGTGCCACGATTATAATTATGAAGGCGTTTTGATGAAACATGGGTTAGAAGAACTGAGCAGCAGACATTTTGCCATATGTCAAAGACAATTTCAGAGATTATCGACGATCCTGAGAGAAAGAATACAACAGCGCTCGAATGAGACGATCTCAAAACTCAGAAAGTCATCCAGTGTTATAATTTGTAAAACTGATAGATGTAAGAACTCATTCCTTCCATCTTGGGTATCGCGCTTTTCGTAGCTGTAACTTAATGCTTTTTTAATCCCTTTATATGTGTTATGATCAGCCGTGGCTGTTTATCTTCAAAGTAAATGCTTATTATTATTACGTTATGCGATAATCTGAAAAAGATGTTCATTTTTTGCCCTCTTATCCTATGAACGACCATGGTCCCGCTCTGGGAACACTTTTTAAAAAATAAATTTAGGTATTAAAGAACACTATGAATAGGGATAGGACCTTGTAGCTACATGAGAATAATTCAAAAATAATATATTTGATAGTGTTACTGTAATGCATTGAACAATTTGCATCATAGAAACGAAGAAATCCATGTTTTCGGAAAAACCGTGCTTAAATTAGCAATGATACTCATCAAATGTTTTTATAATCGAAATTTACCAAAAATACCAAAAAGGTAGATCAGAGCGATGATTCTTGAATTCTTGATATGCTCCACTCATGGATGGCACATATTTTGAAAATAAAATGATTTACTTAAATTCACAGTTATTTGAAAAATGTTCCCGCATCGGAAACTTGGTCGTTATGGAACATGTGCATAAGAACATCACAAAATTTGAGACCGCTAAATCCAACTGCAAGTTGCAACACTTTATTCCATTAATTCTTGATCAAATATGTACATGTATTACAAATGACTTATATGTAACATTGGCATAACAAGAGACCTTGTTCGTCTTTTAGTAGGAAGTTTGTCTTGATGTGTTAGTCAAAAGCATGGACATTTATATACTAGCATGTGGACATGACACTGAAAAATCTAGTATGCCACAGTTGGCCAACTTTGCAGCATCACAATTCTTGAATAAAAACAATATTATTGAAATGGAAACACGTATTTATACGATTCCAGTAAGTTTCATAATCTTTCCTTCTGAGGAGGCACCGGTCTGGTGTTCAGACAGACTGATAACAGGAAGCAAAGAATCATATGTAAAAGGATGTCTCAGTTCAGGACGTAGTTGATCATCATCACTAAGGGATTTATAAAACGCTCTGTTCTGTATATCAAAGGATTATCGAGGCCGAGAACAATTGTTGTGAAGCCAGTAATTGACAAAAGTTTCATCATTTGTAACAATCGAGAAAAATAGCCACTGACATTTTCCATAAGGGAAATATGGCGACGATATCACGATAACTATGTGTTAGACTTTTTGTCATGAAGCACATACCGTAGATAGCACACCGTCTTCATCGCATCCTTGGTTGGGCCCCGTTGCTCCTCCACACAACTCAACCTGCTTAGCAATATAAATCTCATCTACATGTATGATAGGAATATCCTGATACACTCAGGCCAGAAGATGAATTGTGACAAGAAGAGATGCGCTTCGAAAGACACTACTAGATACTGGGTAGCCGGATTATTGATTGATCCAATATGGTGGAATGCGCATTTGAACTCATGCTGTAAATGACTAAAGAAAACACAATAATCGCAGTAGAAAATCGTCGAGCCTGTTTATTCATTTGAAATAATTCAGCTGCTCAATAAAAACTCAATTGAACGCTTTAAATCGTGAGAATTACTGGAGTTGCATAATTCCGTACGACAATCGATCGCCATTGAAATGTAAAATGTCGGTTCCGAACTCACATCTGACCTTGAATTGAATAAAGCTGCCAAGTTCAAAAGCTGGGAAAACGATATTTTTCCCACAAACAAATGACTACATTCGGACGGGCGAGTCCGTCTCTCTTTCTACGGAACTGCAGTTTATAACGGACTGTGATATTGGATGTCACAACAAGAGAAAGGCATCAAAATCCACCTTAAATATGAATGACCTGTATGGAGTCTTATGATGCAAGAAGTCCTTAGTCCGCGTCGTTGATCTGTCAATTTAAAGAAATAAATCTTCAAAAGAAGAAAACGTCGCAAAATCAAAAAATGAAATAATTATTTAATCTCTACCGGTTTCAATTGGCAACAAGATGACAGAGATTGACCAATCTTCATCAGGAGAAGTGTAAAAAGAGGACATTTAGTCCCTACAATTTTAAACGACAAACAGTTTTAAAAATTTCCATTCTATGCATGCATAGACTACCTAGATATTCTTAGATATATTCCAAAATATTCTATATCATAAAAATAGAAATCACAAAAGTCATAGGGAAGTAGGAGATTTAGGTTCATAGATCACTGACCTCTGTAGCAAATGCTGCATATTAAGGCCATGAGGCCAGTCAGTCATTAGTTGGCTAATGAATTTCAGTTCCTCCACCTTTCGTTGTTGAAACCGGTAGAGACTAAATAATTATTTCGTTTTTGATTTTTGCGACGTTTTCTTCTTTTAAAATCTTGATAACGCATCGTTCATCCGATCCGTCGCCTCTGGAGTCGTTCGTGAGAAAATAACTTTCTTTTTTCACTAAACAAGAAATAAATCTTCTGAAGTTTTAACATGATTTTGCATGAGAAAAGTTTCCACTGCCCGTTCAGCTCGAGGAGCTGCCATTTCATGTCTTGATGTCTTGTAACATCCTATTTTCTTGTTGTTCTCAATATATATCAATATTCCTGTAATAATGATTATCATTACTTTCTATTTTTACTATAATATGTTATATAATATTAACATATATATATATATATGATTGGGGCCGAAACACGAATCCTACCTGAGTTCCTGCTGATGACTTCCTAGCTGGTACATGGAACGCAAAACCAGTCCTTTTAAGGACTAATTTCATTTTATTTTTAGTATGTATTACATTATTCGTTTGCATTATTTTTTGTTGTTGCAGTCTACTCATTAAGGCTAGATATGTTGGGACACAGACCGGTCCTCTTGACAGATAGATTAATTTTCATGAATAGTTAGACACCAATTGGTCCATTTATAACAAGTCTAGTTCCTTATTTCATTTTCTTCATGGAGTAGTTCCAGGTGAGACGTTGTAGGTCGATTCTAGCAAGTTCAGTACCCATACTGTAGTTTCACATGTATTTTATTTCATTTTTTCTTTTCTTCAAAGTTTACTACAAATTTATTCATTACAGTTATATTTTGTACAGTAGGCTTAATCTTAGTTTATTCTATGTAGTTGTAACTGAGATTCCTAGAGGATGATGATTTTCATTTAAATAGTGGAATCAAATTGATTTACAGCATAATTATATTGTATACCGTATTTCTTTGAATAAGAGACACGTCTCTTATTTTTTCAGATCCCTGATTGATGCGTCTCTTATTCAGGGGCGTCTCTTATTCAAGGGCGTCTCTTATTTATCAAATGTTCAAGTTTTCATTCTTTCATTAGAAACAGATGTCTTAGTTTTTGCTACTATTCTCTAAGGTAACCTTTGCATTCCTCACTTAGGCCTATGTCATGGGCAAATTTCGCCAGTAATTTTTCTTACATATATACGCTTTATCATAATTCAGATATTTTGGAAATGAAAGGAGTTTTATGGTTTGTAGTAGCATATCTTGTAGACTCATCTAATACATTCATATACCAGTACATGTTGGCCACTATACATGTAGACTAGATCTGAATTTACCGAAACGAAAATACCGATAATCAAGTAGTATTTACAGCAAAAGTTACCGACCGGTACATGACTTCAAATGCAAAGGAAGCTACCGCATAATGCCTCCTTAAATGGTAGATGAAGTAGCCTTAAGTAGGCCCGCATGTACTGCATGTACAACAACAAGAAGCCTTATATATTATACAATATTGGTCATGATACCCGGTATTTACTAGTAGACCGACTAGTAGTGTCTATTATTTGACTATTTCTCCCTTTATCTATCTGCAGCCGATTCTGTCTGCAGCCTTTCTCAAAAAGCTAGAGCTTTGAAAATTTGACTATCCGTAGAACGTGACAAGCGATTTTGATTAAAGTCAAATAGCTAGGAATCAATCGATTGAGTCGCAATATACATGCAGAGACCTCTAAAGTTTGTCAATTTTTCAAAAATTGCTGAAAAGTGTTATTTTGGACGTGCTCATCTTACCTCTTGTTCGGATATTGTAGACCCGACATTGTAGACACTATAGAGTTTGATGGTGTTTGAAAGAGTAGAGTCCATGCTACAATACAATACAAATGTCATGATATTTAAATATAGCTGCATTTACGTATTCATTGCATGTAGGCCTATGTTATTATAGGCCTAATATGCTCATGCAACGCTTCCCTACACCTACAAGTGTATGTTGCCGGTGGAACCTAATAGTAATAGCCAGGGATCTGGAGCGGTATAATTTCGCCAACTGCGCTTCTCTCCGCCCCACGAGTCTTCTAGAGCGGCTCCTCTCCGCTCCATTTGCAGCTTTCACCCACTCCGCTCCAAGACAATAATCAGTTCCTCTACGCTCTCCTCCATAATTATAAGTGCATGTAATAGTGTGGTAATAATTCGAAAAATCATCAATTCTCTCATTTAGTAATTTTTTGAATTAATGAAATTTCATCACGCATCAAAAAATTCTAAATTTTTTTAAGATGCCATTGCATAAACTACGAATTAATTTTTGTAAATCATATTGACTTTTATTAATTATCCTACCTGCAAACACCTACCTGTGCTTTGTCATTCATCTACTAATCATCTGATGTTGTATGATCGTTCATAGTTAAGCCCCATGAATGTTTATCCCGAAGAGCAGACGAAAAAAGTGCGTCACTCTTTATCTATTCTGTTGCAATATGATGAATAAAACAGATCAATAACTTTCCACAACCATACGCGTAACAGATTACAAGATTTTTTGATACCTTCGGACTAATGAAGACTCAAGAAATCAGGTAATAGCAAGAGTAGTAGCCCTAATTACTTATTGACTTCTTATTATTATAACTTCGGCGCTACTTCGGTCGTCAGGCCAATGCCTTCATGTATTCACGAATTTATGCATGTTCTGATCAGTTCAAAATCGCTCCACTCTGCTCTTGACACTTAAGCTCTCCTCTCCACTCTGCTTCAGCTCCGCTCCGTTCCAGATCCCTGGTGATAACAAACCTTTTAGCTATTCAATGTCTACTTTAGTATAAATGTTAATGTCGGTGTACGTGGAGATATCATCGCAAAGATATGCACTAGTGCATTTGTCTGTCTGTTGCACCTGAAACAGCTGTCTATGCGCCATCTAGAGGAGTTACTGTATGGCAAAACAACTTTTCCACAATTATAAAGAGGAACTCAGCGATTACTAATGACTCTTTTATACTGAGTTTCAAATAATTACCGAGATACATGTCATGCCTCCTGTTATCATGTAGACTAAGTGGACCAGAGATATCTGTATGAAATGGTGAAAACGGTGATAAAAGCAAGATTACTATCCAATCTAGTTTCATAGACAGTGGATCAACTTAATCATTGAACTACAACTGCCTCGCGAATCGCACGATTTTATGTCGCTATCTCTCTACCGGATCCCAAACTGTGAATACTGACAATATTTAATATAGTTCTCTTTTGCCTGCTTGGATCTTGATGAGAAAGAAACCTGTCTTTCATTTGAGTGTCGTATACATTTCATCTGCTTAAGGAACAATATGTACGCCACTTACAAGGCAGCTAAATGAAAACTTCTGAATGTATTGAGGAGAGATTGCTACTTAGATAACACTGAAAAGTAGAGTTTGTAAGAAGAGAAAATAGAGAATGTTTCAATTTTCATTGCGCATTCGCTATTTTATCTCATTCAAATGCCAATAGGACAATAAAAATAGTTTACAGTACAGTTTGTAGTTTCCTCCGTCACTGCAGGGTAGGCTAAAGTTAAAGGTAGCAAACAGGCTGACAGTTAATGAAATAGCTACCGGTACCTTGAAGTGAAAGTTAAAATCAAAATTTAATAGTTAAACCATTAGGTTTTATTAGGTTCCACCGGCAACATACACTTGTAAGTGTAGGGAAGCGCTGCATGAGTATATTAGGCATATAACAATATAGGCATACATGCAATGAATAAGTAAATGCAGTTATATTTAAAAATCATGACATTTGTATTGTATTGTACGCCATCAAACTCTATTGTGTCTACAATGTCGGGTCTACAATATCCGGACACGAGGTAAGATGAACACGTCCAAATTGACACTATTCAGCAATTTTTGAAAAATTGACAAACTTTAGAGGTCTCTGCATGTATATTGCGACTCGATCGATTGATTCCTAGCTATTTGACTTTAATCAAAATCGCTTGTCATGTTCTACGGATAGTTAAATTTTCAAAGCTCGAAGAATGTCCATTGCCGATTGAAGTCTTCCGTAGGAATTCACACTTGATCACTGTGGTCTCTGAATAACAAATGCGATGAGCTCGGTGATGCGGTGTTCTGGCCAATCCAGCCTTGAATGAGTTTGGAACGAAGCTTCTGAAGTAGGTGTAAAGACCCAACCACGACGGCGTACGACGCACTGAAAAGATCGGCTTTCCATCATCATTGTTGAATTATAGGACACGCTGTCGACATCACTTGAAGATGACTTCTGCCTTCACTCGAGTTCCTTTAGCACAGACGGCGTGGCCTTGTGAAGAAGGTTCGAGGCGGTCTCCAACGCGGACTTCGGTTCGATTCCTTGGTCAGACGAGTGCGGTTGGGGAATCACGGGTGTTGGTGTATTTCATTGATTTAATAGTTGTCAGTTGTCATTCTCTTTAGATATTCAATACTTGCATAATGTGAACATACGGTAGTCGTACAAAAACATCTATCAAAAACAATTTTTAGTTCGCCATTGCGACCTATCGAATTTGAATTCAAACGTTTTTTTGGCTCAGATTAATATAGCTTTTTGCTGCAGCTATACAAGACATTTTGGCAAATCGAAATATGATGTGCATTTAGCAGATGATCTCAGCGATCTCTTTCGTTTGCTTTCCTTGAGCTCCTTTAAAAGACGTAAAAAGTCTTGACTGTTCTTCTGATCTAGTTTACTCACCTGCATGTGCGGAACATGGCACATATAGAAAAAAAACAGCCAGACTTTTACAACAGTGATCGGATAAGCATATCATGAAATGGCCAAAGGAAAGTCGACAAAGCTCGACATCGAGATCCACTTGCCTGCTGCACGAGAATCGTCTTTTGATTTGTCATAACACAGTCGCGAATTTTATGTCGAGCATCGTTGCTGCTTTACCTACTTACTTATTTCACCGTTTTTCGTCCTTTTCCTGCTTGAACGGGGTCAAGCGATTGTTGCTTTCGGATGGCGCGCCTCCAGAGCGCGAAAATCATCGGAGACGGTTTGCGTGATTTCCTTGATCTTTTGCCTTCTGCCTTCGACCTTCAACCTCCAAATTTTTTCGTCCAACCATCCTTCTCTTCTCATAATGTGCCCATACCACCGCAGCGTTCTTCTTCGCAGAACATGGGAGATGCATTCAATGTTCATCTTCTTTCTTAGGTCTATACACCTGTTTCCATCGGCTAGCTTCACACTGCACATTCTTCTCACCATTGCCTTTTTCGTTCTTTTCATCTTCATTATCTGATTACTTTCCACGGACCACGGCTCACACCCACACATCATCGGGCTACCGACACACGCAGAATACACCTGGTCTTTCATTTTCTAGTTGGGAGCTTTGGATGTCATGAAAAGTGCAAATTCGTGGAACCACCTCCATCCACACCTTACTCTCGATGTCATAGCAATGTCGGATCCACATTCGCCTCAACCAAGGCAAGAGAAGTGTTTCAATGAGCTTACTCTGATAGAGACACCTGGTATGTTGTCATGGTCTTCGTCTTTTGAAACGTTGATTCTTATTCTTTGTGATGCAAAACTTCTTTCTTAGAAGATAAATTCATCTTCAGACCTTCAACTGAGGTATCTATCAGCACTAGGTCATCAGCATAGAGCAACTCCCATGGGTGACCAACACGATCGCTCTTTGTCACACGATCCTTAAGAATGACGAGCAGAAGAGGTTTAGCGAGTGTGGTTGTACATTGGCCACATAGGTCAAGACTCCAACATTTCGAAGAAACCAACGAACCACTTCTCTTGGCATTGGATCGAAAGCTTTCTCCAGATCCACGAAAGCAAGAAAGATATATATTTCTTTGGCCATGTGCTTCTCTTGAATTTGCCGCAACTCTTCTGTGAACTAACGACTTTTGCTCGCCACTTGCGCCTTCCGCACCTTAAACTTAGCATTCTTCTTTCCCTACATAGGCACACTTCTCTGTCCTTTTTCGACTGTGTTCGACGCCAGGTCAGGAACAGCCTCCTCTTTGTCTTAACCGCCTCTTCAGTCTCTTGGTTCCAATACCAGGCCACCTTATGCCCAGGAGACGTTTTCGTTGCACCATGCACCTCTGCTGCTTCCTTCCACAGATGTGTCATGGCCTTCGATCTCGCTACTGCACCACCAGAATCCACACGATGAGCTTGCTCTTCAAGCTAGTTGTTGTAAGCTTTTGCTGCGTTTTCATTCTTTAGCCCACCCAGCTTTCTGCACAAACACCCGGTGATGTTTCTTTTTGATCCTAACTTTACATTTGCAGATCAACAGTCGATGTTGCGACACTCACTCCTTGCTTGGCAGTGCATTCATGGTTGTCAGCAGGCCCTTATCTGTGTTTCTTACAGGGAAAGAGTCGATTGCAGATTTGCAACTGCCAGATCTGGAAGTGATCACTTTAATGATGCCTTTCACGAAGATTGTGTTAGAAGCTACCAGTTTAAGTGCATCATACAGTCCGTTACATAAATCGTTGCATAATCCGAAAGGCTCTTTTATCTCTTGCTTATTCTCATCAAATTTAACTGCGGGCTCATTTAATTGATAACCAAGCTTTTTCACTTGGTCAGCCGAGAGACGTACTTGGTTTAGGAGACAGTGTGGTCTAGATGAAGTAATTAGTGATTAGAAGTTTACTACTACATGTGATCATATTATCTGATCATGTCATAAGCAGCTGCCCCCGTCCCTGTCATCATTGAATGAGTTGCGATGCAATAATCTTGTCTACTTAGCGGACGCAAGGGCAGTAACACGGCGGCGTGAAAAATTGCTATTGTTTGTGAACAGGTGGCGACAAGCCTTCCTGCGCGCAGATCAAGGATTCGAAATCCTTTGACCTCAACTGAGAGAAATGATGACTCACCAAGTAACTGAGCATGGGAATAACACAAATTTGAAGTTTGCCAGTGAACGGATGGGACAATCTTGATAAAACGTACATATTCTTGGAGCTGATAACACCAACATTCATTTAAACCCAAACTCGAAAACGCCAGCGTTGATACAATAAGTTATTAAGTTGTGTGCAGTTGACCGCTAAAAACATTGTGAACGCGAAAATTATCGCAAAATCATGCTATAGTGTGAATTGAGTGAAATTGTACCGAATGCTGTCGAAATTCGAAAAGTTATGTCATCTGAAAGCTTAACACGAGTCTGATTCAATGGTGATGAACTGATGACCTTATTTTTCTGCATTGAGTAATTTCGTCTGTGGGTATCGATGAATGAATTGACCAAAAATTTATAATTTTAAGTCAGCTGATCACAACTGATCAAACGCAACCTAAATGCTCTGTCACATTAAAGTCCTAAACGCATCCTTTTACACGATATAAAATTTTTTGAAATTGAGCATCTTAATCATTGAAAAACCGTTTCAGATGTTCTTTTAACAGCAATTTTTTGGTAAAACTTATTGACACTGCGTCTTTTTGTACATTCAACGAATCTTAAAATCCTTGCGTCACGAAAAGGCTGATTAGCAGTTCACACTGTCTATCAATTTTCTTAAAAAAAATCTGTCGCTTTCGTGTTGAAATCCTGCATCAAAGAAAACTTTTAATTTTGTTTCGTTATACCTATTGACCACAGCTGACCATTTAAGAAAGTAAAATGTATGTCAAAATAATCTATGGTACGTAAGGTTTCATATGGTATATCGTTTCTTAAAATTGAACCATGACTTCAACACGAAAATTACATTTGAAAATGGGTTAACTTTTTTGTGCAATTATTAATGAAAAGATATCTCCATCTCATCATGTCACCGTGTGAGTCGCACCGCTCAATGTGCTCTGCTGTAACTGTTATCTATCCTGTAATGATGGAGATACCTGCACTGTCTACATTCCACCGACGTTTTTCATTAGCCTCCCACTCGACAAAGCAAGTTTTTGTCCATAATAATCTTCTCACAAGATGGTTCTAAAACTCGGTTTTTGATGCAACTATCATAGGGAAAGTCATGAAGGGAATTTTTTTTGATGTCGGAGGAACTAGTTTAGCCAACATTTGAAATCATTGCGCCTGAAAATTATCACCGGAAAATCAATTGCCATTTACCGCACAGTGGAAACATCTGGACGACAGGCATAAATAGGCCTGCTTTGTATCATGTCAAATCATCGTAAATTGTCACATCATATCATCTTATTGTAAATATCATTTTCAAATTCTTCACATTTTAAACTTATACTAATCCTAGTCTTTTGTACCTGAAGATGATTACTGAATGGTAATCTAAAAATGTGTACATCTAGATAAGAAACGATGATTAAAATCGTAGAAATGCTTCATTTTTTTCCAATTCAAAAATTATAATGCCATATGACTAGTCAAGGCCATTTCCAAATATTTTGTTTCTACAAGAGGCAACTGATTATCCAGCTAAAATTTCAGGCAGCTGCAGAGGTCAAGGTACTGCTAGGAGCGTTCATGATACTTTTCATGATATCGTTTTGTACGAAGACCTCTTCGCGTCATACTCGATGGAAGGCCCATCTGCTTCCATTGCATCTGCATTGATATTCGTTAGGCATTTCCGGAAGAGACTGCGTATTGTTTGCGTCAGTTGTCATCTGATGTCGACACAGAATTAGACAGATCGTCTCTTCGTCTGTGATACAGTTAAACAATCTTATTCTGTGGATGCCGAATTTCGGCTAAATCTGTGTTAAGATAGAGCGTGGTTGTTAATTATTCGCTGATGAATGCTTCGATATGCTGCCTTTGTTCGAAGTTTAAGTTTGCCACCTGCACTAATGGATGTACTCTTCTCTATTCTATCAAATCAATGGTGGTCTAGGAACCTCCCACACCTTGCATTTGTGCACCAATATGCATCAGATATATTCGTCAACATTCATAACAGTGATACACACCTGAGGTGATTTCTTGAAAGAATTGTTTTCTTTGGCATACTGTCGCTTTCGATTTTGTCAATGCTCCTAAGTGCTCTGTGTAGGAGAAGAACTCGAAATCCAAAAAGCTAGATGAAAAGAACAATGGCTGAATGGAAAAGCTAGCCTACTTTCAATTCAAAACTTGAACGATAATCATCATTGTAAAGTATTCTGTTACAGATGATCACACAACATCAATTGGGTGATGACTGGAACAACCTTCAGCAATCACGCCTTGTAAAAGAACGCCAAAAATGTTGTGCTTTCCTGTTTTGCTTCTTCCATAATCTCCACATCTGTTCCACATTTTGTCCAAGTTAAACCGCAAACATTTTCATTTAGAAATATGTCAGCAGACCTACTTTTGACCCTTAGACTACATTCCATGTGTTCATGATCGATCAAGTTGAGATCTTCATCGTACTGTTAGTGTGATGACAAAGGTCTCCCAAAATTCGCGCAGTTTTTAATTTTGCCGTGAGAACGAGACTTGAAGTTCAAGAATGACATTTATGCCGACAAACGGAAAGAATTATCATGAGGTTTTAGTATTTAAAGAAATAATTCAAAAATTCGTTCATGTTCGGACAGTTACATCGCTATTTACATCAATAGACCTGTAAAAAGTATAAACTTTTGACAAAAGTATCAAAAGCACATCTAATGAACTCAATGATGCGTCATGGATTCATCGAACAGCTTCTGTGATTGGTCAGCCATTAAATAGCACACCAGACAGTTTTGACAAAGGTTCTGAGCATTCATCACAAAGATAAATTTTAGCTGTTATCAAAAACTTCATGGACGGTTGATTGCAAGTTATCATTAAGTCAAGAGTCAGGAAAAACTTATCAACTCGATTGGAAATTGTTCAACTGCTTTATGCAAATCAAAAAAGATGTGCCACTCAAACTTTGTGTGCATGCAAGGTAAAGCGATCCGTTTATGGAGTCACTGCAACATAACACGTCTAATCTCAAAATTTGAAAATCTCAGCCAATTGCCAACCAAGGCTGCGAGTTGGACCTACCCAGGCTTATCTTCGGAGATTTCCCTTTCCTAGGCCTTCAGGACGCGCACCTTACGCAGTGAGACTCCACGGCGGAGACAAGCCCTAGCGAAAATCTTAATTGATTGATGTATTATTTCACTATTGCAAATCACAATTGTTTAGTCTAAAGAAGCAATAATGCTCAAACAAATCAAATTTTTTAATTAGTTCTTTCAAATTCCTGTAAAATGAAAATTCCTGTTTAACTGTTTGCCATTTTAACGCTCGCTCTGTTGGCAATCCCCTGAAGCGTACTGAAATAAGTACGTTCATTGTCGATCAAGATGTTGACTTCATGTTTTTGTCTGAAACTTGGCTTTCTCCATTCGGTGATGAACCTAAATGTCAAGAGCTATGTCCTCCTGGCTATGAGTGTTTCTCTTTGCCTCGCATCTCGAGAGGAGGTGGCCTTGCGGTGGTGTACCGTTGCTCGTATAAGCCTTTTCTCCAACTCACACATGATTTTTGTTTTCCTCATGATAGCTTTGAGCTACTCCATGTAAAAGTTACTTTGCGTTGCAAGACTTTAAACATATTTTGTGTTTATCGCCCGCCTCCTAATAGTAAAAATGATTTGACCACTCGCCAGTTTCTTGATGATTTTGAAAGCTTCCTCACTGTTGTAAATGAAATGAAAGGCAGTGTTGTCATTCTTGGTGACTTTAACATACACTTTGATACACCTGAAGTTTCACACGTCAAATATATTCTTGATGTTTTATACATGTTCAAATTTTCTCAAGCCGTGAAGGTGCCGACTCATCATCATGGGCATATTTTGGATTGGATTTTGTGTCGCACTTCTGATGATATTTTAAAAACTGTCAAAGTGCTTTATGAGATGGAGTCTGATCACTTTCCGGTGTTGTGTAAATTAAGCTTTTCTGTTCCCATATCTCCTTATGTTGACTATTGTTTCAAGAGTGTCAGAAATTTCAAGGCAATTGATCATGAAAGTCTTAAGGATGACATTATCAATTTTTTGTCAGTAAACTCTCATCCTACAACTTCTGTGTTATTTGCCTTTCTCAGTGACTGCAATGACAAGCATGCCCCACTTCTTCTTAAAAGGTTTGCTCCATCTAGAGCATCACCGTGGTTCTATCATATTTCTGATGACTTCAGCCAGTTGAAGCGTGAGAGGCGCAGGGCGGAAAGGAAGTGGTTGAAATCGAGGCTGGATGAAGATAGGAGAACTTTCATTGATGTCAAGTCGAAGCTCAATCAGCTGGTTGACCATGCCAAGGTTCTTCATTACAACATGAAACTTGATCAATGTGACAACACCAAGCAGCTGTACAGATCGTTGAATAAAATTCTTGGAAAAGAGGAGAAATGCTCACTGCCATCGAAGCATCCAATTTGTGAATTACCCACTATTTTCATGAATTATTTTATGGAGAAGGTTGATAACATCGTAGCCGTGATCTCAAACCCTGAATCAACAGACCAATGTCACCCGCCTTCTAGGTTCTTCAATGACAAAGTCATGGAGAACTTTTTTATTGTATCAAGTGACTGCCTCTTTCAAGTGATAAAATCTTGCAAATCGAGTTCTTGTGAGATTGATCCAATTCCAACGAACGTATTTATGAAACATTTTGATTTGCTCTCACCTGTGTTGTTGAATATTATTAACGTTTCTTTGAGTACAGGAATTGTTCCTACTGAATTTAAGAAATCCATTGTAAGACCGCATTTGAAGAAGCCTGGTTTGTGTCCAGAGGATTTATGTAACTTTCGTCCTATTTCAAATTTGCCCTTTTTATCTAAGTTGCTAGAGCGAATTGTTCTTAGGCAACTTAATGTTCACCTTGAGACAAACAATTTGCTTCCCAGGTATCAGTCAGCATATCGAAGGCACCACAGTACAGAGACTGCCTTGATCTGTATCATGAATGATATTCTGCAAGCATCAGATGTAAAAAAGACAACAATGTTTGTAGCTTTGGATTTGACTGCTGCATTTGATACTGTTGATCACCAAATTTTGCTTCAGCGAATGTATTCCGTTTTTGGTGTCAGAGGACCAGTGCTTTCATGGTTTAAGTCGTATTTGGAGGACAGAGTTATGACTGTCAGTGTATTGAATCGGATGTCTGACCCCCGGCCTGTAAAAAATGGCATCCCTCAAGGCTCAGTCTTGGGACCGGTGCTATTTATGCTTTACTTGCAACCTCTCCATTTGATTTTGAGCAAACATAATGTCAACTATCATTTCTTTGCCGATGACATAATTGTATACTTGTCCTGTGAAATTGATAAATTATTGTTTTCTATTCATGTGATGGAAGCCTGCATTAATGAACTGAAAGTCTGGCTCTCACGCAACAAGCTGTGTTTGAATGTCGCTAAGTCGAAAGCCATTGTATTTAGCAAAGCTAAGTCTGTTTTTCAACAATCGATTCCTTCCTATCTGTGTGTTGGAGGGGATAGATTGGAATTTTGTAATCGTTTGAAATGTCTCGGTGTTGAACTTGACGCTCATTTCGATTTCAAAAGTCATGTTAATTCCGTTTGCAAGCAGTGTTTTTATGAAATTCGCCGGATCTACTCCATCCGTCGCTACCTTTCGGAAGATGTAACGAAACTACTGGTCAATTCCTTAATTTTTTCAAGACTTGATTATGGCAATAGTCTGCTGTTTGGTCTACCTAATCGGACATTGTACAAGCTTCAAAAGGTGCAAAATTCCTGTGCTCGACTTATTGTAAGGACTCATCGCCGTGACCACATCACACCCGCTCTCAAAGCTCTCAATTGGCTTCCTATCTCATATCGCATAAAGAGCAAGCTATGTAACTTGACCTATAAGGGACTGCACTTCACCTCTCCTGCTTACATAGCTGACATGTGTCGCTTGTATGTCACTGCACGTGCTCTTCGGTCATCGGATGACAGGACGCTACTGACAATTCCAAAGGTGAATAAGAAATTCTGTGGTGGACGTGCGTTTGGCCATGCTGCTCCTGCTATTTGGAACAGCCTTCCCCACTCTATAAGAAATGCCGATTCACTCCCATGCTTTAAGAAGCAAGTGAAAACTTTCTTTTTGTCTGATGCCTTTAGATGACTTTACACTAATTGACTTCTTTTATTTCTGTGTTTCTTGTATAAGTTTCTTGTGTAAGTTTTTTCATGTGTATTTTCTTTCTAAGTGTTCATTGTATTAGTTCGCGCTGTGAGCCATGTGGGTACAGCGCGTTATAAATTGCCCGAATAAATAAAATAAATAAAATACGTAATACATAGTTCACAGACTTTTCGATAAATATCAATGGGAATTCTGCATCAAGAAGTCTATGACATAGCTAATTGAATGAACAGCAAGAACTGACGTTCGTTTTATAATCGCGAGCCTTAAAGTCATTGCAACTCATTGCGGTCTAATTCGTCTCATATTTGACCATTTAATAGTTGATGACCCAGTTGCTATCAACAGACGAGTAAAATTCTGCATGTATGAGCATGAAGTATAAAAACTGCCATCTATTTCGATTGATGGAAGCAGGCACGAATATCTTCTGTACACAGAAAGATAAAATGAATAACATAGAAAATTATAGACCAATATCGGTGTTACCATCGATCAGTTTGATCATTGAGAAGCATGTCCATAGACATTTCTATAACCACGTTCAGCTCATGCTAAGGTCCTCACAGTCAGATTTTCGAGAACACCATTCCAACGAAACTGCTCTTGTTAATACTATGGACAAATGGACCGAGGACATCGAACGTGGACTTTTGAATGGGATGCTAATGTTGGATTTGAAGAAGACACTTGAGCTGATCGACCACAGTATCTTCATTGAAAAATTAGCCATTTACAATTTCGATTCGGCTGCATTAAATTGGTTCGAATCCTATGTAAAAGAAAGGTCACAAATCGTTTCATTTCGAGGAGAACTGTCAAGCAAGGTCACTTCTGTAGCCGTTGTCCCACAGGGCTTAATCAGCGTATCTAGAAACCCACCTGGAGAAGTGAATCACGAACTGAAAATGGCATTGAGTGAAACAATGATTTTTCGAAGACCATAAAATGATCTTGAATCGATAAAAGACAAGTGGAATGTTGATAACAATGCGACAGAAAAGACAGAGACTACTTACCAACTTGAATGCAACAGAAGGTGATGCTGACCTAGAGATTGTCAAGTTTGGAAAACATCTGGGTGTTATAGTTCATCATGATTTGACTTGGAATCAGCAAATTAGCTATGTCTGCAGAAGATTGAGTGATCATATAGCCTTATTGAGAAGGATTAAGACATTTCTATCGACACATGTCAGGAAAATTTCTATTCCTCCTACATTCAATCTTGTACTGACTGCTGTCTGGCAGTACGGGACTCAGGTAATACACTGCAGCGAATGAAGATGCTACAAAATCTTGCTGTACGCGTTATATCCGATTGTCCATGAAGAGCAAGTAGAAAACCACTCTGCAAGGAATTGAAAGTGATGCCTATTCGAGAAAGGGTGGATTTCAAGCAAGTCACACTGTTGTACAAAGCCATGAATGCTTAGGCCCCAGTATACTTGCAATACATGTCTACAAGGCGGACTGCCCATAGTTAAATCACACGAGCGCAGTCTGCCGGAGAACTACACGTACCGCATGCCAGGACTAAATTGAGAAAGAACACTCTTCGATGTAAAGGCCCGAAGCTGCTCAACCTCAGCAATCGAAGTATCAAAGAGTGTGACACGATTCGAGGTTTCAAAAGACGATACTTCGACCATTTCTTTGCGAATTTTTGAGTTTATCTAACTTTTCTTTCTTTACTTTTGTTGATTTCGGTTACTTTCATGTTGTTGCTTATCGAACCATTTCAAATTAGCTATGCTACAAACTTTATCCTCCTAAAATGAAGAATTTATTTTTATTATAAGTAACAAAAGCTACTTAAGTTTCTTTATATTTTAGCCTGAAGAATTGCAAACTATGTAGTTGCAGAAATCATTGCATTCACCACTTTCCTTAGTTTGAGATTTCATTTTAAGTTTGTGCGTGATATCTCGTCCTGTTTACTTTCTGTGCGACTCTAATTTATCTGCTTTTTCTCGTTTTTTTTAAAGCTTCATTAATCAGATGGATGTTCTTCTTTAGATCAGATTTCCGCTAACTCTCTCCTTAATTCACTTCGAACCATTTGAATTGATAAAACTTGTTTCTTGACACTTCTCGTACCGTGATTGCCTCGTAGTTTTCAATGGTACTATAAAATTATCGAGTCACAGCTAATGACGAGAGGTGGAAGATGGGAATTTGATAAATTGCCAATTCCTGAGAAAATTTCCCATAAGACAGACGATTAATTGGCTAATCGAACACTGACCCTTCTAGAAACCATATGACTGGTCTAGCCTGCTTAATGTAATTTTACAAATAATGTGCTCTTACTTTATGCTCTTTCTTTTCATAATTCATGAACAAGACGTATGTAGAAATATTGGACATTTATATTGACTTAGATTATTTTCTGTCAGGAAACTATTATCGGTGCTCGTCAATTTTTTTAATTTACATAAATAATATATTTGTGAAAGCTGTTAGTATTTTCAATATATCCTTTATTCATCATTTATCTATTTGTATTTAACAAACTTGATATTTGTGACGTGCATGGATATTCCAACGAATGTATCATTAATGATCGAAAGTTGTTTAATGAATGTTTCATTTTTTAAGTTGTGATAACAAGATGACATCATTCAGCTTTATTTCTATAAACAGGAGGAAGTATTCAGTTCGGTAATTGCGATGAAAAATGGTGAAAAGTTTCTTTTATTTCCACAGACAAACCGAGAATCACCAAAGTTTCTAAAGGTAATATCCAGCCAGGAGGACGAATTCAATGCGAAGCTGTCGGCCCTCCGCTTCCAAACGTGACCATGAGTGTGAGTGAGGGCAACTGGACAGAGGAAAATGACAAGGGGACTGCTGAATTGATTATAAGTGCCGATGCGGAGTTCCAGGAGTACACGGTGACTTGCATAGCAGAGAACGCGTTCGGAAAAGTCAATCAAACGTGGACAGTTAGCGTCGGATTGTCTGAAGCCGAAGGTAAGAGATGGTTTCTCGTCTTCTCTTTTACTGACCTTTAATCAACGTCAGGTTCTCCTCCGACAAAACTATAAAAGCAAACAATCAGATTGATGACAAAATACAGAAAAACAAGTAACCAGAATAATAAATAGTTAGAGTTTTCCCTGCCGCGTACTGAAGACCTGATTAATGAATACGATGTTCATGTGATGCTTTCCTCATTGAAACGGAAGAGCTGTGGTCATGATGGATTGCCTTACTGGATTTTCCGCAACTCATCGTTCAGTTTAACCCCAGTCATTACCTACCTCTTTAATCGATCTCTTCTTGAATCCTATGTACCGCTTTGTTTCAAAGCAGCTATTGTTTCGCCAGTTCCTAAATATACACCTGCTGCGAGTGTAAGTGCTTATCGTCCGATATCACTGCTACCTATTTTGTCTAAAGTATTTGAACGCCTTATGTTAAAGCTTTTTATCCTCCCTTTTGTCAGACCGAAATTAAAAACCCTTCAATTCGCTTATTTGCCAGGCCCTGGATCCGGGACATGTTGCTCTGTTACGTTATTGTATAATTGTATTTTGTCTCATTTAGATAAACCCGGTGCTGTGAGAATATTGTCGATAGATTTCTCAAAGGCATTCGACAAGATATTGCATTCCTCTATTTTGCGTACTGCAGCGAATTTTGAGTTACCGTCTTTCCTCATTTTGTGGCTTTCCAGTTATTTATGTAACCGTATTCATTCTGTCAGAATCCAGGATGCCTACTCTGACTGGGTGCATGCACGCAGTGGTGTGCCTCAGGGGAGTGTCCTGGGGCCCGCCCTCTTTTGTATGGTCATTGATAGTCTCTCTTGCGTCTGTGAAAACTCATTTTGTGTTAAATATGCTGACGATGTGACATTTTTGCACTTTGTTCGTCTTCCATCGGACGACAGACTACAGGATGAGTGGGACAATCTTATGGCTTGGTCCAACGCACACAGGCTCCCGATCAATGAAACAAAGTCTTCTGTCATGAACATTATTACGAAGTCTACCTTGTCTTTATCAAATGTACAGCATGCTGATAGTTTTTTAAAATTTGTTGAAGATGTCATGATTTTGGGCGTTAAGTTTGCATCCAACTTGAAATGGAATGGACATTTTGACTATATTGTCAGAAGGGCGTCAAGACGCATGTACCTGATGTACAATTTAGTCAGGTCTGTTTGCCCAAGCGAGCTCTTGTGACCAGCCTATTTTATAAAATTTGCACGTCCTCTGTAGCTACATGTTCACCTTTTATCTAATTATTTTCTTTTTTTTCATGTACCATATTGTCACGAGTTCACCGAATTGTCCTCATTGTGAACCAATAAAGATGCTTTGACTTTGACTTTGTAAATGAATTGATAAGGTTTGACATCATGTTGAGTCCACCGTTATTCATTCGGAAGGAATCTAATTAATTGTCATCAGATATGAATTGAATTGAGCTCCATCTCTTCAACTTGTGATGTATTTCTACATTCATTTGACCGTTTGTCGATTGTTCAACTGTGAAACCTTCATCAGCAATTGATATCAATATCCTGTTTTAAAGTAAATATAAAAGCAAATTTTTGGTAAAAATTTTCGTCTTATGACAAAAGTGTTGCAATTCCTTTCAAAACTAGCAAACTTGCTCGAAAAATGATGAAAAGGGCACAAAATGGCTGATTTTTGAGTGAGATTCCTGCAAACTTCCTTATCAGTCGGTAAATGTTAGAAATCAAGTCATTGTGTGTCTCATTCCTTCTGTTTTAGATTCTGTTGCATCAACTGAAAAGGATGATTCAAAGAAAGGGACGATGGCAATAATCATATCTTCGATTGTCATTTGTTTGACAGCGTCCATCGTCGGTTACATCGTTTTTATGAAACGTCGTCGAACAAGCAAAGCCAAGTGAGTCTCGTCAATCAATACTGTGAAGTGTGATGGAATCTCTTCTTTCTTTAAGATTTTCTCTGTAACTGAAACTGATTTTATATTAGGGTGTCATCCAATTTGCCGTAAATTGACCAAAAACTTCATTGGGTCTTCTTGCAAAGAGCTCAAAAATGTAACAAATGAAAAGGAGGTAGGGCATCAGAATTTGAGTTTTATTTCGAATTACATTGAAATCATGGTCTGACACATGTTTGCTAAATTTGCACTTATTGGTCGCCTCGAAGTTGTTGAAAATGAAGTGAATTTCAAATTTTGAAAGCAGCTTCAGACTTTCGTTATACATATAATTTGAATGATGAGTGAATTGATATGAAGATGATATGAAGGATGCAGAACATGGTTGTATGTGTGCATTATGATATCAATGAGATGATAAAGTAGATGATATCTCCATAATATGGGATGATGGCTGATCGATGTTAAATAAGATTATTTCTAATTTGTAAGGACGCGTTATTTTGAAGGGAAGTGATAGTGGAGGAAACTACAGATAGAATGATGAATGGATTCTAATGGAGTAGAATTAGTGAAGGTTGTGGATGATCAATGAAATGAGTCCTAAAAGATGCTTCAATGACACTTTTCAGCTCTGCCTGGTTCAAAATCATGTATGCAGCTAAGGGTCTGCAACAATCAATTCAGCAACAACAATGCCGTTACAGAATGAAGCAGAGCATGAAATCAAGAAGTGAAAACTCAGGGAAATCTCCGTTATTTATTGTTTAGTTCCATAAACTCGCCTGCGGTGAGTTGGGGATCCTGAGATGGACAAGAGGCGGTCATTTGCTTCCTTTTCCCGAAATAATACGTTTCATCTTCATTGCAATCCTTCAATTCATAGGATTCTTGTTTTAGTGTCGGAATATATTTTTTCATAATTTTTGTGTTTTAATAAAGAATTTGTGGCGACTTTTACGGATTTCTATTCAAAATTCGAACTCTCAATTAGAACGTGACCATCAGCTTCAGATGGCGCAGGACACCGAAGGGCCGTCGAGTTTTTACATAAAATTTATGTTTCGAGACCACAATTTGTTTTCTTTCCCGGCAATGAATTTGAGACGTAGTCTCTGGAATTTATATTTCCAGGGGAATATATGTATTTTTATTTCTATGCTTCTTTAGTAGATGCCACTTTTTACATGTCTATGGCGGCTGCTCTCAAAGAGTTGCTGTCATAGAGGTTAAGTTTGAATGTACTACATGTATCCCTGTAAGCTAATTTTGAATATATAGGTTTGAGATCAACGCTACAAGACGGTGGTTTTGTAAGAGCTCTAATCCATGGCATAACAGTTGTGTATAATGTAGCAGAATTGTTTGAAGGAAATGAAGTCAATTTCTTTCAAATATAAAGCAATTCTAAAAGATGTCTGGATTGACGGATTCAATAAGTTCTATCTGCGTATTCTGAAGCAGACTTTCTAACAATGAAATGATTTAACAATGACCTTGGTTTGATTGCTGTAAATAGTTTCTATTGATCAGATGACTTGCACAACTGTCAAGCTTCGATCATCCTGGTGAGATGTGACGATATTTCTTGTAGTAATAGAATAGAAGATAAGGAGGTCAATAAAAATCAATCGGTAAGTTCATCTTGTCGTTTTCTGTGTTGACTTTGTTGAGTTAGTTGTGAAATGTTTTTTATCAAAGTTGCGGAAATCCGAGCGTCAATTTGACTTGTTGTGATTCAAATGACAAGTGTTGATGTGTTCTCCTTTGTTGTTAATTAGCTTGGTTTGAGACACAATTCATGAGCAAGGCCATTCAGTTAGTGTTTGATAGTGAAAATTCTTGTGGATAGAAAAGTGTGGACAGAGAAAAGCTGAATACTGCTCCGTGTATTCCTTCTCATTTGACTGCTGCTTCAAATAGCTGCTGCTTATTCACTTCCTTCAGCTAATGAAGTGTTGAGAAGAATGGAAAAAAGGAAACAGAAGAATAACACTGATATTTTTTACAGAATTTTTACCCTTAGCACAGCTATGAGCCATGTACGAAGGTAGGGATTACTCAATGAAAAAGTAATAAATAGTATAAATTCAAGTAGATAAAAGAAAAAACAGACATTCTAATAAGATTAAGCTGTCCCCATCAGAAGCCTGTTCTCACGCCTCTTGAAAGTATCAAGATTATATCGGTCAGGGAAAGTGGTCTGGGGAAGCTATTCCAAAGCTGTGCCGCGCCATCAACGAAGCTTTTCGAGCGACTCACAGCGAGTGCGCTGTCTAAGCTCACTTGATGGCATGTGGGTGCATTAGCTCTGCGTGTGCTTCTGGAAAAGATCTTAGGTTTGTGGTACGCACTCATTTACTGCAGAGCTGCTTCTAGCGAAATTGTACATGTAGAAGAGACTGAGGGAAGCAGCATCCCGTCTGACGGAGGGCGGCTGCAACTTGTTAGCAATTTTTTCACCCGTAAGATTCTTGACACGTTTCTCAACCCGTTCAAGGAGGTCAAGATGCGTTCGTGGGGCGCCGGCCCTCATATGACAGCAATACTCCATCAGAGGACGAATAGTGGACTTGCAAAGATAGCAGACAGTCAGTGTTGGAAGATAACTGCTGGCACGATTTTAAGACTACCAATGCGTTGAACTGCCGGCTTGCTGATGGACTGGATGTACGGTTTCCATGACAAGTCATTCGTAACCGTTAATCAAAGGAAGAAGATGGAATCTTGCTCTCTGATCTTATTGTCTGACATCTTAATGCAATGATGATCATCTCCTTTACGTCGTGAGTGCAGAACACTTTGGGTTTTTCAATGATTGAAAGAAACAAGTCATTTAGCGCCCCATTCGGAGACCGTGCGTAAGTCCTCATTAAGAACGCCACATAGCCGCTGACGTTGCTGAGTGTTTTTAGCTAGTCGCTCATTGGAATTGAAGAGTGTGGTGTCATTTGCATACATCACCACTTTACTCACTAGGCAGTCTGGGAGGTCGTTGATGCACAGCAGAAAGAGAGTGGGCTCCAAAATTCAACCTTGAGGAACTCCTGCATTGACAAGCTTGATGGAAGACTTTTGGCCATCTAAGACAACAGATATCTGCCTTTCACTAAGGAAAGAAGAAAAAAGTTTGTGGAATTGATCAGTAACTCCATAAGACTTCAGCATCTTAAGGAGTCCCTGATGCCAGACTTTGTCGAATGCCTTGGAAAGACAATTGAAGGAAGCTGGCAGTAAATATCCGAAAATAGTCGTCAAAGGAAGGTCGGGAGACACTATTCAAGGAAACCGGCAGAAAATATCAATAAGATGATCAATTATTTGCGATCGTCACAAATAAGATGACGATCAATGGTGACGTCGCAAATATGACGATCAAGAATGACTTCGCAAATAAGATGACGATCAATGGTGACGTCGCAAATATGACGATCAAGAATGACTTCGCAAATCAGATGACGATCAAGGGTGACGTCGCAAATAAGATGACGATCAAGAATGACTTCGCAAATCAGATGACGATCAAGGGCGACATCGCAAATTAGATGACGATCAAAGTTGACGTACATCGTTTTTCGAGCTTCCTCTGCATTATATTTCTTAAGAGAACGTGATTTTTCACAGAATCAGGAAGACCACTGTGGGGCATGAACAGCGGCACGATGACAATCATAATTATGATTGGGTTACAAAAAAAAATTTTGAAAATAGTCACAAGTTTTTCAACTGATTTAGGACCTTTTTCCTCCACTAACTCTGAATATGGCATCCATTTAACTCAATCAGGTCAAGTTTTCATGCTAATTATATTTTGAGAAATTAGATTTTCTGGCTTAATATATCACATTTTTTGAAGTCATCTGTTATTTCTAAGAACCCTTCTCACCCCATAATGGCTAAGTAGAAAAAAGATACATTATAAAAGAATGTATTGAATTGGTATCACAAAATCAAATTTCACTTATTTGTATAAAAGTTATTGACAAAGGATAAGATAAATAAATGTAGGCCTCCTTGCACATGCAATCTGTGTAGAAAGTCGCAATTGTAAAAAAGTCAGGGCATGAATTTCCGTATTTTGCAGTTCCTTGAATGCTCAGCTGCAGGGATGTCTCTCTTTAGATTCCAGCAGTAATCAGCCATCATAACTGCATCCCAGCGTCCCTGATACCTTGTCTCCATCACCTTTATGTCTTGATGGAATCTCTCCCCTTGTTCATCGCTCACAGATCCCAGATTCTCAGGAAACCGATCCATGTGTGAGAAAATGTAATGTATTTTGATACTCATGTTGCATCCAAGGATTCTGAAAGCAGTCAACATATTTGAGACTAGCTCTGCATAGTTTCTGGCCTTTTTATTGCCAAGAAACTTCTTCACTACCAGAACAAATGCTCTCCATGCCTGCAGCTCCACATCGTTCATTGAATTTTCAAACTCAGTATCTCTGATCAGCTGTCGGATTTGAGGACCATCAAAAATGCCAGCTTTCAATTTCTCTATGGTCAATCCTGGAAAAGCTTGGTACAAGTATGTAAAGCAGGCACCATTCTTGTCCAGAGCTTTGGTGAATTGCTTCATCAAGCCGAGTTTGATGTGCAGCGGAGGGAAGAGTATCCTGTCTCTGTTTACCAGGGGGTCGTTGATAACGTTCGTTGCTGTACATGACACTAATTCTTCGTGGATTGGCCAGTTTTTTCCAGTATAGTGATGAGCAGTATCTCTGCTATCCCACATGCACAGGAAGCATGGATACTTGGTATAGCCTGACTGCTGTCCCAACAAAAAATTTACCATTTTCAAGTCAACACAAATTAGCCACTGATGCTGATCATAACGTATTTTCTCCAGCATGCACTTCACTGCTTCATAGTTCTTTTTCAATGTAGCCGAGTGAGCAAGAGGTGCAGAGGCAAACTGATTGCCATTGTGAAGAAGAACACATTTCAGAGATTGCTTGCTGCTGTCTATGAATAGTCTCAAATCTTTGGGTTCGTACCGTGGCATTCCAAGCTTGAACATTAGCTGAGCAATATCTGTGCATTACACCAAGTCATTCTCTTTAAAGAAAAAATGAAGGAACTCTTCATGTCTATTGCGATGGAAAGTGACACGAGCACTGTTAGATATAAGATTCATTTCCTTCAATCTGGATGCCAATAGCTCGGCAGAGGACTTTCATAAACTGAGATCGCGAACTAGATCATTTAGCTCATTTTGGGAAAAAGGATGTGGAGTAACATCGTCAAAATCCATTTGTTGCTCTTCTACATGTTCAGCAGCACTGGAGTAATCGTCGTCACTGATGTCAGGAAGTTCTCCAAAAATAGGTTCCGGAATTTCATCACATTGAGCTACAGGACGACGTGCCGATTCCATATTAGGATACTTCAGGCTGCTTCGGTTCTTTCTGTTGATCCCAGTCACATCAATAGCACAGAAATAGCAGTCATTGACATGGTTTCTCGGTTCCCTCCAAATCATAGGAATACCAAATTTCAAACAACTCTTCCTGCCTTTAGTCCACAGACGCAGATACTCGGTGCATGACTTGCATATCATGTGTGGAGCCCAAACTTTATCCTGGTCACCAAGTTTAATTCCAAAATATGATTGATAGGCACGTTTTATGAAGCTTGTTACTTGATTCCTGTTAGATAAAAGGGTATATTCACCACAAATATAGCAGAAAACGTCAGGCCTGTTTTTGCAAGATCTTCTGGTTGAAGTCATCCTTCAGCTGCAAAATGCGAATGTGTTATTCAAAATTCACTGACAACATTCATTAAATATGATGACAAGGCTTAAAATAGCATATGACTCTTCGATTGAAATAGAAATTGCTCTGAAAGCTTGCCTTCATTCGTTGAATTGATTGACAAAGTGCAGCAAAGAACTCGCACCTAGACTGGTTGAAAATCCTCTAACAGAGTGAATGAACAAACGTCCATCAGAGTGCAAAAATATCATAGAAATGTCATAAGCGATGAATTCAACAAGGTATTTGAGCAGTGGAAACATTGATGGTGAATTGCATATTTTCAGATGGGCAGCATTTTAGATGATCAGATGTGACGCAAAGATCTTCAGAAATTGCATTTTTAGTCTAGAAAATAAAAGAATGGCAACATGAACGTAAGAAAATACCGGTACATGAGAAGCTCTAGATCATCGTATAGGCCAAAACTTGAAAAACCCAAAATGTAGCTTAGTGTAAAAAGTTGATCTGATTGAGCAAATTTGAGGAGATTTTTGAAATCAACACACTTGATTTATAATTAAATTTAATAATAAGTTTATTAATTAAGTTTATTAAATTAATAATAAGTTTATTTCAATGTAACACTTGATTTACCCGAAATCAGCTAAAAACACTTAGACTATTTTTTCTTTGTGGACCAGTGAATTAAAGATGAAACCAAAGAGTTATCTTTTCATTGTGTCCACCATAATCATGATGAATCAGAGATGGAAATATCAGCTGTGAAACAACTTTGCGGAGAATATATAAAAAGGGAAATTGAAGAATTCATCAACAAATTGATGACAGATTGGCAAAGATCGGGCGGGAATGCTGAAATAATAACATTTTATTTTTGAAAAATGATGTAAAATGATATCATCAAAAATTTTTGTTCCATTATATTTTCTAATCTTAGATTCTTCGCATTTTGCATTGAAGCAAATTTAATCTCTTTCGTTTGTTCTACCCATGTCCTTACCTACTGGTTGATTCATGTAGCGAAAAGCAACAGACTATTGTTTGTCAGTCTGTCTATCACACAGATTGTCAAACAATGCTAGTTTAAAACACTGGTTTGAATTTGTTTTTCTGACTTGTCTTAGTTTCTATAATGCGAGTATAATATAAGCTTATGAATAAATTATTAGTAATATGTAAACGAGGCTTTGAAATTTTGAAATAGGAGTACGGTCAAAGCTCGACATTTCGGACTTGGATAGTTAAGATTCTGGTTAATAAAGACCGCCGTTTTCTGGGATAAGCTCTACATGGACAGTGTATATCTCATATATTGCTGGTTACTTCAGACTTCCAGTAGGCCCATGATTGAACATTGAACTCATTAATTACTGTCTTGATGTTTTTGAAGTCTTGACTGCAATCTAAATATGTTTAGCCTTTTTTTGCACTTTAGATACTGTTGGCCTAACCAATTGCATATTGTAGGCATATCTGTAATTCGAGTGTATAAAGCTTAAATCAAAACTTGCGATGTCTAATGTATAAGCCATAGGCCCTACCTAAGCTTCGATATACAAGAAGCTTTGTATGACTAAACTGCTTTCTTCGGCCTTCAATTATTTGAAATATATCGATGTTGCATCCAATATAATTTTAACTTCATTGCTAAGAGCAGTAAAAGTAGCATGGTAGCAGTGTAAATCGAAAAATTCGCATGACTAGATCTATTTACGGTGCAGACCTACGTATATTTCACTAAAAATGGTATATCTTCATTATAAAAAGATAAAATGATATCATTGCCGATCATAGCAGATTGGCCACATGGAGTCGTCTTCAACATGTTCTAAAAAGATCATCCACTTGCAGCCTTAACACATGAGGTGTTACAGTGGACCCCGGAGCCATAATTTTCTGTTTTCCTCTTACTATCAACAGTTCATGTCCTTGCAAAATCCTCTTTTTTCACAACGATTCTTCATGCGATATTTCATTTCTGTTGAATTAGTAAAATAATGGTCGAGAGCCTCATTTATTGTTTATATCATGCCGGTGCATGTGTGTTGTGAAAGGAGATTGGAAATGCGAACCTGTTGCTTTCACCCCTGATCGCCGGCCCTTTAACCCGACCCTTTCCTTGTAGTGCTTGTCGAAAAGGTGTCGGCTCCAATTCTGTCCAGTGTATTGTTTGCTGCTTATGGAGCCACAAGAGACATAGCGGAGTTAGAGGGAGCCAAGCTGTAGTTGAGTCGTCCTTCGTGTGTAAACCCTGTTTAGGCCAAATGCGCCCTTTTTCAACCTTAAGTGAAGAACAACTGGGTGCAATTTCAGTGGCGGGTTACGCCTATCAGGCTATGAGCATATTTTGCTGCCTTGGTGAAATGATGGAAGACGGTAGTGGCTCATGGGCTGCATGATCTGCACGAGTTCATTCTGGTTGGCGAAAGTTTCGTGAGTTGTCGCCATTTCTAACATCGAGGGCGACATCTTCATGGATGAAAGGCCAAGTGTATGACCCGTGTGTGAGAAAGTGCATGATATACGGCAGCAAAACATTGCCCTTGAAAGTTGAAGATAAGCAAGGAATGTTGACAGCAGAACGCAGAATGATCCGTTGCATGATGGGCGTATCTTTGAAGGACAGGTTCGCTTCTTCCATGCTTCTCCAGCTTCTTGGAGCAGAAGACATTAAGGCCGTCTTAGATCGTTCGGGCATGTTCTCTGGAAGCCAGAGGATAACTGGGTCAAGAAGGCGTATGGCATGGACTAACTGTGGCCAACATCGAGAGGCCGCTCAAAGAAGACGTGGCGCGAAGCGGTACTTGGTGATTGCACGGAGCTTGGCTTGAATGAGAGCGATGGTGCCAACCGTGATTTGTGGAGAAAATCCATCCGGAAAAACCGTCCTCCCCTACGAAGAATGGATAATGGACGTAAAACGAAAAAAAGTATCACGTGTTAGGGATTGGTCTACATAGACCGCTGGGCATAAATCAATGCTCACGGTGAAAGTTATCATTACATTCATGATTCCAGGTCAAAGACAGGCTATTCATCAAGTTCTTGCTGCAGTTATTAATGAATTTGATATCTTTACAGCTATTTTGAGAGTAAATGACTGTGAAAGCCATCAGGGGTGCACCTGCATCGATTAGTGATTTTGCTAATCGGTCGATTATTTTTAAATAGGCTGAAATAAGTAATGGGAAGAAGACCGTTCCAGGACACCGTAAAATTCAGAAAAATTGGCATCTTTAAAAACGACTAAATTCATGAATTTGAACCCTTTTTTCAGGTTTTTAAGACCTAAATTCATAAATTCAGACCGTTCCAGGACAAGACAAATTCAGAAAAATTGGTATTTTTAAAAACGACATAAATTCATGAATTTGAACCCTTTTTCAGGTTTTAAAGACCTAAATTCATATATTTAGACCATTTAAAAAGTACCATTTTTTGAAAAATTGGGTATTTTAAAAGAACGACTAAATTTAAGAATTTTGGTCATTTTTCAGGTTATGAAGACCTAAATTCATAAATTTAGGCGTTTTTAAAAATACCCAATTTTTCAAATTTTTCAAAATCTCAAATTAGTGAATTACAATTTTCACCCCCAAAATCATGACCGTTCCAGGACACCGAAAATCATAAAAGTTAAGAATCTCAAATTTGTGATTATGACATTTTACACCCCCTTAAAATCATGACCGTTCCAGGACACTGTAAAATCAGAAAAGTCAAGAAACTCAAATTTGAGATTAAGATCATTTTTTCTTGCTCAAATCATGACCGTTTTAGGACACCGTAAAATCATAAAAGTTAAGAATCTCAACTTTGTGATTATGATTATTTTCTTGCTCAAATCATGACCGTTCCAGGACACAACATCAAAAAAATTGGTATTTTTAAAAGCGTCTAAATTCATGAATTTTATCCATTTTTCAGGTTTTTAAAATGTGAGATAACTAAAATTATGTGTCTAAAAATATTTCTTTAAAAATGGAAGAAACCTCAGAAATGGAAGGAATAAAAGTGGAAGAAACCGCAAGAATATATCCTTCGTTATCATATGAACGTAGTTCTACTTTAATGGACATTGAAAAAATGAATAAAGAAAAACATAAAGATAGAGTACGTTATATGAAAGATAAGGAATCTCAATTATTATTAAGATTAGAGCATTATAAAAAATTAAGAAAGAGATGGAGTAAAGTTAAGAATGTAACACAAGGAATTGGCATATTCTTGACAATAAGTTTAGGTGCTTTAACAATTGTTATATCTTCAGGTGCTTTAGTAATTCCAGTAGTTGCTACAGCTTTAACAGGTACGGGTGTTTTTGCAACTTCAGTTGTTACAATGTTAGATAAATCTTTAATAACTAAGAAACGAAAATCATCAAAAACTAAGCATTTACATATTAAAGATGTCTATGACAAATTGCATTACTACTTTCAAAGAGTATGTGATGATGATGTTATTACGTTAGATGAGATTGAAAAATTTGATCAAATAGCTAATGAAGTAAATCAAATATCATTTCAATTACAGTCAGAAAAAGTTGATGATAAGAATAAACAGGATGGCAAAATTTCTAGTGATGGTAAAATTTCTAATGAAGAAAATGATGAAGTTCTTTTAGAAGAGATAAAAACTTTAAGCGAAAATTTAAGCAAAACTTTATTAAACAAAACTTTATTAAACAAAACTTAAAACGAAAAGATGTCAGACAACAAAGAAATAAAATAATAATTTGTTCAGTAAAATTTTTTTGTTGTATTCCAATATTACCACAAAATTCAAATATTATATTTTAAAAAATGGATGAAATTAAAGCTGATAATCAAAAAATATGTATATAAAAATATATAAATATATAATATAAAAAATGGATAAAATTAGAGCTGATAATTTTAAAAGAATAAAACAATTAGAAGAGTTAATAAAACAAAGAAATATTACGAAAGAAAATCATCTTCAACATAGAATGATGAAAGCTTGTATTCAATCTGTTATGTTTGAAAAAATGCAGCAAACCGAGCAAGTAAAAACTGATTTTGAAAAAACTATGAAACCATTGAAAACTCTTGAAAAAGAACTTACAAATAATGATAAACAAATTGATATAACAGATCCAGAGCACAAAACTATATCAGATGACTATGGATTACTAGAATCAAACATTAATAAGAAATTACCAAAATCTATGCAATTTGAACATTCTATTTCATTTATAGATGGAAAAACAATACCAATACCTAGATTTTATCTCGGACAAAAAGAAATATTTCCACAACCTTTTCGAGGTTTAATTTTTTCACCAGATAAATCACCTATTAGTTTAGATAGAAATTTTGTTGATCTTTTAAGAGGAGCAGATTTAAAAAATTATGCTGTAGGAGATCTCATAAAATATAAAGCTATGTTAGATAGAGTTGGTGCAGCAAAATCTCTTAGACGTTATAAACAATTAGAAAATTTTTTTATCAACGGGAGTTAAAGTAGGAAAAGGTTTTAAAACAGAAACAACTGTATTTTTACCAGATGATCCACAAGAACTACTAAATAGATTTAAATATTTTAATATCTGCAATAAAAGAAGGACATAATTCTAGTTTCAATGAAATTCATGCTATATTGAAAAGACTGTTAGAAAAGAGGATTATAAAAGTATAGCTGAAATATGTTGTTGTTTTTAATTTTTTATAAAAAAAATATTTCATAAAAAAATATTTATTCAAAATTTTAACTAAAAAATGTGTTCAGCAGATTTAGACAAAATTAATTATCATTTAGAAAATTATCAAAATTTAGTACGACGTTAAAAATTATAACAACTACTTCATCACACACTTGTAATTTACAACCCATTCTACATTTGAAACAAAATAAAAATTATCAAATTGCATTGACTAGTTTCTCCACATTTAACACTATTCAAAACGTTATCAAAGATGTGAATGATCAATTTAGATATTCTACTGATAAAGGCAAAACATGGAAAATACTAACTTTTCTTCCTGGTTCTTACGAAGTTGAATCAATATCAAATGAAAGTAAGAGACATTTAGGTATACCATTTAAAGATAAGAAACAATTGCATTTTGCAGTTGAACCGGCAGTTAATAAATTTTCTCTTACTTTAGACGAAAATCATCAAGTTGATTTTAATCATGATAGATCATTGTCAAAGCTATTAGGATTTAATAAACAAACCTATAGTCAAGGTTATCATTTAGGTGAGAAGATTCCAAAAATAACTGAAATAAATTCAATTGTTGTACATTGTGACATTACTGAAGGAGGATATATAAATGGTAAATTGTCAAATTTAATATTCAGTTTTCCAGCTTTTACTGTACCCATTGGTTATAGATTAAATGCATTTCCACAAACATTAATATATTTCCCTATTACAAGAAAAACTATTAACAACATTAACATTAGAATCACTGATGAGAAAGGACAAGAAATAAATTTTGGAGGTGAAGAGATTATGATAGATCTTTTGGTTCGGAAGGTATAAACTCCCATGCGAAGCTAGAGAAGTTTAATTTTCTTCTTCTTATTATTATTATTCTTTAAAAACAAATAAATAAAAATAAAAATTTTTTATTAAAAAATGAGTGAAGTGTAAATAAAATTTAAATTGAAAAAAAAACTCAAATTTAATCATCATCCAAAATTATCTAATAAAGTTTTGTCAGTTATTTGTGGAAGATCAGGTTGTGGAAAAACGTATCTATTATTTAAAATTTTAACGACTCCAAATATTTTGGATTATAACAATCTTATAATTTATACAACAACAGCAGAACAACCCGTCTATCAATTTTTAAAATATGGATTTGAAAATAATCTTAAAAAAACAGCAATTGCTTCATTATTCAAAGAATATGAAAAATCTGAAGATGAAGAAGAAATAAGTTCGTGGTGTGAAGAAGCAGCAAAAAATAATCAGTTAGTTGAATCCAATAAAACTAAGCATATAAAAATACAATTAATAGATGATAGTGGTAATATGCAAGATCCTAGTAAACTAGATAAAACAATGAAACATTGTAATTTTTGATGATTGTGTTATTGATAGAAATCAGTCAGTTCAGAGAAATTATTTCACAAGAGGTAGACATAACAACTGTAGTGTTTTTTATTTAACACAAAGTATGTATTCATTAGACGGAAGTGTAATTAGAAAGAATGCAAATATATTTGTACTATTTGAAATAAATGCAAGAAACTTAAGTGATTTGTTAAGAGATTTATGCGTAAGAAATAAAGATGAATTTAAACAATCGTGTAACAATGCTTGGTCAAAAGATTATGGCTTCATTACAATTAATATTGATAATAAAATTCATGATACAGTTATAGAACATTTGTTTACCGAGTGATAAAAAATATACAAATATAGTGTTATAATATTTTATTATTTTATTTTATATATATATCAAATTTGTCTATCTTAGAAATTAGAAAATTAAATAGGTAAAGTAGTTATTCCATAAGGTAAAATTTTTCTTTTATCATCAAATGGATCTAATGCTAATTTATGTTCTTCTTTTAAATACATTTTATGTTCCTTTGAATTAAGTCTATAATTACATGCTGTTTTTATTTCATTATTAAATAATACATTTTTATAATCTTGAAATGTTATTTGATTAGCCACTGATGCCTTTGAAATTCCTTTTAATGTTTTATGTGTTTTAATATTATTAGTTGTATTATAACAATAACATTTATATTTTAAAAATATAGCTTCTGTTATGAAATCTTCATTTCCTTCTAGTTCATCTTTTACTTAACATAAATCAGAAGGATGAATGATATCTTTTATTTTACTAATTTCTTTATCAAGTGAAGAATTATACGGTATTGTTAATTCTAAGAAAACAGAATCGGTATCTGTAAAGTGTAATTTATAGTTTTTGCCATAAGCAGGTGCTAAATAATCATATATAAATTTATACATAAATAGTTTAGCTAATTCTAATATAGTGAATCCTATAAAATTAAACTTATCATGTTTTACGCTGATTCGACGTAAATGTACAGCACATAGATTATCACTAAATCTAGTAGTTCTTTTATATGTAGGTTTCCTTGTTAAATTTTGAAACCTATCTCTATCATAAACTATTTCAATATTACGCACATTTTCTAAAGTCTTACCATAAAATGCATTATTCATTAATTTGAAGAACACGTTTCCAAAATCATCTTTATTTCTTTTAGCTATTTTACGTTTTTCAATATTGAACTCTATATAATTTTTTAACCACCTAGATTTACTAAATACCAATCTAGCATTCTTCCTTCAACAACATACTTTCCTTTATTACCTTGTGTTAACATAAGTTTTTTTGTTGGTCTGTATTTCTTTGGAATTATAGACTTTTGATAACCTGAAAAATCTTCTATATTGGGAATTTTGTTTTCGGGACAGAAAGGATAATATTTTGTTGCGCCTTTTATATAGTCAGGGTATACTAAATCAACTTCATATATATAACCAAAATTATAATTTCCATCATGTGTAGGTTCGTATTGAAGAATATTACACCATGACATTTCACCTGTTGGTAATTCTTGTATCATGCAAGAAGAATATAGGCTATTAAAATCATAATATTACAAATAGTTTTCTCTCATGATTTCATCAACTGCTGCTTGACTATCTTCATTTGATATAAGTCCTTCTATATTTTGATTAAACAATTTTATAAACTGATCGCTTTCTTCTGGAGATAAAGGTTTCATTATTCCATAATCATCAGGATTTACTTTTTTATTATAACACTTAACATATCTATTACCTAAAACTGATGAAACTCCACCTCTAATACCAGATTCAAAAAATAATAATTTATCATATGTATTTTCTTTATAATGTTTAAGTTTAACATTTGTATGTTTTAATCCTGCTAACCATAATAAACCTGGTGTAGAATAACAATAACATGGATCTATTCCGTAATATTCTATGCACATGTCACGAAAGTTTTCAAAAAGATCAGTAAGAATTAATACATCTATCTGAAGATATTTCATTGTATAATCGTACATTGTTCTACAATTTAACTCTCTCCAATTCTTTTCAGCTTCTGCATAGTCTTCTTCAGATAATTGTGATTGTTTTAATGTTGATTTAAATTTATTTATTGGAGCAAGTTCTTGTTCTTTCATTATTTCATTTATTCTATTTATATCTCCAGTTATATATTCATCTGGAAATATGCCTTTTAAAGGTTTTAAATTATATTTATTTAATATTTTACATTGTTCAGGTTTCAAAGTTTTTCCCATAACATCTAATGAATAAGGAGTAAAAAATCTAAATGCATCTAAAATTCTAATACAACCTAATTGCATTGAAAAATATTCTTCTTCTTGTTTACATAGTACATTTATTTGTTGTTGTTGTAATTTTTCAGATGAAAATAAATCTTTCATTATTAAATGGAAATCATATTTAGAACCATTGTAGAAATATAGGGGAACAAAGTTATATTTAAATTTATTAGCATTAAGATTACAAGAATTATGTGCTGCACCTCTATATAATCCATTTAGATGATCATGATCTTTTAGTTTATCAAGATATCTACCTCTGCCAGTTTTATAATTATTTGTAAATTCTTTTCCACAGTAAAAACATTTTATTTCATCATTAAAATGATATTTTTCTTCATCCGTTAATGGAAGCATTGGTATATTTGTTTCAAGCAATTGTGAAAAACGTCCTTGTAATTCTTCTACTTTCTTTGTAAACATTTCTCAACTATCTTCACCATAGTATTGATAATATTCTGATTTAAATAATTCACGATAATTTGAATGAATGTAGATTCCCCAACATAACAGTTTTTGTTCAAATAAATACTTTTCTTTACTTTTTTCAGATACACTTTTTTCAGGTGCACTTTTTTATATTCACCATTATCAGAATTTTGTGTTATAATGACATTATATGCTTCGAAATCACAATAAATAGTAAAGGGTACTTTATTTTTCAAATAATGTCTATTATAAATTAAATAATCATCTTTAGGAAAAGTATTTTCAACTACCTCATTTTGTTGACAATTCTCCAAATGTTTATTCATTTCTTCTTTAGCTCTAAAGCTCGTCATACATAGCAGACAGGGAAAATTAGTATTATCTGAAGTTTTTGTAAATATAGAAACATCTTTACACAATGTAAAATGACCCTGATAATATAATATATGCTGATTGTTTTGTTTGCTTTAATTTTTCAAATTTATCTTGATATATTTTATGTGTTGAATTGATATATCTTTGTAAATCTTTTTGAGACTGTTGATAATTTTGATTTAATATTTGTAGCTGATAATTATATTCTTTATCATATTGTTCTTTATATTGTTGTTGACATTTTTTTAAACACTCATTTATTTTTTGATTGGTTTCATTTATTTTTTGATTGGTTTCATTTTCTTCATTTTTCAATTCTTTATTGTCTTCATTTAATTTTTGAATCGTTTCTATCTTATTTTGATATTTATGGTGATAACATTTTTAATTGTTGTTGATAATCGGTTTTACATTTTTGTAAACTTTTATTTAAATTTTGTAATTTTTGTTGATATTCTAAAGATAAAGATAAATAATCGGAATCATAATCATGATTATATTTACGTCCTTTATAATTATTATGATTAATCATTATCAAATTTTACAGTACATATTATATTTCCTTGGTAAAAAATATTATGATACATGTAATTTCCTCTATCATTATAGACTATTTCTGATTGACATAAATTTTTATTATTCAAATGAATTTTTTTTGAATCTGAGTAAAATGGATTAATTTTACCAATAGAAACATAATTCACATTTAATTCAAAAACATTTACTTCTATTAAATTTTTATTCTTTTTATGAAACTTTTTTAACCTATTATAATCATATGGAAATTCATCTAAGCCATCAGAAAGATTAAATTCATTTATGTATTCTTCTTTATTATAATGACTTAGTCTTTCTTTGTGATATTTTGCAGGATGTAAATGTGCTATAATACTCCACAGAAAACAATAATCATCTTCATTTTTTATTTTGATTATTTGTGGTGAACTGAAAGGCAAAGGAGCATAACTACCACCAGTATTATTTTTATATTTATCAATTACTATTTTCTTAGATAGTATTTTAACAAATCTCCAACCAGATTCACGTAACTGGGCTTCAATTATACAATTTTCTAATTTATTTATCATCGATTCAAATATGGGTTGTATATCATTTACATTATGAATTTCTTGTGAGTTTGTAAAATGTCCTTGTATTATTTCTTCAGGAATTCCATCAGGTCCATTTTTTGTATAAAGTACTTCTACATTCATATAACATTTGAAAGATTTCTTAAATATATTATAAAAGTTTGTTAATACATTATAAAAAGTTTCATCGGTTTCATTATGTTCAACAGATTCATTAAATAAATATTTTATATCTGTTACGGGCGAAGCCCTAGAACCTTCGGTTCGTTCCGCTTCATCGGTTTTTTTAGTTTCATCAAATTCATCTATTTCGTTAAATTCATCAGTATCGCTAAATAAATATCTTCCATCTGGTACATGTTCATCTTCACTATTAAAAACTTTTTTATATTCCGAATGTGAATAATCATCAAATATTTTTTTAACTTTTATATCAGTAGGCAATGTTTCTAGATAGTTTATATAATTATTTAATTTTAATATATTTCCTTCATCAGCTCGATCTACATTTTGTAAATGCAATTTACTTTTTAAATGAGATTGATAACTTCTTTTTGTTTGCAACTTTTTTTTACATAAGTTACAATAAAACTTGGTATTTTCCATTTTTTTATTTTTTAAAGAAAAAATTTGTGTTTTAATTTTGGATATAAACATTCTAATATCAAGGTCTTGAGAGTTATTATATATTATTATATATTTCACGTTCTTTAATTATTTTTATTTTCTTTATCACATTAAGTTTTATCATATAAAGTCTTATCAAAGATAATTTAAATTTATTTTCACTAACTATTGATTCTTCATCATCATCATAAATTGATTCTTCAACATCATAAATTACACTTTTTGGTATAGGATGCCATTTCCTGATAGGAATATCTAATTCCAAATTATATTTATTATTTGATAATAATATAATAGAGAAAAATATTGGTCTTTGATCTCTTTTGGAAAATTTAATAACACCACCATAATCTGGATCATTTTTAGTTTTTATTAAAGATTATAAAATTTTAAATTGATGAGATGTAAATCCTAATTTAAATTTTGTAGACCCGACACATAGTTGTCTAATAGTATCTTCAACTATTCCATCATTATTATTTTCAATTGTAAGAAAATGAAATTTAGATGAATTTTGATTATATGTAGTATTAACATCATGTTGAGATATAAGTTTTTCTTCACTTAAATTTTTATAATTACTAATATTTTTATAATCTTTTTTACCATTTACACCTTTTTCAGGTGTTTCAGAATCATCATCTATATTATCATCATCTATATTATCATTATTATTATTATAAGATTCTTTAAAATTATTATTATCAGATTCTTTAAGATTATTATGATCATGGTCATTGTTAATAGTATAAGGTGTTGTCCACATATAAATTTTTTCTTGTTGAGCTAAACCATTTATGTAAGATTTCAACAAATTAATATTTAAATTTGAATATGATCCTATATAAGTATCATTATCATATCTTTGTGGCATATCAGAACTTTCTTGCTTATAAATTGTATCTCTATAATATACTTGACATAATAATTCTTCATTATGTTTTTTACTCTCCATATGAATATTATATTGATTATGTTCATCAACAATTAATCTAATTTTTTCTTTTGAAAAAGATTTTAATTTTTTTACTAATTCTCTAATATTGATATAATTAATTATTTTAGTTTCTATCCAATCAGTATTACTAATTGGTAGCACTGCTCTAATAAAACCGTAAACATTATTATGACCAATAATTACCATATTTTCCTTATTTAATTCTACATATGCAACATCATTATATTTACTTACAATATCCATGAATTTTATAAATGGATCACCTGGAAATATGCAATAATTTGTTTCAATAGAAGGTAAACCTTTAGTCTGTTCTCTAAATATTTCGGCTTGTAATTCAAATAAAATATTTACATCTATACATGGATTATTATAATGATCAAAACATTTATTTTCAAATCCCGATGATCTCGTCGAATAAGAACAGGATGATACGGGCGAATATAATTTTTTTAAATTTGCTTTTTCCATTTTTTATCTTTATCAGAAAAAAATTTATTTTTATGTGAGAAAAAATTACTTTTTTATTGTTAAAAAATGATGTTACAAATGTTGGTGGAGGTGCATATATCCCGAATAATCGTGAATTAGAAATAGAAATAGAAAATTATATCATGAAAACTGGAGACGTTTTATCTGGTCCATTGCATCTTTCTATTCTTCCGCAACAAAATGCAGAGTTAACAATTAAACAATATGTTGATACACAAATCAATGACTTAAAAGAAAAATATATAAACGATGTTTTGGTTCCACTGATGAATGAATTAAAGTTGCTTAAACTTAATGACAAATCATTAAACGAAAAATTATTAAAACTTGATAAAAATGATAGAGAGGTAGAAGCAGATGTAGCAAAACGTTTTAAAAAGATCTCAGAACAATCAAAAATTTTAATATCACTTTCTATAAATTTAAAATCTGCAGTCATCAAAATTAACATCAGATACAACTATTGAAAGAACAATTAGAAGATGAAATAGGAAAACTTCCTGAAAGAAATAAAAAAATTTAAAGCAGTTACAAACTACATTCCAAAAAAGTGTTGATGAATTAAGTTCTTAAATTACTAAACAAATGAAAAAGATGAATAGAATAATAAATGAAATAAACTCACTTAATGAAAAAGTTGATGAAATGAAAACTCTTAAAATCAATTTAGAAAATGAAGTAAAGAAAAATTTACAAGAAAACTCTAAAGGAAATAAAAAACAATTAGATGCTGTCAAATATCAGTTAGATGTTCTTAAAGTTAAATTGAATGCTCTTAAAACGGCGTTGAAGATTAATCAGCAGAAAATGCAAGTTAATAGAAAAGAAATTAAAATTTATCACACGCTGCTTGACGCAATAGATAACGTGCAACGGATAATTAATGAAGTTATCACGAAGTTGTTGTCCATTCACAAACGTAAATCTTGATAGAACATTGTTCAGAGTCTTTAGCCGATGACGCACGTAAATCTTAACGTAAATATTTTTCCCAAAAGTCAAATTTAATCCTAAAAAATGCCTATAATTTATAAACACAATCTTAAACATTTTGCTTCAAATCAAAAAATTGCTCATGAACCATCTATGAAATCTGTTTACCATTATGACAGTGTAGAAACAATTCAAAAAGAGGGGGCTGGCATCTTTTCTGGTATTGGAAGTATCGTTAACTTAATTAAAAAAATAACGTAGGTCATTGGAATAACATTTTATTATAGAGATGCACTTTCTTGAGTTATTTCACAACATGCATTATTCTTGCACAAGGTACGATGTTCGGCATAGTCACTGAAGTTACAATAATGAACAATGTAAGACTTGTGGAGTTGTCCATTGTCCACCGTGGTTGATTCATGCATCACAGTGATGGGATCAATCTTGGTCCAGGCCCATGCAGCTTCACAGGAATCATAATTTAAATACAGTGTATGCACATAAAGTCGATAGTGTAGTTCAAAGCAATAGTGAAGGAGAATCTCGACCACATCTGACAGCGCACAGTGGTACCCATACTGTACCTTGGCAGCTTGCGTTTCTGTGAGTGCTTTCCCTCGGCGTAAATGTAACAGGGCTCGACGGTACGCTTCTTTCCCTTCATACTGGGAATGATTCATCCAGTGACATCCGCGACGCATATGTTCCTTGTAGCCAAGTCTATACACTTCACTATCCCGCATACATGAGGTGAATATATTCCAATGAGAGTCAATGCGTTGAGACCATTCGGGGAGAGAAATACTATCCATGGTCACTTTTTCCAAGAGTTTTATGCTTTTCAACCAAGTTCTTTCCATCTCCGATAATCCATTCCCTACAATCAGTTCCGCGTCTCCATACTCGCGTGTCATTTCATGAACCCAGCAATTAAAACGGTGAATAATCACACTCTCTTCTGCACCACATTTCCCAATCACACGTGGGTTGAGACCATGAATAAATTGAGTCGCAAAAACATCACACCCCGATGTCTCATGTTTGATAAAGTCATGGAAGCGCGATGTAATGGTCACATATCTAGTCGGTTTATCGTCTCTGGGCGTATAATGACACCAAATGGCAGCGACTTCCTGCATGGGATCTCCTTCCGTATCAAATACGATGAAATTGCGCACCGGCTTCTTCTGCTCCACCCACCATTGTTGTACTTTAGGATGATCAAATGTAATGGTATAAGAACCTTGCATGAGCTCGCCCAAATGCTGAATCCGACGCATCGTGAAATGAATCTCACCTTGTGTGTCTCGACTTATATACCCGTCCCTAGGGTGGTGTACAACATGATTGGTTTAGCGATGATGACGTCTCCTTCGACGTTTTCCTCCTGATATTTTATTCGCTATAGCACTTACGCCTGCGGCACCGGCTGCACCCGCTGCTCCCAACGCTGCAGCTTTCCCTGCGGCAATAAGTGCAGGGACGAGGGGGAGTAAAAATGGGAGGATACCTCCTCTTTGTTTACGACTCCCGCGGTAGATTCCACTTTTTTGTCTTCGACTACCACGGTAAATACCCCCTTTCTGACGGCGGCTTCCGCGATAAATACCTCCACGTTGCATGATTGCTGTGTTAGGATAGATGTCCCTACTTAGTTCTTCATTAATAGTTTCCCTAACGTCTTTATCTTTCCCAACTTGTTCCTATTTAGATCGTGTTTCAACCGTTGCCATTCTTCCTTTATCATTTGATTATTGGATTTATAACGTGGTCGCCACGCTGCTGGCAACAACGTATTGCCCAAATGACGTCGAATCAATTCACCTTCATGTCTCTGAAAAGCTTCACGCCCTCTACGATGCAGTTGAAATTTTATATACCGTTTCACATGTCTTACAGTTCCTCCTCTCTGGCGTCGTTTACGGCGTGTCATGATTAATGTTTACGCTTCCCAATCATAACTTAGTCACAAAAATAGGAGATTGATCACTACATTTATTCATCATCCAAATCTACATTATACGTGAACCAATTCAATTGGTTCTTAAAAACAATGGGATTCAGAGGTCTCCCTCGTTTCTTACTAAAGTCAAATGAATATTTGCGTGGGTCTCGATTTCTATTCTCTGGTCGAAGCGAGGCTTGGGGGACACTATTCACTTCCTTGGGTGGATTCGGTTGACTCTCATATATCCGTTTCAACTTTTCGCGCTGATTTTTCCATATCTTCTTGGCCATATGCTCCTTATGCAGCGAGACAAATTGACGGACCTTCTCTTCCTCCACGTCACGATGTAGCATCTCACCACAGACACACATATAGACAAAGTTGTCGCATGCCTCATTCGTCTTGCTCCACGACGGATTCCTTCCACGCACCTCCTTATGTTTTTTGCAAACATGTTCCCATAAGAAGAATGCTTGGTACATGTTATGACACCAGGGACAGCGTGCCAACTTCACTTTTGACAAGTCGTACGGATATGAATTCGTACTCTCCGACTCCACTGGGCGATTCGGGTCCAAGGGTTCAGTGGGCATATACATGCTCAAATAGGAACATAAATGTTCATTCCATTCATTCTCCTTCTCCTGAATCTTCTCATCACAGTACCTGCACCGACCCACACATGGATGTTTATGGTAAGCTTCCATATTATAGTCTTGTTTGCAAAGCAGGCAGGTGAACTCACTCTCCTTGTCGCCCCAATAACCTCTATCCAGTGAGCACTGATGATCGGTAGTCCACCATTTCCCACAACGATCGCAATACTCCTTCCCTATCTCCTTGCGTCCATGACGGATGCATTGTGAAAACAGTCGGAAGCGTTTATTGCAAAACTCGCACTCATAATAGGGTGAGGGCGGGGACAGACTGTGGTTCGCCTCTTCTTTGTTGGTGGCTCCATTATATTGTGGTTCAGATCATGTATCTTACGTAAACAATGAACCAAACCCAATGTCAATCTGCATACACAAGATTCCTCCAAAATAATGACACTCCAGTTGAGAACATAACTTCTTCTGCAACGAATCGATCAGTTCTTCCACGTCCCAATCGTCACCAATGTTCAAATAGCGATAGAACATGTCCAGTGCACCTTTGGGGAACTTTGCAGATGTTCGAATATCAAACAAGAAGCGTGGTCCATACAGTATTACATTCAACAACTGAATACGAAGCTCTGCAATAATCTTCTCTAACGACACACTCTTCTCCTTTGTCGGAATAATATACAGTGTATTACAGTCTCGTTCCACAATAAAGTCTTTCGATGAATAAGGTGTATAGGATATCTCCTCCTTGGGATGACGTGTCGCAGCCAGAGGGCGTAACGTTAATGTTGTCGACATATGATGAGAATGAATTTCTCTGACAGCGCCTTTCCTTATATACCGTGCTGTGACTCATCACACGTGCTCGGCGCAGCGTGCTCCGATTGGTGCTCCGTGCTCTTACCCCAAGTGCGCCGATGCGTGGGCGTGTGCTCCGATGAAAGAGCAGGTCATGACCTTTCGTGAAAATGGTGCGGAAAGGGGCTAGAATTGGCTACTCTCGTCTGTCGAACACACCGGAATAACTTCACATGCATTGATCAATCACTAATTTATCTGAACATGAATGTCACCTGATACATAAGTGTACATGAAACTTGATATAGAATTCACTGATGAATGCGCGGTACACCAAACAAGACAGAGAAGGGAAAAACAATAAAAATGATTACCCCTATTTATGCAGACAGAAAGATTTTGTCCTGACTTTGTCTTTACAGTGGTAATTTTCATCGTTATTTCTTGTATCTTTATCACGGTGTAGCTGCCAGCCAAAGTTTTTCCAGCATTCTCATATGATGACAAATGAAGTCTTGATTGGATGCTTAAATGTAATTTTCAGTTTATCTAAAATATACTCATTTTCCCACCGCTCGACAGTACACTTGAGCAATAACTACGATAACCTTTTGACTCAGGAAAGTCAATGAATTTCGGAGCTCATTACCGGATTTCATAAGCTTCGGTATGTCTATTAGTCATAAACTTAATATGAAACATTTACTCCAAGTTTAAGTTTTTTGCTTGCACGTCCCTTCTTTCGTGGACAAGCGCTGATGTTCGACGCCTTGATTTGAACCGAGTTACCCTTGTATAGTTGTATAGTAAGCACGCCAAAACAATTCTGCACTAACAAATAGTCAGTTACAAGAAATGGTTGCAGACGTTTGTAGTTGTTTGTTAATCAGGATGGTCAAGAACTTGGAGAGGTGTATGAAAATCACCGATCAGCGCTTCTACCCTGGCACGGCGGAAAATATACTATTTGTGCATCATAAAATATGCGAAAATAGGCCCTAAGTCCTTTTGACCAACATCTGTTGTCTTCATGAAGAATTAGATCTTTGGAAGAATTTAGCTGATTTCAACCATCATCGTAATATCAAAAAGTGGCTTCAACTTTAAGTAGCTCAGTATGCAGTGTAGGCCTACATGTAGAATTAAGCTTATCTAAAAAAAGTGAAGTAGTGTATTTCGATCAATCACTGATTTTAATAAAAGTTCCGAAAATTTCCGAAAGTCCACTGATCGGCAAATGATGAAATTGTTACATCGATGAATCAGTACACCCCTAAATTAGTTATGAGTACTGTAAGCCACCTTCCGATGAAGGTTGATTAAGTTTTAATATTGAACAAATGTAATAGTTCTGAAACACAATTAATCATTTTCAATAAAATGAATCATCAGAGCTATATTCAAGCCGCATAGGCTTTATTGAAACCACTTCCTAATACAACTTATCTTCTACCTTAAAGCCTTTGATTTTTTGATACATTAACAATATTATACTTGTAATACAAAGAGATTGAAAGAATAATATAAATACAGATAAATAAAAGAATAGGAAATTGAAGAAAAAATGAAATATAAAAGAATAACGTTAAATTGTGGCTGCTAATATCGATCTAGCGTTTCCTCTGGAGTAATCGCCAGAGAGATACGCTGAAACAGCCAATCGTCTCCCACGGCTCGTCCTTAAGTTGGGAAATTCGATGACCCAACTTGGAAATGGTCCTTAGTGTTCGTGGACCAAAGGGCTACCACTCGTTTCGAAGGGTAGTGGTTCGAAACAGTACCGTTCAGGCAGCGCGTGATACTTTCAGAGCTTGCGTTCTTCAACTCTTCTAGCAGCGGATCCAGGCGTGATGGCCGACTCAATGATAGCGTTTTGGGCAAACGTATAAGTACAGGTAACATCCCATACCAATGAAATCTGTCATCATAGAATCATATCATCATTAGTCTCGTGCATTCTGTATCATGGGAATTCTAAAAAATTGAAGACGAGGTAGATTAGTCTTTTTATAGTGGCCAGGTCCACACCGGATTCGAACCCGAAATGTTTTCGACCTTTTCCTTAATCAGGCACTATATACACTTTTCATGTCAGACGGAGAATCTATCCCATCGCAGTAGTAAGTAAAACTCCACTTCTGGACCGCACAAGATGGCCGCCGTCGCTGACGTCCCCCCCCTCTGGAACGGCAGTGTCGTGGTCGGCCGCCGTGGTG